>CM053588.1:146967432-146991769 GCA_028646515.1 Pseudochirops corinnae
TTTTTGCCACCACAAAGAGAGCTGCAATAAATATTTTTGTACATATGGATCTTCCTCCCACTTCTATGATCTCTTTGGGATACAACCCCAGAAATGGTATTACTGGGTCAAAGGGTATGCAATTATTTATAGCCCTTTGAGTATAGTTTCAGATTGCTCTCCAGAATGGTTGAATCAATTCACATCTCCACCAACAATGCATTAGTGTTCCAATTTTTCCACATCCTCTCCAGCATTTTTCATTTTCCTGTTTTGTCATCTTTGTCAATCTGACTGGTGAGATGTGGTACCTCAAAGTTGTTTGGATTTGCATTTCTCGAATCAGTAGGGATTTAGAGCATTTTTCCATATGCTTAAAGATATCTTTAATTTCTGCCTCTGAAAATTGCCTGTTCATATCCTTTGACCCATCAAACTTATTTTCAAAAAACTTAAGAGAAAATAATCATCACCAAGGTTTTTCTACTGGTAAGAGTTAGAAATTACTAACTTAGCTTTCTGGTATAAATCAGACTCTTGTGAGTCTAGGAAGAATCAGCCAGTTTCTCCAAAGTCTCATCCTTACTGAAAAAACTGGCCAGTGAAATATTATATCTATTAAATTAAGTCACAGAATTGTCCAGAAATTTTTTTCTTTTCCTTCAAATGGAAAATTATCTTTGACAATATATGATACTGTATTATTAATGTTCATATCGATGTTTCCAGTTTATTAAATATCATATTCTTAAAAAATGTGTCTACTTCTCAAAATAGTTCAACTATGGAATCTTCACCATGATTTTGACTTAACTCAACTTGCTTTTCTATACCACAGGCAGAATCTGATTTCAGTCAGTATATACTACAAATGGACCTAATTATTATGTCTTAAGTTTTGATATTCTGAAAACAAAACATTTTTTAAGTAGAACATTTTCCCCAAATTGCTGACTTACATCATTTAGGCTGATGCTATTTGCTGGCTTGTGAAGAATGTTCTCCAGGTGGCCAAGAGCTTCCACCCAAATCAACTCCACTAAGGTACTCACTTCTTCATTTATAGTATCTCCATTTAACACATCTTCCAACAGCAACTGGAACCAAAAAATACTCAAGTTACAAAAGTGGAAATGTTTAAAACCAACCTAAGAATGAGAGGGGAATAAAAAGAATTGTAATTATGGGCCAGAATAGGGAGAAGTAACAGGGACATTCTTGGCATTCTATAGCTCCTCAACATGGTGCCTCTTTATTTTCTCAATCTTTCCTCCTTTCCTGATGCTTTCTCTAGTTCTCTCTTCCATGCCTTTCCCCCTTTTCTTTTCCTTAGGTTTGATGGCTTTAGGCCCTCCTTTAAAGCTTGTAGACATTTCTTAGTCATATTAATGGTGCTTGGGCATATCCTGACATATCTTATGGAGGATAATTAAATTATGTGAAACTAAGTAGGGTTTACTGTTTATATACATTATTGATCACTTATGGATGTTGCTGATTATCCCATTTGGATATTATGACATTTTTTCATGACTAACTAAAACAAATAACGTCTTATTTCTATAGGATTTTTTCTCTACTTTTGCAATTCAATAAATACCTTTTCTCTTAAAAATATTAAAATAAGTTACTTAAATAATTTGTCACCAGAACAAAAACAAATAAATCAGTCTAACTGTTTGTAACTTCTTAGATGCTAGTAGTAGGTTTGCTTCAGGTGGAAAACTTTCTGATGGCAGAAATCCTTGTTTCTTCAGTTCTTCAATATAATTTTCATAGTATTCACTTGCACCTTCAGATGTATTCTTTTTAGATAAATGTCTTCTAGTCTGTGAATTATAGTACATATCAAAGTGTTAGTATAAGAGCACTTTATTTACCTAGTGGTTATTTATCCAGGAATCTCAACTATTTGAAACACACCCCAAAGTTTTGAGGTAAACAAAAATGTTCCTTGAGCAACAAAATTTGATTTCAAAGTCTATGTATTACAGCTCATGCTTGTTTACTTTTATTTTACATACAGTACTAACAAATTCAGTTATATGGTTTCCCACTGCTGGGCAGATTAAAAACAACTGCAAGATGAGAAGGAAGGAGAAAAAGATTATTCCTTGATACAGGAATACGGATAAGGAACAAGAAGTAATAGTTGAAAGCAAGTGAGGTAGAAAAAAAGGTAAAAAAAAACTATAAAACTATAAAAAGCACACTGGAATTCATAAAGCAGAGTAGTCTAGAGCAGTCTAGGATTTTTAGAGGGACAAACATTTTTATATACTTCAATAGTTCCAAGGGTATCACTATATCATAACAGCATATTAGTTAATACTCATAATCATGATCTTGAGAAAATGTTAAATTGCATTTTGTATTTCATAGAGAAAAACATTAGATAAAGGACCAAGTTTCAGATAGCAAGAAAATTCACTTAAGTAAAATTCTGTAATAATGCCAGTTAAATAGGTCACATCTCTACTGTCACAAAATTGAATAAAATGTTCAAAGAATTAAAAATCCAATTGTGCTTATTTTTAACTGTTAAAAATGTTTGATTTAGTAATGAAAAACCCCATCTTAAAGGGTTTCCTCCAACATATACATGGGAAAAGCCTTGTAAAATAATAAAAGATTCCTAGATATCTAGCTACCATAAGAACAAAAATAACTGGGATAGCTAGGTGGCACAGCAATAGAGCACTGACCCTGGAGTCAGGAGGACCTGAGTTCAAATCCAGCCGCAGACACTTAACACTAGCCATGTGACCTTGGGCAAGTCACTTAACCCCAATTGCTCTGCCTTCTCCCCTCCCAAAAAGCAAAAGAACCCCAAACAAACAAAAAACTAAAAACCAAAAATATCTCTGCACAAACTCAAGAGATGTATGTTCTCTGATGTAAGGCATTTGCCTCGGTCATGAACAACATCTAGTATGGAATCCAAACAGAAGTAGCATTCCCTTTAGATGGAGGGACCCTCAAGATCTTCTTATTTGTAGATGACATTATTGAATATAACCCCCAGAGACACTGTTACTGATATGTTAGAGGACCACAGGGTACAGTATATATGGACATATAAGAGGGTCTAATTTTCATCCAGTTTCTAGGGCCCTTGACTTTGGAGGGTTCAGGAACTTCCTCAGGAAGACCGGGGTTCAAGTCCTGCCTCTGACACCTGCTGGCTGTGTGACCCCAGGCAAGTCATAGAACCTCTCAGTGCTCCAGCTATCTCTCTAAAACTCAGCTAGAGTGAATGCACAGATCTACATGGGTAGAGGGAGTTCTTTCTGTGAAAGAAATCACAGGCCCATCCCTAACCCTAACCATTATAAACATGCCTGTACATAATCTAGAATATTCAAGATACTGCAGTCTTCTCCAAGTAATTTTTCTACTCTGTCCATTTCACACAATCCTCCCATGTATTAATGAGATGTGGTTATCATTGATGATAACCTCGTGCTGTCTTTCCCAGGGGCTGTCAAAGACTGCACTACTATATATGAAATGAGTGGAGACAGAGACAAGAAGTTCCAGCACAATTATTGAATTTGTAGTAAATTCTAATAGAAATAAAGTATTTGAATTTCATAATAATTATATTATTAGTGATAAAATTCCTTTGTATCAAACTGATAATCAGTAAAGTCCTAAGAAGCTGACAGGGTGATTTTCTGACAAAACGTGTCCAGAAAATCAACTCTACCAGCTGATGAGCACATACAAAGCAATACAAGTACCTTAACTCCTCCTGGAAGCATGAAATTCGCAGCTATAAGGAAAGAAAAGTCAGGATGTTCCTGGAAGCACTGCAGTTCCACCACCACAACTTCTTTCTCTCCCTCTGACTTCATCTGGAAAAGGCACAGTATGATAATCTAAATTATGCCATTTTTTATGCTGATATATATGTTTACTTTCAGTTTAAAAAAATAGCACCCAAATTTTTGTTTATTTGGGAGGGGCATGTTTTTTAATTAATTAATTAATTTTTAGTTTTCAACATTCACTTCCACAAGATTTTGAGTTTCAAATTTTCTCCCCATTTCTCCTTTCCCCCCATCCCAAGATCATGCGCATTTTGATAACCCCTTCCCCCAATCTACCCTCACTTCTATCAGCCCCCCTTCTCTTATCCTCTTCCTCTTCTATTTTCCTGCATGGCAAAAATAGATTTCTATACCCCACTGCCTGTATATCTTATTTCCCAGTTGCATGTAAAAACAATTTTCAACACTGGTTTTTAAAACTTTGAGTTTTAAATTCTCTCCCTTCCTCCCTCTTCACCCACCATCATTGAGAAGGCAAGCAATTTGATATACGTTATACATGTGTCGTAATGCAAAACACGTCCATAATAATCATGTTGTGAAAGACTAACCTTATTTTCCTCCATCCTATCCTGTCTCCCACTTATTCTATTCTCTCCTTTGACCTTATCCCTCCTCAAAAGTACTTGCTTCTGCGTACCCCCTCCCCCAGTCTGCACTCCCTTCTATCTTTCTCCCCTCTCTTATTCTTATTTTCCTGTAGGGTAAGATATATTTCTATACCCAATTAAGTGTGTATGTTATTAATTCCGTAAGCCAAATTGGATGACACTCATTCCTTCTCACCTTCCCCCTTTTCTCCTCCATTGTAAATGGCCTCTTTTATGTGAAATAATTTACCCTATTTTACCTCTCCCTTTCTCCTTCTCCCACGACCTTCCTCTCTGTCCCCCCTCAGTTTGATTTTTTACATCACTCCTTCATATTCAACTCACCCTGTGCTCTCTGTCTATATCTATATATCTACATATGTGTGTATGTGTATGTATATATGTATGTGTGTATAAGTAGATAGATATACACATATATCTCTATCTCTATCTATCTATCTATCCATATTCCCTCAAACTACCCTAATACTGAGAAAGGTCTCATGAGTTACAACTATAATCTTTTCATGAAGGAATGTAAACAGCTAAACTTTAATAGGCCCTTATGATTTCTCTTTCTTGTTTGCCTTTTCATGCTTCTCTTGAGCCTTGAGTCAAATTTTCTATTCAGCTCTGGTCTTTCCATCAAGAATGCTTGAAAAGTCCTCTATTTCACTGAACATCCATATTTTCCCCTGAAGTATTATTCTCAGTTTTGCTGGGTAGGTGATTCTTGGTTTGAATCCTAGCTCCTCTGACCTCTGGAATATCATATTCTAAGCCTTTTGATCCCTTAATGTAGAAGTGGCTAGATCCTGTGCTATCCTGAATGTGTTTGCACAATATTCAAATTGTTTCTTCCCAGCTGCTTGTAATATTTTCTCCTTGACCTTGGAACTCTGGAATTTGGCTATAATATTCCTAGGAGTTTTCTTTTTGAAATCTTGATCTTTCAATTTTTTCCATTTCTATTTCACCCTCTGGTTCTAGAATATCACAGCAGTTTTTCTGGATAATTTCTTGAGAGATGATGTCTAGACTCTTTTTTTGATCATGATTTTCAGGTAATCCAATAATTTTAAAATTATTTCTGCTGGATCTGTTTTCCAGGTCAGTGGTTTTTCCAATGAGATATTTTACATTGTCTTCTATTTTTTTCATTTTTTGGTTTTGTTTTATAATTTCTTGATTTCTCATGAAGTCATTAGTTTCTATTTGCTCCATTCTAATTTTTAAGGAATTATTTTCTTCAGTGAGCTTTTGGACCTCCTTTTCCACTTGGTCAATTCTGATTTTTAAGGCATTCTTCTCCTCATTGGCTTTTTGGACCTCTTTTGCCATTTGGGTTAGTCTATTTTTTAAGGTGATATTTTCTTCAGCATTTTTTTAGAGTCTCCTTTAGCAAGCTATTGACTCATTTTTCATGATTTTCTTGTATCACTTTCATTTCTCTTCTCAATTTTTCCTGTACTTCTCTTGATTTTCAAAATCCTTCCTGAGCTCTTCTAACACTGGCGACCAATTCATATTTTTCTTGGAGGCTTTGGATGTAAGAGCTTTGATTTTGTTGTCTTCTTCTTGTTGTATGTTTTAATCTTCCTTATCACCAAAATAAGATTCTATAGTCTGATTCTTCCCTCTGTTTATTCATTTTCCCAGCCAATTACTTGATTTTTAGCTCTTTGTTAAGGTAAAATGCTGTTTCCAGGGTGGAGAGTGCATTGTTACAAGCTTCAAGGATTTTGTGTAGTTGTTTTCAGAGATATTTCTAGGGACCAGTAAATTTTCAGTTCTTCCAAGGTTGTATGTTCAAAGGAGAGGTGTTTACTCCTCTCCTGGTATGCTCTGTGGTCTTGTCTGTGAGTGACTACAAGCACTCTTTTCTACCTTGCAACTTTGAGGAGGATTCTCTCTCCACCATTCACCACAAGCTCCAGCACACCAGCGTACCTCTTTGCCCCAGGACTGCCACCCAGGACTGCGACCCAGATCCAAGCATGGGCAAAGCAAGAGAATCTTCTCAGCGCTAGCAAAGAGATCCCTGCAATCCCCCTCTGATCAGCTGCTTGAACTCCCACCATCTTTGGGCTGAGAGTTCAGGAAGCAGTCACTGCTGCTACTGCTGCTCGCTCCTCTCCCACCTACTGACCTTCTAAGTTGTCTTAGGTATTTGTGGGTTGAGAAGCCTGGAAACCACCACAGCTGCCAGTGATTCAGTATCCTGAGGCCTGCTTCTGGTTTGCCGGGCAGCCCAGTCTGTGGAGGCCACGATGGACTGCACTCTTCTCTCACCCTGGTGCAACAGACCTTTACTGTCAACCTTCCAGGTTGTCTTGGGCTGGAAATTTGTTTCATTCTGTTACTCTGTGGGTTCTGCTGCTCTAGAATTTGTTTAGAGTCATTTTTTACAAGCATTTGGAAGGGTTTGGGGGGTCAGTTTTTAAAAGAATGTTATTTGATGCAGAATTCTGGGTTTGGCTCTACTGTAGATTTCCATGTAGGGATTTTGCACTCCTGGAACTCTGGAAATAGTTTTCAGATGCAAATAAGAGGAAACAGCGGAAGGAAGGAAGTATTAACTTTAAGGAATGAATAGTGGTGCTGGCCTGGAGTCAGCCCCACCTGTTCTTTCAATTAACCAGTAGTCAGTCTTAGGGGAGTTACTGAACCTTTCAGTGCCTCAGACAACTCTCCTGGACTAGAGTTACAGAAAAAGTGCCAACAGGCATGGATGTTGGAAGCTCCTACCTGGGACCTCCCTAAATTGATGAAATAACAATTCTAGTTTCAAAAAAAAACCAAACCAACCATGAAGTGGTTCTGAAGCAGTCTTCTGATGCCTGAGTTCCTCAGAGGATCCTGATTTTGAAAAACAAAACTCTTTTCCTAAATCCAGCTGCTGTCAAAATTTAATATGGCTTTATGAGATCTATTCTTTAAGCTGAGGATACTGAAGCTTTCAAAATCAGCAAGAAAAATTATTAAACAAAATATTTTAAAACTATTAATTTCACAGACTGGAAATTAAATTCTTACTTTTTCCAGGATGCTATACTTTGCAACTTCAAAATCTTGAGGAACATGAGAGATACTGTCATCTTCTGTACAAAATCTGAAATTTAAACAATAATTTCTTAAACATTAAAGTGTTTTTGAGTGAATTTTGCATTGCCAAAAAGATTTTTATGGTAGAGTTCTTTTCTGGTAGATTCATTAGCTCATAAATGCATTGATCCACATCCCATTTAAGTAGAAAGAAGCTTTAGAAGTCAGTCAGACCAACCCCCATCTTTTATAAGTGACATCATGTTTCTGCCTATTGCCCATTTATGCATTATCACAATGGTTGAGACTGCCAAATAATCCATATTCCTGCACCATATATATATTAAAATATCATGAATATTTATATTAGGCTGAAGTAATAGGACAGAGATAAGTTTTTCCTGAGAGAAATTTATATGATAAAATGTCATACAATGTAAAGTAGAACAAGAATTTGTAGAATGAGCCTGAGAAATTGGTCTTAGTGAAAGAAAGTCTAGGTTGTAGACCTTATTCTAGATTTTATCTTTTCTTCTTTATACTGAGAGACAGCATGGCTTAATGGATAGAGCTGGCCTCTAAGTGAGAAAATCTGGATTGGGTAAAATCTCTCTTTTGACATCACTGGTTTTGTGACCTTGGGCAGGTCAGTTAAACTTCTCACTACTCCAGGCAACTCTAAGACTTTAAGTTATAGAGAGGGTGCTGCCCTGCTTTAATAGAAGGAGCTTCTTCACTTAAGAAGTTCCTGTACCAATGAAATCACAGGTTTTGTCTCTATCACTTCATTATACTCTACTTCCTCCTCTTCCTCCTTCTACTAATGCTAAAATAAGTAATTTTTATTCACAATTTATGTAAAAGATTTTAAGTTTGCTTTGAGAAAGGATACTTCACATTAATCCTCACAAAATCCTTTGGGAGGAAGATGCAGTATTTACTTTAGTGGAACCTAATGTAGAGAGAGAACAAATAAATGCCTTGATTGAGGTAATTCAGTGGTGGCAAAGACAGTGGTAAAGCTAGGATCAGAATTCAGATCTACTGACTGTGATTTTAGCACTCTTTCCACCCACCTCACATAATACTGGGAAATAAAATAAATCATTAACACTTCAAGTAAAACGAATTAAATTAAAACAGAGGACTACATG
The DNA here is from genome assembly GCA_028646515.1 of Pseudochirops corinnae. Classification (NCBI taxonomy): domain Eukaryota; kingdom Metazoa; phylum Chordata; class Mammalia; order Diprotodontia; family Pseudocheiridae; genus Pseudochirops; species Pseudochirops corinnae. The sequence continues at coordinate 146,976,034 of CM053588.1, forward strand.
AATATTTGGATGTACAACAATATCTTTCAAAAAAAAATGGTAACAGGGTTTGGCACAGGCCCAAGCCACCTAAAAAGGAGGCACTCACAGGGGAGATGCCAGGGATTTGTTTCTATGAGACAGGAGACCTGGCTCACACAAGGACATTCTGCTCTCAACCTCTTTGCATTGGCTGGTTTGGTAGCCACAACTGGTTGCTTTTAACACTCCCTGACTTGGAGAGTCTCTCTTTTCAATGGTGCCCAGGAGTAAAGATTCATTCACTTACAGCAGGGCCACCATGAAGCGTGCTGGGGAAAGAAAGATCTGAAGGCCACCTTCCTCTCTCTTTAAACCCTGTGGTCCAACAGGCAGAGCCCTTTTGGTTTTATTTGTCCTTTTTAGTTCTAAGTATAGGAAGTGGGGTCTTCAACCCTGAAGCTCAAGCCATGGGGATCTTGGATTTCAGATCCAGAAGGGAAGCCCTGATAAACCAGGGTCCTAGACACAAGCTAGGAAGTGACTTGAGATTTGGATGGGACCTCTGTTTTAGGTAGCTTCGGCACGTGCCAAACCTCTGTTACAGACTCTAATGGTACAAATATTCTACTATTGGATGAATGCACGGTTAAGTACAAAAGAGTGTATACAAAAGAAATGCGAGTTTACTTATTGTGCTCCACAATCTCTTCATTCTTCTCGGTGGTTCTATGCATGTCATCCTTGTCCACTCCTAGAATAGAAAATGCATATTTACTATTAAAGATAAGTCAATTATAAATGGCTTGATAAGATATCTATGGAAAAATAAATAAGGGTTCATAAAATTTGGAGCATCGAGGCACATGGTCCCTTGCTAGAAGACCTATTAGAATGTATCTTATCACTGGATTTAAGCAATACAAAGGCAATAAATGTACCTACATTTTCTCTGCAGCACCTGAAACACACTTAGTGATTTCTATGAAAATGAATATTCGTAACAACACTTACTAGAACTGTTTGATCTTTCAAAAGGAGGTGGAGTGACTCCTGATGATTGATTGAACTTGTAATTCTCAACTTGTAAGAGCTCTCCTTGTTTGAGGCAGTCCCATAAAAAATCTATGCTTGCAATGGAGATATGATACTCCTGGACAGTACTCAGCTCACCAGAGGTCAGAATAGCATCATTATCTAAGATGACATGTGTGCACTGAAAAAAAGCAGAGGAGAATCAATCTTTTATGCATTCACTAAAACCTGACCGGTATTTGTTAATAATTTCCCCCTTTAAAAGCTATGTCCAAAAGTTACTTTGCAATGAATTTCTCAGATTTAAGAAGCAGCTTTTAGAAAATAAAATAATTTCAGGGTGCACAAAAGTTGCCTAAAAGAAAATATTATCATGACATTTAGTGATTCTATCACTATTGGAAAGCTTAACTCATAAAGTAAACTGAGTGTGACTGAGTGAATTAACTTCTTAGCTAGAAAGTAGGTGAGCAGGGTGGTAATGAGGGAAGAGCTCACAGTTCTGTCTCAGATGCAGGTAAATCAGAATATTGTATTCTGTAGAGCTTTAGTGTCAAAAAGAATTTTAGATGTCATGTGATCCCAAAGATAAAGAAGCTACCTGAAGTTTTAGATCCCTTCTAAATGAATTAATCAGTAAGCATTCATTAAGCACCGACTGCATTCTAGGCACTGTGCTGGGTATGGGGGAAAACATAAATAATGAATGCTCCCTATTTTAAGGCGATCAGTGGTAAAGGGGAAGATAAAAAAGACGTAAATAAGTCTATGCAGAACAAAAACAAATGAATGCAAAGTGGTTAAATACAAAATAGTTCGAGAGGGAAGGCACCGGCAATTACAGGGCACCAGGGAGGAGTTCATTTTGAAGATGCCGATTAAGCCAAATTTTGAAGAAAGGGACTCTGAGGCGGAGGTGAGGTAGTAGCGCACTGTGGGCGGGAGGGCATTGTGGGTAAAAAGGCCGGGGGAAGCATACAGGGAAAGTGAGGCAAGAGAGGACTGTTAAGCGTGTGAAAAAGAGAAAAGGCCAGTTTGGTAACATCACAGAGCAAAGGAAGGCCATGGCCAGCGAGAGTGCAAAGGTCGTTGGGGTAATCTGTGAAGGGTCTGAAAGCTAAACAGAGGAATCCGTGCTTGATACCAGAGACAAAAGGAATGCTGTGGTCAGACTTGCATCAAGTAAAATTACACTGGTAGTAGGAGTTCGGATAGGTTGAAGTGGGGAGACCAATTAGGAGATGACGAGGACTTCAACTAACCCAAGGTATGAATGTCTGAGTAGAGAGATGTTATGGATGAACAAGATGCGCTGAGTAGATCTGTGGGAAAGCCCGGAGGTGAAAATAAGTTGACCTGGGGCATGGGAAGGACGGTGTTGCTTTTGTTAGAAACAGCAAAAGCATTTGGGGAAAAGAAAATGAGTTTACTTTTGGACATGTTAAAGTTAAGATATCTCTAGAAAATCCAATGTGAAATGTCTAATTAAGCAATTTATGATTTGGGACTGAAATTTAGGGGAGATAATGGGTCTGGATATATAGATCTTTGAGTCACTTGGTGATATAGTTAAACCCATGGAGAGTGAGTATATAGGAAGCAGAGGGTCTACAATAAAACTCTGGGGGGACACCCCACAATTAGGAAGCATGATGTGGACAATAAGCTAGCCAGAAAAGGATATAGAGTAACAGTAGTAATATCAATAATAACAGATAATATTTATATAGTGCTATGTGTTTTGTAATTATCTTATTCAATCTCACAACAACCATGGAAAGTAGGTGCTATTATTACCCCCATTTTATAGATGAATAACTGAGGCAAACAAAGGTTAACTGACTTGCCCAGGGTCACACAGCTAGTTAATGAAGTCAAATTTTAACTTAGATCTTCCTGACTCTAGCACAACTACTCTATCCACTGCACCACCTAGCTGCCTACGAGTAGTTATCCTCTTAAACACCACTGGTAATGAGGAACTGTTTCTTGAGGCATCCAATTCCATTTTTGGACAGCTGATTGCCAGATAGCTTCTCTTCCTGTTGAACTGAAACCTGCCATCCTGTAACAATATCATTTCTGATTATAATAATATTACTCTTAATCTATAAAAAAATTTAATATGACATGAAATATTTTTCTCAAGTCTCATTCTCCTACAAAATTCCTCCATTTTGCTGAGGGAGCTGACAAGTTCTTCCTTGTTCTCCAGATTCCTAACCTTGAAGTAATTCTTGACTATTTCTTCCCCCTCACACTTCATCCCTTCCAATCCTCCCTAAGACTCTTGGATCCCTCCCTCTCTAGTCATTCACAAAGACTCCACTCTAGCTTAGGCCCTCATTACCTCTACAGTGATATCCAGAAAGGCTTTGCAAAGGAGACGAAACCTAAACCGAAGCTTGAAGGAAGCTAGATAGTCTAATAAGCAGAGACGAGGACTAGGCGCATTCAGACTATCTTTTGATATTTGTACCCTCAGCAGAAATTAGGAAGTTTGGAGGAGGGAAAGATTTTGGGGGAAAAGATAAGTATAATTATTGTTAAGTATGATATATTAAGTATAAATATTATGGTATTCATACTAATGTTTAATATTTAATATACTGACACTTCATTTATATATACTAAATTGCATATGTAATAAAAGATGACATGAGAACAGGATTTCATTTCAATACAAAGAAGAGTCTCCTAACTAGAGCTGTCCAAAAGTAGAATTGATTGACTTGGAAAATTGTGAGTTCCTCATTACTACAGGTCTTTAAGCACCTGGATAGTCACTTTTTTTTTTTTGCTAATACTTCTTTATTGTGTTCAATACATAGAAGAATAGCCCTCCCCTCAAGAAAAAAATTTGGCAATGGAAATTATGTCATTATAATTATTATCTTTTAAAGATATATTTTCTTTAAAAGAATGTGTATTTAACGATCAATAAAGATTATGTAAAGAAATAAAATAATGAAACACAACACTGAAAGCTGAAAAAAATTCACAACTACCAAATACCTAGTAAGACATGACTTGGTCGTTAGAATTTATACATCAAAAGCTCACTATCCTTCATACTCCAACAAATGAGAAATCCATAATACTACAATACAAACCTCAAAAGATCTTTGAGAATTCAGCAAGGTCACACGGGTAATAAATATCAGAGGTAGATTTGAATCTAGTACTTCCTGAACCCAAATCTAAAAAATCTTACCTTCTATACCATCCTGCCTCATTTCCTAGTTTTCCAAATGGAATAACTGAATAGGCTGAATAGAAGATTTCACTTAATTGCATCACCTTATATGCTACCCATATTTTGTCTATTTCCAAAGATTGAAGTAAAACAAAGTATATTTAAGTCTCATTTGATATTAGATAAGATCATATTTGTAAAGTCCCTAGTCCTAAGTACCTGGCACTTTGCAGACACTTTAAAAATGCTTAAAAAATAATTCTATAACTATCTCTAACTGCGCAGAATGGCTGTCAAATTTCTATTCAAGTCCTACCGGGATAGTCACTTAAGAGGGATGTTAGACTTGGCAAATATTTGAATATGGGAAATCATAGTAAAAGGAAGAGTCAAAGATGACTTTGAGATTTTGAATCTGGGTGACTAAGAAAGATGCTAGTACCCTCAACAAAAATAGGGAATTTTGGAGAAAAAGAAGATTTAGAGGGAAAGACTGTTGTGTTTGGGACATGATGAATTTGGTGCACATAGGCAAAAAGATCCATGACAGCACCTAGCACTAGACACCAGGAGAGACATTAGTGCTGCTTTTAAAAATTTGGGAGTTATCTTGGAAGAAATAAAAACATTTCTGTTTTGGGGAGGTTACTTTCTAAAACATTTGGCCCACAAGATATCTTAACAGAATGATCTGTTGTCAATTCCAATTGAACATAATGAAGATGACTCCAAAGCCTTCTTTTCCTAATTTTACTATAGGGGAACACCAAAGTTTATCTGATAAATGAAGAGAGGAAGCTCCAGAATTTATCTTTGCCCCTTATTCTGCATATTCAGTCATTTGATGAATCATGCCGCTGTTTTCTATACATTGAAAATGAAACTTTTTCTTCTAACCCCTACTGCCATGGCTTCTGTGTAGGTCCTGGTCAAATGACTAAATGAGGTAATGTATAAAGTGCTTTGAGAAACTTAAAAGCTCTACGTGTATGAATTATTATTTTCATGGCTCCCTCATATGATTAATGAGTTCCTGCCCAGAACTTCCACCTGAGGAAGTACCCAGGCCAGCCATGCACTAACGTAGCTCTCCTCCCAATCTCCTGATTTTACCTCTTTCCTCATCTCCACTTCCTCTATTTGGTTCTCCTTTTTGTGCCATCAATTGTTGTTAGACGGCAAGGTCACTGGGGGCTAGGGATTATCTTTCTGTTTTGTATTCCCAGTGCTCAGTACAGTGCCTGGCACATCATAGGTGTTTAATAAATGTTTATTAACTGACTGTTAGAGGCCCTAGATACCTTTTTTTCCCCTAGATTATTCCAGCTTTCTTCTTGATTTATTCCTTTACTTAGTGCTCTTCCTCTCCAGAATAGAAATGAATGTTTTAGTTCATCTCCCTAACTAAATGATATGGTCTCTTAATTCCTTGTGGTGGCTTCTCAATGTTTTAAAGATCTTAAGATTGTCTAAAGTTTAATTAATACCTTACGGGTTAGTACAGAGGAAACATTTCCATTGTTTTTCTTAATACTAGCTCTTAGGAGTTTCTTCTGCTTGTACTGTAAACTGTCGTCTTTCAAATAGAATCTGTAATTTGTAAATATTCCCATGGTTATCCTGTTAAAAAAAAAATGCAGACAAGTCAAGTGAGCAGAACTGGCAGAACACTCATACTGTAAGAGCAATATTGTAACAATGATCAGCTGTGAAAGACTTACCTATTATGAGCAATTCAATGATCCAAGACAATTCCAAAGAACACATGATGAAAAATGCTGTCCATCTCCAGAGACAGATGAATTCTAAGTATAGACTAAAGCATATTTTTTCACTTTCTTTTCCTTTCTTTCAACTATTTATTTGTTTGTTCTTTTATATGTTTTGCAAAGTGACTGGTATAGAAATGTTTTGTATGACTTCACATGTATAATGGATATCCTATTGCTTGCCTTCTCAATGAGTAGGGGAGGGGCTGGAAGGAAGGAGAGAATTTGGACTTTATAACTGAACGTTTAAAATAAATAAATGAATAAAAATAATGCAGATGTGTTTTATATACTAATATAAATATATATACATATATATGATTATTTTATTTTAATTTTTTTTGCTTTATTTTTTTGGGAGGGCAATTGGGGTTAAGTGACTTGCCCAAGGTCACATGGCTAGTAAGTGTTAAGTGTCTGAGGTTGCATTTGAACTCAGGTCCTCCTGACTCCAGGGCTGGTGCTCTATTCACTGCGCCACCTAGCTGCCCCTTATTTTAATTTTTAAAAAATAAAAGCAAGTGCCACTCTAACTCAATTTAAGAATGTTTTTGTAAAGTGAACGATGTTTTTTTTTGTTTAGGAACTGAAAATGAGTTTGTTAAGAGATAATCTCTTAATAAATTTACTTTGTTCAATTTTTCTGCCTTGGATGAATATAATTATTATTAAATTTAGGTGGAGCTGTATACACAAAAAATATCCACCACTGAGTCTCACATCCATTTTACCATCACAAAAATAGTTACTTTAAAATGATAAGCTAAAATGTGTTGGTTGTGGTGTGATGAAACAATAAGGATCATTCAGTCCAACGTGCTCATTTTATAGGTGAGAAAGCCAAAGTTCAAAGAGGAGAAAGGACCTGTCCTAAGTTCTGGCAGGGGACTAGTATCTGTCCCTAGGTCCTTGGACTCCACAGGGTCTACCTATCCCACTATACACCTTCTGACTACCTTTGCTATCTGGGCTGGATGTAATATTGACTCCAAAATAATACATGAGTTTCTAATAAGATCATAAGAAGAGAAATAACAAATTTCGGCTGAAGGTCAGTGACATGATTCAAAATTGTTTATACAGTTTTATTTTTCATCAATGAAAAATAAAAATTATGTGGAAATGTACTAATTTTACAGGGAAGAAATCTGGGTCTTTCCATTATACTCAATAAATTCAGCTAGTCTTTTATCTCCTTTTAGTTAAGAAGTTTAAAAAAGTGATCTTAGGGATATTATTTTTAGTGGCAATGAGTCACTAAAATTCAAACATTAAAGGAATTACTTGATGAGAAATGACCAAGATGCTTGTGAAAATTTATACTTACTTTAATGCATCACAGAGTCCTTTATATATGAGTTCTTTCTTAGCAAATTAAAAAATTTTAATGAAAATTTAAAAAACATATGTTTTAACAATAAATCAGAGGGTATTGATCTAATTCAATTTTTAATCTTTTCCAGTTAGTGGCTTACTTTATCAGTTTTCCAAGTGTAGCCCAGAAGATCAGAATAAATAATGCTAAGATCTTTTAATTTCTAAATAATAAATATCAATAAAATGACCTTCATAAGAAAGAGTTATTTAGGGTTCTTACTAATTTTTAAGAGTGTAAAGGAGTCCTTATACTCTTTGAGGCCAAAAATTTGAGAACTGCTGGCTTATATTATCTCCTTCCTATTACAGTTATAATTTAGTTAGTCAAAGATCACTTAGTACAGATGGTTGATTTCAACTGTCTTATAACCCTATAGCATTACTAATTACTCTTTTTTTACTTACATAGTTTAAATATTGGCTGGAAGATGCTATAAAATATATTTCTGATTAGAATTAAAGAATAAACACCAAAGTGAAGTTATATAAGGCAATAAATATTGGCACCCATACTTAGTTCGTAGCATTCTAGTCTTATGCCCATAGAACTATTTTCATTTGTAAAATGATAGGCTTTTTTTTTTTTTTTTGCTTTTTGGATGGGGGAAGGTAGGACAATTGCTTGCCCAAGGTCACATGGCTAGTAAGTGTTAAGTGTCTGAGGTCACATTTGAACTCAGTTCCTCCTGACTCCAGAGCCAGTGCTCTATCATTGCACCACCAAGCTGCCCCCAGTTTTTAAAAATTTTCAATCACTCTAAAAGCATTTACCAGGCATTTATTTTGAGCCAGTCACTAGACTAAGTTCTAGGGTTACAAAGAAAGGTAAACACATTGCTGCCTTCAGGGAGTTTGTATTCTACAATGTAGATAACATGTAAATATCTAGGTACATGGAAGACACATACAGAACAGATGAGAGGTAAACTCCACAGGAAGGCTTTGGCGGGGAAGATATGGAGTGAGACTAGAAAATATTTCCTACAGAAGGTAGTAATTGAGCTGATACTTGCTGGAAGCTAAGAGATGAAATTGAGGAGAGAAAGAGCAATAGAAGAAAGGGAGACAGTGAAAAGCACAATTGAAATGTGGAGTTTATTGTGTGAGCATGACCAAGTAGGCAAAAGCAGCTGGCTCACAGAGTGACACTAAAGCACTCTTAATGAGTGGTGAACTGATCTCACCTTTCTGGAGAACAATTTGGATCTATGCCCAAAGGGCTAAAAAAACTGAACTGGGTCTGCATCCCAAAGAGATCAGAGAAAAAGGAAAAAGACCTATTTGAACAAAAATATTCATAGTAGCTCTTTCTGTGGTGACAAAGAACTAGAAATTTAGGGAATGAACATCAATTAGAGAATGACTAAACAAACTGTGGTATGGTTGTGATGGAATTCTATTGGACTATATGAAATGATGAGCAGGATAGTTTCAGAAAAAACTCGGAAAATTTAGATGAACTGATGCAAAATAAAGTGAGCAGAAGCAGGAGAATATTATACACAGTAACAGCAATATTGCAACAATGATCAACTGTGAAAGACTTAGCAACTTTGATAAACAGAATGACTCGACAATTCTGAATGACTCATGATGAAAAATGCTATCTATCTCTGGAGAGAGAACTGATGAACTTTGTGCAGACTGAAATACAATTTTTTCACTTTATTTTTCTTGGTTTTTTTTTTTTCCCCAAAAATGGTTAATATGGAAATGTTTTACATGATTTCACATGTATAATTGGTATCAGATTGCTAGCCATCTCAATTAGTGGAGGAGGAGCTGGAGAGAGGGAGATAATTCAGAACTCAAAACTTTTGAAAAATGAAGGTTAAAAAACATTATGTATTTTTTAAAATGTTATTGCAATAGTTCAGGCAAGAGTTGATAAGGGCATAAACTAGGATGGTAGCTATATCGAGAAAAGGTGATATATCTAAAAAATTTTATAAATGTAACAAGATTTGTCAACAGATTAGCTATGCTGGATGAGTGAGAATAAGGAATCTAAAATCACACTAAGGTTGTGAGTATGGGTAAATGAGAGAATGGCAGTACCCTCAACAATAATAGGAAAGTTGAAATTTAGAAGAGGAGAGGTTTTTGGGAAAAGATAATGAGCTCTGCTTTGGACATATTGATTTGAGATGCTTCTGAGACATCCAGTTTAAGAAATCCAAAAGGCAGTTAGTAATGCAATACTGTTGGTCAGGAGAGTGAGTAGGGGCAGATTCAAGAATCATCTGCATAAAGAAGATAATTTAACCTAGGGAAGCTGATTAAATCACCAAGAGAGATAATAAAGAGGGTGAAGAGAAGAAAGTCTACCAAAGAATCTTGGGGTGGAGTGAGGGGAAACACCTATAGTCAGAGAATTTGAAATAGACTAAGAAATAAAGTCTGGAGAAGGAGTAGTCAGACCAGGAGGAAGCTGAGTCAAAATAATCTAGAGAGTAGAGTATCTAAGAGAAAAAGATGAAGTTAGGAAGAATGAAGACTGAGAAAAGGACAACAGATTCAACAATATGATCACTGATAACTTTGGAAAGGACAGTTTCATTTGAATGATGAATTCAAAAGCCAGATAGATTGAGCCATTTAGATAAATGAGAAGAGAGGAAGTAGAGGCACCTAGTGTATATGTATTTCTCAAGGAGTCTTGCCAAGAAGGAAAGTTATAGAATGCTAGTTTGTCAGAACAGTACAATCAAATGAGGGATTTTAAAGCATTTTAAAAAAGTAATTGGCAATTTAACCATGTTTGGTACTCCAATAAACCTTCTAGGTCTAATCTAATCTGTCCATTAATAAAACTGTAACTAAATCAAGCCTTATTAGGCAATTTCTAATATAGTCTGCCTTTGGGATAGAATTATTCAGGGCATCAAGATAAGGCTTAATTACCTATCTTTAGAATTGGTGGTGGTGGTGGTGGGTTGTCATGGAAGCAGTAGATTAATTTGCATATTCTTTAACTGATTTCTAATGAATTCTAGAATGAATTATTAAAGATATAGTTAAGGAACATCTAGGAATTAGTGGTACTCCCTGCTAAGATGGCTACCTGAATGGGAGGCAAGTCTATCAGGTCCTATAAACCCATTCCAACACAACACTTAAATTCACTAAAACTGAATAATGATCAAGAAATTAATGAGAATACCACTTCTAGGTCTGTACCCCAAAGAGATCATAAAAATGAGAAAGGGACCCATGTGTACAAAAATATTTATAGTAGTTCTTTTTGTGGTGTCCAAGAACTGGAAATTGAGGGTGGGGAATGGCTGAAAAAGTCGTGGTATATGATTGTAAAGGAATACTATTGTTCCATAAGAAATGATCGGCAGGTGGACTTCAGAAAAACTAGGAAAGATTTATACGAACTGATACTGAGTGAAGTGAGCAGAACCAGGAGAACATTGCACACAGTAACAGCAACATTGTGTAATGACTAACTTTGATAGACTTACCACTTCTTAGCAATGCAAGGATCTAAGACAACTCCAAAAGACTCATGATGGAAAATGCTATCCACATCCAGAAAAAGAACTATGGAGTCTTAACACAGATCAAAGCATACTATTTGCTCTCTTTCTCTCTCTTTTTCTTTGGTTTCTTCTTTCTCATGGTTCCTCCCATTGGTTCTAATTCTTCTTTACAACATGACTAATGTGAAAATGTGTAATATTAATGTATATGTAGAGCCTATATTAGATTGCATGCTGTCTTGGGGTAGGGGAGAAAAGAAAGAGGAGGAAAATTTGAAATGCAAAATCTTACAGAAATGAATGTTGAAAACTAAAAATAAATTAATTAATAGTTTAAAAAAGAAATCTATGAGAAACTACAATAAATGATTTCTTCTACCCTAGAACTTGAAGAAAAGTCAGGCAGAAGCCTAAGAGCAAGAAGAAAAAAAATTCCTCTACTGACAAGTAGCAAGAATTATTGCAAATGTATAGATCCCTAACCAGGAGGCACTGATCCTATAATAACTGCAATCAGGGACTTAAAGGGAAAAAATGGATTTTCACAAAGACTGCATGAATACCTATCTAGAAGAAATGAAATAGGAGATTAAAAATGAAATAAAAATTCTGGACAAAAGAACTGGAAGGAGAATAAGAATCTCAGAAGAGAAAGTGGTAAATCTTACACAGGAATAGATTTCCTGAAAACTTGTATAGACCAAACAGAAATCAATTATTCCATGAGTCAAAGAGAAATATTAAAGCAAAAATTTTAAATTGAAAAAAAATCTGATATTAAAACAACTGACTTGGAAAAGGTCAAGATGAGAAAATTTGAATAACTGGATTTCCTGAAAACCACGACCATCATGTTTTAAAAAATCATTAAAGAAAAGTGACCTATTAGAACAAGAGGGCAATGTAAAGACAGAAAGAATCCATTGACCAGCGCCTGAAAGGAAGCCCAAAAGAAAAAATCCTAGGAACGTCATAGACAAAATCCAGAACTCCCACAAGGAAAAAATACTCTAAGAATCCAGAAAGAACTTAGAATATCTTTGCTGGTTCTTCATTTGGGTCTTGTCTGCTAAGTATGGGTGTCCCTCAGGGTTCTATTCGGGTTCTTCTTCTCTCTCTACTATTTCACTTGGTGATCTCACCAACTTTCATGGATTCATTAATCACCTCTATATGAATAAATCTCAAATTTACTTATCTAGTCTTAACCTCTCTGTTGACCTATGGTCTCACATCACCTGCCTATTGGACATCTGACACTGGACATCCTCTAGACATATTAAATTTAATATCATGGCAGGGGAAAGATGAAATGACTAAAGAAACAAAGGTCTGAGCTTCTGAGCATTTTGATACATTAAGCAATGCATGCCAATTGCTTAATAAATTGGGACTGTGTCCCTTCCTCAGCTTAGGACTGGATCCCAAATGCAGAGGGAGACAGATTTTTACGTATTAAAAACAATTAATCAAATAAGGCCAATTAATTAAAAGGAAACAATTTAACCAGGATACAACATCAGGTAATCTGATTTCTAATTGGAGAAAAGATTAGGGCCTTTCCAAGTTGGGAGGAAAAGAGTGAACAGGTACAATTTCTTGAAGTTAGAAAAGCAATGTCCCACTCCCCCCAAGAGTCTGCAAACAAACAGATGTGGAAACAATAATAGATTGATCAGTATGGGGCTAGTTTTCAGATAAGACATACGGGTTGCTTGAGATGTGAGAAAACTTGCATCAGTCTTTAGATTTGACCAGATTTCTAGTCAGCATAACCTAGGTCTCTAAGCAATAGGAAGAGGTGGTCCAGCTTCTTAACCACACATGAGGTTCAAGCAATGCAATAAGGTTTTCTCCCAATTCCTACAATTGAATGAAGTTTTTTCCACAGGACAGAAATTGGACTATACCCATAATTGAATAGAAAGGGAACTGAGCTAGCTACAAAACTGAATCACAAGGTGGACCTGTGATGGTATGGGTGTCCAACTACCACTTTCTGTTCTAATCCTCTCAATTCCCTCACATCTTACACTGTATATTCTGTAGACATATTAAATTAAATATGTTCCCAGTAGAGGTTGGTTAATTATGAGCATTTGAAGAAGGAAAAGGCAGGGATGGCAAAAGGAATACAGTAGTGCAAAAAGGAGGAAAGGAGCGTAGGAAGTACTATTTTCTCATCCCTGGAGTTTGTCAGAATCAGTATAGAGTGAGGGCTGTGGCCATCCAGCGATCCTCACTCTGATCTGAAAGTGGGCAAAGGAGGGTTTTACACACACACACACACACACACACACACACACTCAACAGGGAAATGAGTGCAATATGGGGAGAGGGGTTAAGAAGGAGGAATAATACTGGAGACAGGGACAGAGGAGGGAAGAGCCAAAACATTTACACTCTTCCATTAGTCATCAAGATGAGATCAAATTTCATTTCCTACTTCTTAATCATCAAGACCCTCCCTTGCTTACCATGCCACAATTAAAACTTTCCTTGATACCTAACAGTCAGAGGAGTTAGGGAACTAGACTGTCTCTACCCACATTTTAGTTTCAGAACCACTTCTAAAAGAGGCAGCTAATGACGGTGGGGGGGAACCCATCATCCTTCAGAGCTAAAGAGAACCTTCTAATGGGTGGGAAAGCTCTAGATTTGTTCTGTGAAGTCTGGACTCGGTCAAAGGGCCCTGAGGGCCATAAGTTCCCCACCCTTGTATCTGATCCAACCACTCCCCTATCTCTTTGTGTGTATGTGTGTGTGTGTGTGTGTGTGTGTATTATAGATAGATAGATACACACACACATATATACATATATATTTCTATAGAAGGATTATGTGTGTAAACACAAACGTATATGCACATATGCATACAAGTGTGTACGTGTGTACACACACACAGATTATAGTGTAATAGTGGACAGGTGGTCTACGTTATATTCCCAACAACGGACACCCAACAGACACTAAAATTAAGCATCCCACTTTTCTTCAGGTCTCCTCAAACTTCAGAACGGAAACGTTTAAAGAACAACAGCATGTCAGGCGACATCGGTGCAATCTGATTATCTCCACATCAGCTCCAGACTTTTCCTTTCCCTCTTCCTCAAAATCCTTCCTCACCACTTGAAAAAAAACAAACGATCTCGCCGCTTAGAGCGCTATGGGGATGTAGGGATCTTCTTAAAGAGGAACCATGGAAGAGCCAAGTGACCGCAAACACACGGTGCATTTAAAAGATAACAACAACCTAGCTTCTGAACTAAAAACAGCACCAGTCGGGGAAGAGGTGGTAGTTGGAAGCCAGATGTCGTAAAAGCAGAAGCACCCTGGGAAAAGAGAGTCAAACAGCGGCTGGAAAGGGCAAGACAAGGCTGGATGTTTAACCCAGGGGAAGGAGAGACCAAAGGGAGCTGAGAAACGGACTCACACATACCTGGCAGAGGGGTTTACGCCCCTAAACCGGAGACTTTTCACTGCTCTACAGAACAAAAAAAAAACCCACCTCAAAACCGAAAGAACAGTCCCAGAGGCTCAGAAACACTTCCCGCCCCTCCCAGAAAACTCGGGTCAGCTGGCCCGTTCTAAGAACGAAAAGGGGCGGGGACGTGGGGCCAGACTCCGCCTCGCCATCCCCTGCGGAGAAGGGATGGCAGAGGTGGGGCAGCAGAGAACCGAGTAAATTAGTCCGTCCTGATGGAAAACGAAAAACAGAGACCCGAGAGTTTTAATTCTTTTTTTTTCCTCAATGACTTGTTTGTTTACTTTTAGTTTACAAGATTCAGTTCCACAATCCCTTGAGTTTCAGATTTTCTCCCCTCCTTCCCCCTCCCCCATGGTGGCGGGCAATCAAGTATAGGATCTGCAAATGCTTTCACATTGCACGATAGTCAGGATGTATAGAGGGATTGTAACCAATGATTGAACAATGGGAAAGATGAAAGAAAACCAAACATGGAAAAGAACCATAGCATGTATTGCTTCAGTCTCCATTTAAGCTCTGGTCTTTCTAGATCTTTCTCTGAATGTAGACATCTTCTATTCTGAGACCTGTAGAGTTGTCTTTTAGCTGTGCATTGCTGAGAAGAGTCCAGTTTATCAAGGTTGGCCATGACACATAAGATGTGTCTGTGATTGTGTACCAATTTTTCCTGGTTCTGCTCTTCTCACTCAGCATCAATTTGTATAAGCCTCTCCAGGTAATTATGAAATCCATCTCCTCCCCATTTCTCATTGCACAATAGTATTCCATTACATTCATATACCACAACTTGTTTAGCCATTCCCCAATGGATGGGCATCCCCTGTATTTCCAGTTTTTTGCCACCACAAAGAGAGCTGCAATAAATATCCTTGTACATATGGGTCCTTAAGAGTTTTAATTCTTCAGACAGATGTCCTCCTTTGCTGGGGGTGAGAATTATTTTGAAATTTGAAAATAATCTGGAAACGCGATACATGAGGCATGCTGTAGAACCCTAATGGAGGGGAGCACAAAGGTAATCAATGCATCAGTAAAGTATTACTACTGTGTAGGATGTAGTGTGGTCCTCTCATTTGCTAAAGTATATAGAGCCTTTGGCCTTAGGGCCATAAGGAAAATGAATAAATAAGAGAACTGGCTCTAAGCTGTGATTAATGAGACTTGCTGTTTGAGGAGAGGAGAAAGCCATTTGGGACCATAACTAAATTTTGTTTGGAGTTTGAATCCGGGTATGGTGGTCTGCATAAGTCAGTGCCTGCATCAAATGCCCCACAAGCTACTCGGAGGGAGTGTGATCCTATACTGATAACAAGTCTACATTTGGTAAAGGCCGAAGGGGCGATTGTAGTCTCAGCTGCGATAGGACCCCTCTGGCAAATTGCCCATGAAATTCCTTTGAAACGGGAATGTGTCCACCTATTCCTGA
>CM053588.1:146992269-147021937 GCA_028646515.1 Pseudochirops corinnae
ATGTTTATTGGAGGCCCCTGGTGGGGGAGCTCTGGCTGCGCTCTCCTCCTCCCTCTCTCTCCCATGATCTTTCTTTTCCCCAAAGAAGGAATCTAGGGTTTGGTTGCTGTTCTTACTTTGCTTCTTATGCTTATTCTTACTCATGGTTGGTCAGTCCATGATTTTTTTTTTTAAATCTCTGTGGGGCTCTGCTTTCAGAAGAGAAAGCTCTGTCCCAAATTGCTGGGGTCCTCCTGGCTGCTGTAGCTCTCAGGAAGGTGCTGGGACCCTTCCTACCTACTTCTGGCTTACTGGATAATGAAGACTCCAAGACCGAGGCCCAAGACGGCGATCCGGATCCAGGCCGCTCAACGTGAGAGCACCGGCCTCAGAACAATCGCTTAGTCCCCCTGCTGTCTGCAGGCCGCGGGGGGAAAGCTGCAACGCGGAGGCGGATGCAAAACCTCTTGCCTTTCGCTTTTCCGCTCTGGAGGCCTTTCGGCCATACTGCTTTACTCTCCTAATTTCACACGTCCCACTAACCTAGTTCTGCGCACTACTCGCAGCTGCCGCTAATCCGCTCACCAGAGAGGCTCCTCTGCTCCTTCCATCCAGCCGCCCCCGGGGCACAGCCGCGGCTTCAGGCCAGGCTGGTTTCGGTTCGCAGTGCTGATATGGTTCCTCGTAGCCGAGCTGACTTTAGTGGGAAGTATCTTTGTGTGTGTTTTGGAGTTCTAGGATTGGTTTAGAGTCCTATTTTATGGGTATTTTGGGGTGGCTATGTGAGAGCTGCGATATGTTGCTGTTGCTATGCCGCCATCTTGGCTCCGCCCCCCACCTTCACCACATCTGAAATGCCATTCTGCTCCAAGACACATGGAACACCAAGGAAGACATCCTCATTAATGCCATTTAGGCCGTTAATCATAGTGGAAATTGGATGCACTCTCCTAAGATTTTTCATAATGCTTTCTTGCCAGATCTGCCACAGACAAGCCAATGGCCCAAGAAGTGTAGCCCTTCAACTGATCACCTTATAAGCACTTTCAAACACTTATTTATGAACATCTTTCCAATTCTCTCAATCAGCTTCAGTTAGCAAAGCAGGATAAAGATTCCCCGGAAAGATACCAGCAATATTCACACCATTCCACATAGGAACAATGATGTCTCCATGTTCCCTAAATTCCCATCCATGACAACTTGAAGAATGGACACCAACTCTCTCCCCCATTAGGTAAGGGAAATGGGCAGAATCCAGATTGCAACTACTTCCAATAACATGGTTTTTAGGAGAGCCATTTAGCTTCCAGGCCACATAAATAGAAATATCCATTGAATTGGAAACAATAAGCAGTTTGCAATTAGGGCTGTATTTAACAATATTGGGAATGATGAATTAAAAATATTCACATTATGGGGCAGCTAGGTGGTGCAGTGAATACAGCACCTGCCCTCAAGTCAAGAGAACCTGAATTCAAATGTGGCCTTATGTAACAGCAATCAATTTAGCAGATACTTAGCATTAGTAACTTAAGGCTAAGTATGGAAGGTGTGAGCTCTTCTCCTGTCCTGACTTAGCAGGAAGGAGTTGGCTAAGACAGGAGGGCAGTGTGTGTATATAAGAAGAGTTCTAGAGACAGAGAGACAGAATCTGAATGTTCCTCCTGGTGGCTCCTGTTGGAGGAAGCAGGATTGTACCAGCATCTGGGAGCGGGGTTGCTGGACTGAAGAAGTGAGTTGGAGTTTTCTTGAGAGAGAGAGAGAGTTTCTCTCCCAGCTTCTGGAAGCTGACTGAGAACTGAGCTGGAGTTTTTCTTGAGACCAGAATCTGGTGAAGGCCACCTGGAAGGCTCAGAGGGCTTCCCTGGAAGGCCGAGATTTCTCTTGGGTCCTAGGGATGGCTCAACTGATAGAGGACTGAAAAAGCATGACCAGGATAAGCCTTTGTTGGTTTGTGGCTTGGCTGATCCTTGAGTTCCTGGCAACAGAAGTGGTGAAGGGTTTGAGATGTGTTGGACCCTGTGAACTTCAGTGTGTGCCAGAGACTGCCCTGAGGACTGGACAAAGACCTGGGAGCTGTCTACCTCTCAATCCAGGTGACTGTTTGGTGGATTCAGGAAGGAGCTGGGACTATGGAAGGGGATCCAGGGAATCAGAGAGACCACCCCAAGTCAAGATGAAGAAAAGGCCTCCCCTTGTATGAAATTGAGATTTGCTGGACACTGAGGGGTGGAGGGTTTGTGTGGTTTTCTAATGATGTTTTGAGTGACCAATTGCTAGATAAGTGACTGATTGAGTTGATCTGTGGTTGCCCCATGAGTGGAAGATTGATTATTGTATTGTGAATTGATTGAATGATTAAGTAAGGAGGGTTTCCCCCTTAGGGAAACCAGGTGATTATCCTTTTGTTCTTTGTGCTAAATATTGTTGCCACTATAGTGAAAACTGTGTGGCCATTCTAATGTTAAGCTGTTGTGAACACTATATTGTGATTTTCTGTGATAAGATGTAATATTGTGAATACTATATTGTGATTTTTCTGTGATAAGATGTAATGTTGTGGATATTGTACTGTACCTTGATTTGTTGTCAATATTATCTTGTGATTTGTTGTGAATGTTTGCCTTGATTAGTAATGGAATAAATGGAGTGTTCACTATTCTGTGTAATCCAAACCTTAAAAGCTGTTCACAGTAGCATTCTTTTGGGAATCTGCTTGTGCATGGACACTTGACTCTTACTAGCTGTGTGACCTTGAGTAAGTCATTTAACCCCAATTGCTTTGTCTTCTCCCCTCCAAAAAAAATTTTTTTTCATCATGCTGCACCGAATTAAGAAGACTTTGTTCCTCATTTTGATGTACTCCAGCCATAAAAATAACCAGCTTTGAATTTGCAGTCATACTGTAATCTTTGCCAGAAACAACCTTTGGAATTTTGAGGAAAAGTTTGTCACATTGGAGGTCCATCACTTCTCCCTTTACTTTTTCTTTTATTATATCAACTAGGGCAAGTTCATCAGTCAAATCCTTTGTTAAGATACTGATGGCACATGCCATGCCAATTGTACCAGCCCCAACAACAGTGATCTTATTATGGGGAACCTGATCTTCCTTTAAGGACATTCACAATCAGCTGATCCTTGACAGTAGTTGCCCTTTTGGGGGACATCAAGGTTTCTGGTCAGGCTTTGAAAGTATTGAGTTAGCTGTGAGACTGCTGCTCCCAGACTTGTTCCTGGGGTTGGTTAAATAAAGGGGTTGACATGGTAAGACTTGTGATTTAGGAAGATCACTTTGGCAGCTGAATGGAACATAGACTGGTGTGGGGAGAAACTTGAAACAGGGATGTGAACCAACAAGCAGGCTACTGCAATAATCCAGGTATTAGGTGATGAAGAGTGTCAGTGTCAGAGGAAAGAAGAAATCATCTGTGAGAGATGTTGTGAACATAAAAACATTGGATATGAGAGTGACCAGTTGAAGATGATACCTAGGTTGTGAGACTGGATGGTAGAGAAGTTAGGAAGAAAGGTACCCTCCACAGTAATAGGGAAATTAGGAGAGGGGAGGTTTAAGGCGAAAGATAATGAATTAGGTTTTGGTTATGTTGAGTTTATGAAGTCCACAGGACATCCAGTTCAAAATGTCCACTGGGCAGTTGGAAATGTGAGAGTGGAGGTCAGGAGAGAGGTTAGGGCTGGACAAAACTGAGAATCATGTGCATGGTGATGACAGCTGAAATCATGAGAGCTGATGAGATAACCTAGGAACTAGGTGGTCAGGGCTAACTCTACCTAATTTCCAAACAGATGGGAGATGACTATTTTTGGAATGAATTTTTAGGTATCTATCTGCTCCTTGGGAAATCTTAGAGGGCTCCTCTTCCCTTGCCAAACAAAGCTCAGTCTTCAACCAAACACAAAGGGGCCCTCCACAAAAAGCCCCGCCCAAACCGTCAGACATTACCAAAATAGACCTTAAGCAAAAACCACCAATTAAAACAACAAACTCCTTAAAAGGAGAGTTTTGCTCCTTCCTAATGAGTGTAAGCTCCTTGAGAGTAAGGACCATCTTCTTGCTTGTATCTGTGTTCCCTTGAGCTTAGCACAGTGCCTGGTACATTAACAACGTTTAATAGATCTCTGTTTACTGTTGCTTTCAGGAGAGGAAGAATAACCCAAATGACAGTCAGGAAGACCTAGGTTAAAACCCCTCCTAGGACACTGGTTCTATTACCAATGGACAGTTCTCTTTTAACTCTCTGGGTCTCAGTGTCCTAATCTCTAAAATGGGTACAGTACCAGTACTCGTCGTGCGTACCTCACAGTCTCGTTAAGGGGCTCTAATGAGATAACATGCATGGACGGTGCTTTGGACCCTTTAAAGCACTATAGAAACGTCAGTTATTATTCTAATATAGATCTTCAGATCTAGGAGAGTGGCTGGCCCTGCTTGACAGCGTCAAGTCCCTGCCTCGATAAGGTAACGCATTTGGCCGCATAGATTTAGGTCGGTTGCTTCCTAGTTCTCTGGACTGTGTTTGGGTGGTTAGATCAGGAGGCTGCTAAAAGCAAATTTCTACTACGAAAGTTTGTTTCTGGAAACGGTTCTCACTCAGGCAAAGTCAAGGGGCCATAGCCCCAGAAGCCAACCTACACTAACCCCTCCAACCCCGCCTCCACTCCTGCCTCCCTTTCCAGCACCAGCGGAAGAAGTTCCGAGACCCAGTCAAGGACCAGTAACGTCCATCCCAGCCGTGCCTTCTGGGGATTGTAGTTCATAATTCTGCAGCGGCGCCCTGCGCCTAGGACATCGAAGTCACAGATGGACTACATTTCCCGGATGCCTCGGGACGCCAGAGGGTGGGGCCCTGGAGGGGTTGGAGGCGGGGCTCCAGCGGAGGCGGCGGCTTATTTGTAAATGGAGAGGGAGGCGCTGGTGGTGGCGGCTGTTGTGGCGCGGGGATTGGAAGATGGACTGAGGGGCTAGAGTACCCAGGAGCGGTAACTTGGGGCCGTGGGTGGGGATCCGAATCGGATGCTTGAGGCTGGGGGGAAAATCATCTCTGTTCTTAGGGGCCTGAGTCTGGTGGCGTTTTGGTGGCTCGGGGCTGCTTTGGAGTCCTCTGCTCTCTGGGAGAGCCGGGGGATGGGGTGAGGGTGGGAGTAAGGGGTAGGAGTGGGACGAAGGCCGTCCCGTGGTTGTCCAGTTTGGGGGCGTCCTCCCCACCGAGCCCCCGACTTGTTGCAGCTTGCTCTGGTTGCTTTTCGCTGTACTGAGATCAGGGTCCGGCTGCTGGGGGGCTTTCAGAAGTTTCTGCTTTAAGTTCCCTTCAGGGACTTTTCCGTCTTTAAAGTTGCTCTTGGTCACTTTTTGTGTTTTGATCCTGTCAGGTCGTGGGTTCGTAATCGGTTTCAGGGCCTTTGAATCCTTGACTTAAGGAAGAAAATAAATTTTTTTTTTTTTTAAACCAGCAATCTGATTTTTCTGCACCATTTAGTAGACTTTGAGAATGTGATGTTGGCAGCAGTTTGTGTGAGATGACGCTAAAATGACTGGCTCATTTTTTTTTAAGGTTCTTTTCCCCAGATGCGCTGGGGTTCTCAAGATTGCCCTCTTTTGGGGGTGGTGATGATGCTCCTTTTCTGTAAATTTGTTTCCAGTTCCTTTTAATATCAGTATGAATAATCCTGAATCATCACAATACCAACCTGGCCATTTCTCCAGGGTAAAATAGCTGTCTGCTCCATGCTCCCTTACCCCCGTCAATTAACTTATACCAGTGATACAGATCACTTCAACATAATTGCATGAAGCAATTAACTTTTTAGGATTAAAATCCTGAAACAAGGAACAGGAAGTACACTTCTAGAGCAAAACAGTGGAAAAATCAAATCTAGCAACATTTAAGCACCATCCTCTGTAGACTAGGCTCTAGGAGTACAACGACATAAATAGAAGTCCTTGCCTTTAAAGAGCTTAAATTTGGTTAAGGGGAGACAAGTATATCATGATATAAAAAACAAATACAAGGTAATTTTCCTGGGGGGTGGAATAAGGAAGGATCAGGAAAGGCTTCTCTAAGGAAGAGGTGGCAAAGATGAAAATTAGCTTTGCCCTTTGGAACTTGTGTTAATCCAGTAATGGATTCTGCTTTTGAATGTCACAAAATAGTTTTGTAGGTTGTTTCTTATCCTCACTTTTTGCTTTTAAAACTTAATTTCATGTGGCCATTTCAATGTCATTTGACATTTTATTTTTAATGAGAAAACATTGTTCTGGTTGGATACTTTTAATTTATTACATGTTAAAGGCTAACTTGTGTGTGTGATGCTAAAGGATGCAGGTTTTAACATAGTGAATGTTTAACATAATATAATACTTTCCTACATGTCTTTGAAGCAGTTCTATTGGCTTTAAATGTCGTGATGTGTTTGTGACATGTGCATATTTTAAAGTTCATCTTAATGGGGACATTTCCCAAGGACTGTTAGATATATTAATTTATTATTCTTGATACCAGATGTGTGCTTCTCTTTCTTTAAGCTACCTTAATATCAATTGACTCTGACTATACATTGCTTGTTTGAGAATGATTACCACTTCAGTAAAAAGTAGTTTCTTGTCTTTAAAACATCAGTTAAATATTTTTGATTTAAGCATTTAAGCATTGTTTTTTTTCAGTGCTCAATATGTCCAGAGTTTCCAATTCTTTTCTCAAAGTATTTGTGACGTATAGGTATAAGGCATGTATGCTACAAGTCTTTGACCTATTTCTTACTTATGAACTGTGTTTTTCAACATTTTCTTTGCTGTCCTCTCCTGTCCTCACCTTTGCATCAGTCACCCAGGATGAAAGAATATGTTGAATAACTGGAAGTTCTGAGTGAATTCTTCATAAAACGTTTCTAGCCCTTCATTCTCTGTTGTAGAAGTTGGTATATATGCCAGTTATTTTTGTGGTTGGCCTTTTGAAATGAAATGACCTAACATCCCATGAAATGACATTTCTTGCGGCTTTTGGGTGCACAGTAAAACCAACGCTGCAGACTCCTTTATTTGTTTCTACCATCCTGTGAGCTGCCCTCTGTTTAGCTGCAACTTTTGTCTTCTGGTTCCATTTACAGGGAGGATGTCAATATTGATACAAATCTAGTAGAATATTCAATCTTTGGTCATCAAACAGGGATGACCAGTTCTCATACATAGAGTATCAGCAGCTAAGTTAATTTTCACGGATGGGCTAAGCACTGTTTTATTTGTAGCACCAGCTGTTCCTGTTTTCAGTGTTCTTCCATAGTCACTGAAAAATCAGAAGGGAGCTGTACAGAACTGAGGGTCATTTTGTATTTTTCTTTATTTTATGGGCTGTCATGGACAAAGAATTTTTCACCAAAGGTAATGAGTCTCTTCATACTTAGCTAGACTGGACCTCAGAAAGCAGACATTGCTAGAGCTGTGCTTGGAGCCTTTCCATCATGGTAGCATCTGCAGAGTTTGCCCTCTGCTGACAGCTGGGTTGTCTCCATGTTACAATGAAGCTTCAGAATAGGACTTTGTGGAGGGATGTATACATACATATATACATCTATACATCTACCTATCTATCTTCATCTATATGTCTATATATGCTATGTATATGTACACATACATTTATGCTAGGTATCTATATACTATATCCAAATCATATCTGTATAATATATATACAGATCTATATAATATATGTATATGCATACATGCTGTTGTTTTATAGTGTTGTCTTTCATAATGGATTGCAGTTCCAGGAGAATACTTGATGTGTGTGTGTGTGTGTGTGTGTACATACATATTCAGTATATATAGACATAGATACAGCTATAGATATATATGTATATACATATGCATACATACTATTGTTTTATAGTATTGTCTTTCGTAATGGATTGCTGTTTTAGGAGCATATTCAGTTTAATTTGTCGTAGTATGTGATAGATTCAGTTATATATATCTTATTAAGTGAGTATTATGTACAAGGTACTGTAAGAAGTGCTGGAGTTAAAAAGATGGAAAAACTGGCCCCAGCTCAAGGAATTCATAGTCTAGTATTGGAAGGGGGAAAAAATAACTTTTACCCAGGTAACTGTTATACAAGTAGGAATGTGAAATACTTGTAGGAGTGGTCAAACAAAAGGGACAAGCTATTCCAGAAGCAGTTCTTTTAGCTGGGGCTTCAGAAGAAGGCTTCATGAAGGCTCATTCAGAATTGTGTTTTGAAGAGAAGGATTTTAATAAGCGTACGATGGGGCTGGATGCTTTCTATTATAATAGCTTTAATTGATGTTTTTCTTTCTGCAGGTATTGAATATCAACAGTCAGATATAACAGCTGTGTGCTATAAGAACTTTGGCACTATTTTAACTTACTAGTGCTTCAGATTGTAATTTTCCTGATGCCCACTTCTTCAGAATTAAATAGTGGGCAAAATTTTTTAGCTCAGTGGATGTCCAATCCTTCTCGTGCTGGTGTGATACTGAATCGTGGATTTCCTAGTTTGGAAACAGGGAGAGAAAGTCAATCAAAGGCAAATACTTCCTCCAGTTTGACTGTTAAAAGCACAGATTTTTCAGACAGCTGCAGTTTTCTAAGTGATGACTCACTTCATGAAGAACAGATATTGGATTCTAAAAGCCCTTATAGAGTGCAGTCAGGTACAAATGAAACACATGCAGACTTTCCTCACAATAAAAAGGCACAACAATTATTGATGTGCAAAGATGCTCTGGGCCACTGGGAAAATACCAAAATTGATGTTGAACCTGATGTGGGTGATGCCAAAGAAGTAGCTTATAGAGATCCACTTTTCAAGAAGCTTGAGCAGGTAAACAAAATATTTAACTGGATGTAGGGATTATTGTAGATTTTGTGTACATGGTTTTTAAATGCAATATCCCCCCCCCCCCATTTGTGTCCTTTAAAAAAAAAACAAAACTACAAAGAGTATTAAACTTGTGGGGTCACTGTTTACTGAATATTTTCTCTGTCTTTTTCTTTGGTTTTATTTTGTTTTCAGTTCTGAATTCTCTCCCTTTTCCCTCCCCTTCCTATTTAAAAAGAAAGAAAAACAAAACCTATTAAAATATGTATCAAGTAAAATAAATTCCTACATTCCTCATGTCTAAAAAAATTTCGATCTTTTGAGTCCATTGTTTCTATATCTGGAGGTGGACAGCAAGTTTTATCATGAGTCAAGGTCACTGTTTATCAATAGAAAATCCCTGTCCCTTTTCAGAACACACATAAATAACTGCTACCAAAAAATCAGTAATTTGTAATATATCAGTCATTTTGTTTTTCTCTCTTTATACAAGGAATAAACACCTATAAGAGCCATTGTACCACAGGAGTATTATATCTTTCATAATTGTCTTGACTTGCTAGCTTTGAGCCAGTAGCTCAAATGATTACAATGTGATGCTGCTCAGGACAAGTTCCTAAGCTTCCTACTTGTATAATCCAGATTGATTTATTCCAAGGAAATACTGTTGCCATGGATTTTCCCAAAGATTTGTGTTTTTGGTTCCAAAGAGTATGGTACGGGTCCAATACAAACCTACAGCACTTATGCGCAAATTGCTTCATCTTTCTGTTCCCCAGTTTCCTAATCTGCAAAATGAAAGGAATGAATTCAGTTATCACCAATATTCCCTTTAGCCTTGATGACCAATGCCACTGAGTCTATAAATAGGAAGAATTAAAAAAAATTCTAATTCATAAGACAAAAACTTAAGACATTAAATAATTAAGGAAAAGTCAGCAAAAGTTGTATTATAACATGGAAAAGAATTAAGAGATAGATGGCCTTATCTGTACCTAGACCATGTTAGCAATAAGAGAGTAGTAGATTTTGGTTCTGTTACTAAGGTTGGGACTATAATTGATATAGTTATGTTGTCAAGTTGTTGCTTTTAAAGTCTTTTTCCTGAGAATGGGGAGGTTTGGGAAGGAGTAGAGGAGAACTGAAGAAGAGTCAACAGGGCTCTGTGAAGAAACATCAAGTTAATTAAACAAAAATATGTATTTGAAAAGCTCAAAGAAGTCCAACAGAAGAAGCAGGAGGAACTGAAGAGGCAGCAATTAGAACAGATCCAGAGGCTCCTAGAAGAGCAAGAGAAACTACTGACTATGGTATCTGGGCAGCAGACACCCTCAGGTAACACTTAGCAGTCATATATGTGAGCCAATTTACAAAAATGGTTTATGTTCATTGATTTTCTTTCCAATATAGTGTTTCGATAAAAGGTTGTCAGCATCCTTTTTTCATGGATACTGATGAGTACCCTGGCAATAAAAATAATAGATTTGGGGGGGAGGTCAGTGGGATGGATATGAACTCGAGTCTGGGTTCTCTTTGTTCAGCTTTAGAAGGGTACTAGAATTGTGTTCTGATAGTTTTTATGTTGTAAGTTGTAACAAATGATAGACATAGACAATCTGTGATAGAGAACGTAAATAACTTCACTGTAATATGTTGTATAGTGTCTGTATAGTGTCTAGCACAGTGGTTCTTAACCTGTGGGTTATGTTCAATTTGTAACAATGAAAATACATCCTGCATATCAGATATTTACATTACGATTCATAACAGTAGCAAAATTACAGTTATGAAGTAGCAACAAAAATAATTTTATGGTTGGGGGTCACCACAACATGAGGAACTGTATTAAAGGGTCGCGGCATTAGGAAGGTTGAGAACCACTGGTCTAGCAGAAGGTAACCAGGAAAGAGAGGTCAGGAAACCAGTGTGTGTTAGAACAGTTAAGTAACATGGGAATGCTTAGTTTGGAGAAGACTTAGGTGAGATATAATAGGGGCTCAGCTATATGAAGGGGTATCAAAATAGCTTAAACTTAGATTTTTCTTGAGGGCAACTAAAACTAATAGGTAAAAATTATAGGAAAGCAGATTCTTGCTCATAGTAAGGAAGAACTTCCTAATAAATAGAGCTGTCTTGCAATTGTGTAAACTCTTGACCACTTGAATTATTAAAGAAGGTGCTGGATGTCAGAAATTGCAGCATTAGCAGTGAGGTCGGGCTGTTTGAGCTTTAAAAGTCCCAACTTTGAGATTCTGTAAATAGCATAGGTCATAAAGTGAGTAGGGGATGTTTATGGTTGATGGAATTAACTTTAGGTTTAGAGCACCTCCCCCTCTGACTTCCAGATGCATGTGGGGTGAGTTGGGAGAATAGTGGGAATCCCAAAGGTTGGGAAGTGGTTGTGATAAGGTGCGCCTCATATTGATTTGATACGTGCTTGAGTTTCTAATATGACCTTTGTAGGGAATCTTTAGTAAGCTGTATATCTTCTAACTCCTCAAAAGCATAGAATTAGGAATTTTGGGGGTATACTTAAATGGAACATTCTTTGCTACTTCGGGGAATGATTAAGTGATATAGAACTAAATGCATTTTCAAGGATGTGCTGATGGAAAAAAATGTACCTCATTATTGAATAGTGCATATTTTTCCTAAATGAGTGCCAGCAAATATGTCCCTAATTAAAATCATGTAGAACCTTGGGTTCAAAATACCAGCATTATTGCATCTGGCTTATTTGATTAAAATGTCACTTTATATTTTATTTCATTTTCTGGGGAGATGGATGGAAGGGACAGGATAGTAGGAATAGATTACTAAAATGAGAAGATTTTTCATAAAATATTAATTTTGCTTGTATTTTCCTTATAAGGCTTGACTTTACTGTCTGAAGATCAGAACCCCAAATATGGAACTTCCATTAGTTCTACTACTGTACACAAAACCATGCCTTTCCTGTCACATATATGCCAGAATCAAACCAGAGAAAACACTCACGGTCCTGAAATTTTATCTTGTGGTTATGTGCAAGAAAGAGAAATGAATCCATGCAGGACTATGAGTAAGGAATGTCTCTTATCTTCAAAAGGTGGTAGTACTTCTCCAGACTTTTTTCATGAGGCACGGTGTCTAGAAGCATGTGTGAAAACACAGAATGATTTGAAAGAAGAAAACAAAAATATTACAGGTGAGCTGTCTTTTGAAATTAGTGCCCTTTATCTAAATAGTATTCTGAATCTCTGTTTATATTTACCTGTAGAAATGCCACTGGGCTACTCCATGATAGAATTATTTTCTAATACTTTTGTTTAGCCACCTGCTGCCTCCCCTTGTCTGTCTATCTTGTCTCTCCCCTTCCTGTTCCTCCTCCACTCTCATATGCATGCGTGTGCACACATACACACACACACACACACACAATGCACACACATACATGCATGCACAAATTTTCACAGTAGATTTAATTACAGTAGCAAGGTCCAGTTTGCTGTAGAGTCACTGAATTTGGGCTGGGCACAAAACTGGTCACAGGTTTTGTGACTTTTCTACTAACATTTGTAATGCTGACAATGATTTTAAACTCTTGTGTAAATAGGCTTTTCCAAGTGAGACAAAAGTTTCTAAGCTCACTTAGGAGAGGATAGACATAGCTTGAGTGTGTGAAATTTTTTTTACCTCTTAATCACATAAGAATAGGACAATGTGATAGAGTGGAAAGATTATGAGAGAAAGTGCTGAAAGGATTTAATTCTGGGCCTAACTCTGCTTCTTACTAGCTATATGTCTTCCAAAGAATCAATTAAGGTCTTTATATACTAACATGCTATTACTAAAACCTTGAGAATTCTTGTTTTTTTGGTACTGGTAGTATATGATTTCTTTTTTGGTTTGATTTGTGACCTGAATCCATCAATCTCCTGCTTTTTGGCCTAGCATGCTTCCAAAGTACCGCTTTGCTATACCTGAGTATTCTGTACAATTTTAAAGTTTTAAGAACCTTTATTTTGGTTTTATTTTAATTTGAAAGTTTGTGACAGTTTGCTTATCTCCAGCTAAATATTTTCCAATTCATATTGTAGGGGAAAGTATACCTCCATGTTGGGAGAAAATGACAGAACCATTACCAGAAGGGAAGGAGGTTACAAACTCAAAAAAACCTGGTGATTCCTCTGATGTTAACAATGGAAGAAAATTGTTAGCAGTGTCTAGTATTGAAGAAAGGTATCTATGTTGATTATCACAGATATTACATGTATTTTTATTTGTATCCAGGTACTACAGTTGAATATGAGTTATTTGTTAAGTGGTGGAGAATTCTTTTACTTAATCTTGAAAAATATGTTCAGTTAAAAAGGATTTAGTATGTACCTACTTTGTACAAGGTTTTATGCTGGATATGCAAAGATTAAAAAGTAATCCTTATTCTATTGGAGGAATAAAATCCACAGACATAAGTATAATGCCAGGTAGGGTGTCATAAGGGTTTGGGAGAGAACACTTTTACCTGGTATTAGGAAAGGGCTGTCAAGAAGTTGTAACTAAATTGAGCCTTGAAGAGAAAGATTTTAAAAGGTGAACATATGGAGGGAGTATATTCTAGGTATGGGGGTGGTAGGGCAGGATTGTTTGTGTAAATGTGTGACCCATGGGAGATAGCAATTAAAGTTCTAGGAACAGTTGGTAGTACGTAAACTGTAAAGGCAACTAGTGTGAAAATAAGACAGAATGGTAGGGTCTAATTGTGGAAGAACTTAAATTTTAGAATAAAGAATTTGTAGCTTATCCTCTGGGCTAGAACTTTTTTGATCACGTGCTTCATTAGCAAAAAAAAAGTTTGTACAAGCACTTCAGTTTTTTATTTAGTTATGAATTATTTATATATACTAATATATTAATAATTATGTCCCTCATAAAACTTAAAAATGGATGTGATGACATTTTATCCTAGAGTAACTAGGTAACCATTGTAGTCATTGTATAGAGAAGTAACATGGTCAAACCTGCAGTTAAAAAAAAATTTTTTTTTGGCAGCCATGTAGGAAATGAATTAGAGAGGGGAGAAATCAAGAAAGTTATTGAAATAGCCCAGGTAGGAAGTGATAAGGTCACAACGCTGCAAAAGTAGAGAGAGACGGGGATGGGAGGGATGTTGTAGTGATGGAAATTACAGGATTTGACAACTGACTAGATATGTGGGGTGAGGGAAGCTTAAATGTCAAGGAAAATGATAAGGTTGTTGGTATACTCCTTAAAAATATGGAAGTTTGGAAGAGAATTTAGTTTTGGGAGAAGACTAATAAGTTCTGTTTTAGATATGTCGAGTTGGAGATGCCTTTGGCATATCCAGGTCAAAATGTCAAATAGGCAGTTTGTAATATGGAGAGAGATTCAGGTTGGTTACATAGATCTGCATAGTGATGATGAGAAAACCCACAAGAGTTGATGAAATTATCAAGTGAGAGCTTGTACCAGGTGAGAGACCAGGACAGAGGTTTGAGGAAGACCCAAGATTAGGGAATGTGATATGAATGATGATTGTACAAAGGAGTGGTCAGACAGCTAGCAGAAGAAAAGGAGAAAGCAGTGTCACAGCAACATATGGAGGAGAGTGGTCAGTTGTCTCCAGATGCAGCAGAGAGGCATTGTTAAAAGGATGAGAATTAAGAAAAGGACATTAGATTCGACAATCAAGAAAACACTGCTAACTTTGAAGAGAGAACTTTCATTTGGGTGGGGAGTTGAGGATAAGGGGGTTGAGATCCTGGGAGAGTACCTGGAAAGATAGATAGTGGTGTTTCCTTCTTCTCCCCCTCAGAAATAGAAAAGTTCAAATGAGTGATGGCATCTGGGAAAAAGATAATTCAATTACAGTCCAACCATATTTAAATATCTGGCTTACTTTTTTCCAAGGAAAAATGAAAAGTCGGGGTGGGGGAGAGGATAAGTGTGGGGAGAGGTTTGGAAGGGGCTTACTGCTCTCTGCTCTGGAGCATGAAGCCTCATGCTGTGGTGATCTGGGGGAAATGGGTGTGGGGATACTAGAGACAGTGGTGTTAGAAATTATCCTGTGCAACTTTTTCAGTTGCTTGGGCTGGATTAAGTTATATCTTGTCTACCTCGAGGAGTCCAGATGCTATGAAGCCACAGCTGTGGGGAGGAGGAATATTGAAGAGTCATGGTATTGTGTCAGACACAAATCCATTATTGGCTTTGGCAGGGGAGGGTGGAATGCAACCTATGTTCTCACCCTCTTGTTGATCACCTATCCCTTGGGGCCATTACATAGCCCTCACTTTGGTGACCGCTTTGCTAGGCCATGAGAGCTACTGACGGCTTTTGAACGGAGGAATGAAGATGGTCTGAAAGATGACTTGGAGAGAAAAAAGACTGGAGGTAGGGAAACCAGTTGGGAGATGAGAGTAGAGAGTAGAGATAGATGTCTGCACTTACTACCTCTATTTCTTCCCTTTTCACTGTCTCCTCAGTAACTTGCAATCTAGATTTTGACCTCATAACTAAACTGTAACTACTCTCTAGTGTTACCAATGATCTCTTAGCAGTTAAATTCTGATAGTATTTTTTCAGGTTAATTGACCTTTGCCATAGTTGACACTGTTGAATTCCCTCTCCTCTTGGCTACTGTCTCTTCTCTGGGTGTCTGTGACACTGTTCCCTCCTGGTTCTCTTCCCTGTGTGATTGTTCTTTCATAGTCTCTTTTGCTGGCTTATCATTTATGGCATAACCTTTAATTGTGAATGTATCCTGGGCTCTTTTTCCTCCCTACTCTCTCTGGTTTGGTGGCCTCATTACTCCTGTAGATTTAACTGTCATCTCTAGGTTGAGGATTCCTAGATCTCTCTTCTTCCCCCATTTGCTCTCGTTATCTTCAGTCCTACATCATTGCTTGTTTATTGGACTTTTCAAACTGGATGCTCCAGAGGCATCTCAAACTCTGACCAAAACAGAACTCCTTGTGACCTCCATCTCCTTGTTAAAGGTGCCACCATGCTGCCAGTCATCCAGCATTGTAATCTTGTCAGGAAATCCAACTCTTCCTTCTCCCTCACTTAATCACCCAGTTGCCAGATCTTGCCATTCCTCCTTCCACAATATCTTTCCACTCATATGGCCACCACCATGGTTCAGTACCTCATTATCTCTTACCTACATTATTTCAAAAGCCTTACTGCTTTCCCTGCCTCCAGGCTATTTTCCACTCTGCTGCTAAAGTGTTTTTCCCTAAGTGTAGATCCAGCTTTGTTCCTCCTTTATTCATTCATCTGCAGTGATGCTGTAGCATGATGAATAAACTCTACTGTTTGGCTTTTAAAACACTTAACTTCATAGTCCCAATCTATGGTCCCTTCTAGTTCCTTATTGGACATTTTATATCCTCCTGAACTTGATGATCTAGCCTAACTGGCCTTTGTAATGGCCGTCTTCTATGCCTGGAATATATTCTCGTCTCCATTTTCCAGAATCTCTCTTCCTTTATGATACAGCCTAAGCACCCCCCCTTCTACATGAAACTTTTCCTGAGATCTCCCCAGCTGCTAGTGCCCTGTCTCCCTTGTTAACCTTGTATTTAACTACTTTCTAGTTATTCTGTCTCTGCTTCGATGTTTATTGGTTTTCTTCCTTGGAAGCTCCTTGAGATTAGGATTTTTTCATTCCTTGTGTGTTTGCATCCTCAGGCTTTTGTATGGTGCCTGGTGTTTATTCGTCTCTCAATAAATACCTATTGATTAAGTGGATGCAGTTAGATGTTGTCCATGTAGAAATGAGAAGGTATGGTGACTGAGGGAGAAAGAAGATGACTGAGGTTTCAGGTCTGGGCTGGCTTTTCATATAGATGGGAAAACTGATCCTTACAAGAAAGGGACTTGACCAAGATCACATGGCTAGTAAGTGGCTGAACTGAGATACTGTCTTCCCTCCCTATGAGATAAATAGTACAATTTTGATTCTGTCTGTTATGCTCATAGGCAAACTGACACTAAAAGACCGGCCCAGGGTTGAATAGCTAGTAAACGTCAGAGATAGCCTTTGAATCCAGATATTTTGACTTTAAGCACAGTTCTCTCTCTCTCTCTCTCTCTTTCTCTTTTTTTTTTTTTACCATTCTGCCTAGTAGATTCAGATTCTTGAATAATAACTATGAAAATGAATATATAACCCTTTTTCCAGGCACTAATCTATCATAATATCTTCTCTGTCATTTTATATGCAGAACTAAAAAGAAAAATTCCTTATCAGGAATTGTAGTAGGAGCTGTAGTTCCCCCGGCTTCCTCAGTGCTGAGGAGTCTGTAATTAGGGATCATTAACGATAAAGTGTTTCTGAAATGAGAGGAATCCCTCCTGTCCCACAGGTTGTTGGGAGGTAAAAATGAGAACGTGTTCCCAAAACTTTGCAGACTTCACTGTGCTCTACAAATAATGGTGGTTGTTATTTTTGATCATGATTATTGTTATTGTTACTATTATCATTTTCTAAAGCAGGGGTTCTTAACCTTTTTTATGTCACAGACTCCATTGGCAATCTATTGTGTCTATCTTCCCCTTCCCAGGATTTTTTTAAACTTGTAATTGTAGGAAATACTGAATTTCAGTTAGAGGCTAGAGAAAATAAAGATGTAATTTTGTTCCCATCCAAGTTCACTTGACTCCCTAAAATCTCTCCATGAATCCCAGTTAACCTTAGCTCCAGAGTCGTTAGAGTGTCTTGAGAATAACTCAGCCAAAATAAAATAAATGAATGACAACCACAACAAAAAAATTCTGGGAGACGTGAGAGGTTCATAGTGTCATCAGCAGAAATAGGGAACTTTAGAGAGAGTCAGTGTTAAACAAGTGTGAGTTTGAAGTGCTAGTGGAGTATTTAGAGAGGTACAGCAGACAGAGCTGGGGGACTGTGGTGAGGGGCAGATTAGCACTAGATATATTGATTTCATCATGTATAGAGGTACTGAACCTTAGAACAAAGTGAAACTTATCAAGGGAGGGGGAATAGGAAAAAGAGAAGAGGGCACCAGACAGGACATTTAGAAGGTAATGAACTTATGAAGAAGAATGAGAAGGAGTGTTCAGATAGGTGGGAGGAGTACCAGGTGAGAGCAGGGTCACCGGAGCCCTTTAGAGGGAGGCAGTCAGTCTTGTTGAATATTGCAGCAAGGACATCTAATGCTGTTTTCTCTTATTTGATTTTGCTTTTTGGCATAAAGTTGAGTATGAAATGATGTTTGTGATTAGCTAGTGAAGGAGATGGCAAATTTAGTAGTTTTGGCATTGTTGTGCAAGTAACAGAATAAACTAGTCAGTTTTTTACTTGAGAAAAGCAACTAGATTAAGTAATCTTAGGTATACAGTTTCTCTCAAAAAATCTTAGACAAAATCCTTCTTTGGAAAAGGAAAAGCAAAAGTACAAAATTCTCATATTGGGTAACATTTTCCAATTTTAATTGACTAATCTAACTATAAATCCTAACAGGATGAATCATTAAAAAATTATTACCCTACTGTTAAAATGTTCACCTTGAAGTGATACCTTTTTATATTTTTAAGGGTATAATGTATTATATGGACTGAGTCATTGTGATCTATTGTGTTAGAGTATTAATTTATCAGATTTATTTGCTTAGATTTTATTTCTTAAAATAGTTTATCAAATAGTAAATAACTTTTTAAAGTTTAAAACTTATGGTTCTTAGAAATTTCAGTGTGACACTTAATGTTAAATGTTTTACCATCAGGGTTTATTTGCTTCATAATGTTATTTTCATTATCAGGCCAATTAAAGCTGCTATTAGAGAAAGAAAACAGACATATGAAGAATTCTTAGAGGAACAGATTCAGATAGAAGAACAGGAACTGAAACAAAGGCAGCTACAGGTTGGCATATCAGATATTTTGTCCAAAATATCCCAAACCTTTAAAAATTCATCATTATAATGTAACTTACTTTAAAAGTATCTTGACTATTGTTCAGTAACATAAGAAATTAATTAAAACATTTTTAAACATTTTTTTTTAGGAAGCAGAAATATCATCGCTAACTAAAGCAATACCAAAACGACCATTCTTAAAACGAGGAGAAGGCCTAGCTAGGTTTACTAATGCTAAATCTAAATTTTGGAAACCAAAAGAGAGTAAATCAATAATTCATCAAAGCATGCCAGAAGAACAATCTGTATTTAAAGCAGACAGACTACAAATGCAGCGGAAAACTGCTGTTGCAAATAAGGAACTAGTTACAGAGATGAAAAAGAATAATCAAGTCAGAACCAAGGCCAGTTCTGCTGTAGTTTCTCAGAAATCAAAAGTACTTAGAAGTAATAATGGAAAAATTATTTCACCATCAAAAATGAAAATACAAATTGGAAAGAAATTTGATGGACAGTTTAGAGATCAGATAAAATTAGAAAAAAACAGTAAGTTAGAACCTAATAAAGAAAATATACCAGAGTGTACAAAACCCTTTGAAATTGGTTGCAAAGTCAGAAATAAGCCACAATGCATGGAAAAACCTCTTATTTCTACAGAGCTGACCCACCCCACCTCTGTTTCTCAAAGCTCTGTGGGTCATATTGTAAAAGATCCAGAATTTTCGTTTGAAATTTCATTTCAGAAGAAATTAGACAATTGGGAAAAGGAAAAAGAAAAGGAAAACTTGGAGTTAGATGAATTTTTGTTCTTGGAACAAGCTGCTGATGAAATATCATTCTCTAGTAACTCCTCATTTGTATTGAAAATCTTAGAAAGAGACCAGCAGACTAACAAAGGTCACAGAATGTCTTCTACCCCTGTCAAGTCAGGGCAGCAAGTGAAAACAAATGTAACAGATATTGTTACTCCACACGACCAACATAAAAAATTGGACTATATTAAACAAGATGATAAGAATATGTGTGAAATATCAAAACAACTTGAATCAAAAACATCACCTCTTAGTTTGAAGGAACAGACCAGCAAACTCAGCAAAAAAACATTTCAAACTGCTACTTCTGAGAATCATATTAAATGGAATGTAAGTGAGGATGAAGATGATGGAAACAGTGCTATCAGCAGTGACTTTGAAGAGCAACTGGATAGTACCATGAAAGCAACAAATGAAGATATGAAAAAGTTTTTCAGTAGCAGCAGAGAAGATAATCCAGAAAAGGGTAATGGTAAAGGACCTTTCAGAGACACTAGGAAGGAGGGTAAAAGCAGGGATATTGATCTAGATTTGTCAGATAAAGATGACAGTAGTGATGAATCCATTGTGGTAGAAAGCATGAATGATGAAGTTCCTGAGGCTTCAAGGAGGTCATCATGTACAAATAATAATAAAATTGACTTTGATGATGAGAGAACATGGACTGACCTTGAAGAAAATGAAAGTAAACATGACATACTTGGGAATGAAGATGTTAATGGGCTTCCACTGATGGACTATTGTAGTAAAACTGAAATAGTTAATTTGGACAAAGCAGTCAAAAGGAAGGTTGCACCCATAAAGAAAGGAGATGATTTATGTAAATCCAATACGAGTGTAAGTCCTCCTCCTACTGATCTGATGATGAAACTCTTTCCTTCCCTGAAGCCTAAACCTAAGGCAGACTCACACTTAGCATCTGAATCTGAATTAAATAAAAGCCAAGAACAATCACTTGGTAAGTCTTAATATTATGAGAAACTAAAGATTTATCAAAATGCTATGAAGCCTAAATTTATTCTGTGATTTCTGCTTATTACCATCAGATATTTGAAATCTGAAGTTTTCTTTTCGCTATTGTACCATCAATTTGAAAAACATTTTTTGATTGTAACGTACTTTTGAGTTGTTATCTGACCAAAGATGTACAAGTTATAATCTGGGTCTCTGTGGAGCTTACTATCCAGGAGGAGGCATACGTATGTACAGATCACTATGGTACACTATTGGATGTAGTAAGATATCAAGAAAGTGCTTGAAGAGCATAGTGGAAGGAAATTTATTTAGTAGACCCGATCCAAACATTGAGATAGTCTAATAAAAGGGTTTAGAAGAAAATAAGAGTGGAAAGACATGTAGTGTTTTACTTTCCTAATTCCATGTGTCAGTATTAATTTATATGCAACCCAGTAATATTCTAATACTTTTCATCTTCCAGTTTTTGCCACAAAGGGAAAGTTTGAAAGAATCCTTGCATATATAACTATATTTCACCAGCATTCTCACTTAGTTTAGAGGAACATGAATTCCAGCAGACTTCTAATTTATCTCTAAAAATTTCTGCCTTTATATAGCAAATTTGAGAGATGAGAATGTGTGTATGTGTGTGAGATAAGAGGGACTTCTTTGCCTAAAACAGTGGTTCTCAACCTGTGGGTTATGTTCAATTTGTAACAATGAAAATACATCCTGCATATCAGATAGATTCGTAACAGTAGCAAAATTACACTTATGAAGTAGCAATGAAAATAATTTTATGGTTGGGGTTCCTCACCACAACATAAGGAACTATATTAAAGTGGCATTAGGAAGGTTGAGAACCACTGGCCTAAAACATTAAATTGGCATTGTCCAACTCATCATTAGACTTTGACTGCATATAACTTTAGTACCCAGAACAGTGTGGGTGATTAACATTTTTCACATTCCAAGGTGGAGTAATATGTGTTTTTTTTATATTTAGATCTTAAGTGCTTGCTTTAGGGAAATTAAGCCAATTTTTATTGTTTTCATTAACTGGAGCAGAGCTTGTAAGTCATTTTAACTCTAAAATGCTTACACGTTATCATTTAATAATGGAAAGATATTAATATAGGTTTTCTAATCACAACTCAGCATTCATACTATTTAATATGTTGTAGGTGATAGTGTTCGCTCCCAGATTTTACGAGAGAAAGTTGTTGAGTTGGAAACAGAAATTGAAAGATTTAAAGCTGAAAATGCATCATTAGCTAAACTCCGCAATGAAAGAGAAAGTGCCTTAGAAAATCTCAGGTAAGTTTGTGGATCTCTAAAGTGTAATCAGAAAATGATGCATTGACTAAGGGTAGTGTATGTTATTTTCACTAGGAATATACTTAAAAGCAGTTAAATCTTGGAATGCTATTGAATGTTTGATGGCTAACAAAAATGTCAAGATTTCCCCATAAGAATCTAGTGATAATTGAGTTTTTCACTTAGGGCAGTAGCTATCTTCAGTACTTGTTGAGGATTCTTAATATTTAATCTGCCCTTTTTGTAAAAAGTAAGGGTCAAAATAGTTTAAGCAGTTCTCATAATACCTGAAATCGGTGTACTGGCCTCCTAGGTTTCATTGTTTAACTTATAGCATTAAGATTGAAAAGTCCCTTAACCTATCCCTTAACAGCTAACATTTACAGTGATGTCTACTGTGTGCCAGGTACTGGACTAAGCATTTTACAATTATTATCTCATTTGATCCTTACAATGGAAAGTTGGTGCTATTATTATCTCCGTTATACAGATGAGGAAAGTGAGGCAGAAGTTAAGTGACTTGCCCAGGAACATATAGCTAATGAATGCCTGAAGCAGGATCTGAAATTCAGGTGTTCTTGACTCTAGGCCCAGAGCTCTGACTACTGTTCCACCTAAATGTTTAATCGACTTCACAGCAAAAGTAAATATGTAGTTTTCAGTGGTAGCTTCACCCAATATTAATTCTTTTAGCTCTAATGGTTTTACAGTAACATTATTTTTGTATAGTTATATTCTGTGTCTACACATTCTTTCCAGTGCTGCTTTTTTATTGGGCATTATGTTATAGACATAGCCACATTTCTGCATATTCTTCATCATATTCAGCATTCTTTATGTCAGTATCTGTGCCAGGGACTGTGCACAAGATAACACAATGATCTCTACCTCTCAGGGAACTTATACTAGGGGCAGATATTAATGTCTGTTCAGTGATTTCCTAATCATAAAAAATTTAGATTGTTGGCAAGTTTTTTGTGTTATTGGAGTGGAAATTATGAATGTCTTTTTTCATTTTATTTTTTTACATTTAATTTTTATTTCATTTTTCTCAATTATGTGTAAACAAAAAATTTTAACTTCTGTTTTCAAAAATTTTGAGTTCCAGATTCTCTCCTTTCCTCCTTTCCTCTCCTCCATCCTTGAGAAGGCAAGCAATTTGATATAGATTATACATGTGCATCATGTAAACATCTCCATATTAGTTATGTTACAAAAAAAAATACAGATCAAACAAAATAAGAATAATAAAGTAAAAAAAACGTGTGCTTCAGATTGCATTTAGACTGCCTCAGTTCTTTCTCTGTAGGTGGATTGCATTTTTCATTATAAGTTTTTCAGAATTGTCTTACATCACTGTATTGCTGAAAATAATTAAGTCATTCACAGTTGATTATCATGCAGTGTTATTATTACTGTATACAGTGTTCTGATTTTGCTGACTTTGTATTAGTTCATGTAAGTCTTTCCAGACTTTTCTGAAAACATCCTGCTCTCTTCTCTCAAACCTTCTTGAGAAGACAAGCAGGTTGATTTTGATTATATAAGTGAAGACATGCAAAACATTTCCATATTATCCATATTGCAAAAGAAAGCACAAAATAATAAAAATAAATTAAGTATAAAAAGTATGATTCAATCAGTAGAATTCATCAGTTCTCTTGGAATATTGTCTTGATGAGAGCAATTCAGTCTTTCACAGTTGATCATCCTTTTAATATTCCTGTTACTGTATAAAATGTTATCCTGGTTCTGCTTACTTCACTTTGCATGAGGTGATATATTTTCCCAGGTTTTCCTGAAATCATCCTACTCATTATTTCTTATAGCAGAATTGCATTCTATCATGATCATGTAACATATCTTGTTTAGTCATTCCCCAATTGATGGACTTCCCCTTGATTTCTAATTCTTTACCACCCTGAAAAGAGTTGCTATAAATATTTTTGTACAAATAGGTTCTTTTCCCTTTCCTTTGATCTCTTTGGGATACAGACCTGGTAATGGTATTACTGGGTCAGAGGGCATGCACAGTTTTATAGTCCTTTGGATACAGCTCCAAATTGTCCTCCAGAATGTTTGGATTAGTTCACAGTACTACCAAGAGTGCATTGGTGTCCCAATTTTTCCATGTCTCTACCAGAATTTGTCATTTTCCTTTTCTGTCATGTTAGCAGATCTGATAGGGGTGAGGTGTTATCTCATAGTTGTTTAAATTTGCATTTCTCTAATCAGTAGTGAGTTAGAAAATTTTTTCATGGGACTATTGATAGCTTTAATTTCTTCTGAAAACTGTCTGTTCATAACTTTTAGCCCTTTATCAGCTGGGGAATGGCATTCTTTTTATTTTTTTAAAATAAATTTGGCTTAGTTCCCTATATATTTGAGAAATGAGGCCTTGTATCACCCATGCGATACCCATAGCTGCCACTGTGAATATGCA
This sequence comes from Pseudochirops corinnae, assembly GCA_028646515.1. Classification (NCBI taxonomy): domain Eukaryota; kingdom Metazoa; phylum Chordata; class Mammalia; order Diprotodontia; family Pseudocheiridae; genus Pseudochirops; species Pseudochirops corinnae. The sequence goes on from CM053588.1 coordinate 147,016,520, forward strand.
GATGTATTTCCAGGGTTGAATTGCAAAATATAACAAACTCTCTTGCTCCTAGATGAAACCAAGATATTCACTGAGATACCAGAAAGCCAATTTCACCATGGTAGCAAAGAAGTTTATAAATATGACCAATGCAGGGAGCACTGCCATCTCCACGCCTCTGTCCATTAGGCCTCCCCACAAATAAGCTCCCTTTGGCAAAATTCTTCCCCCTCTCACTAACACTAGCTGCTCGGCCCAAGCTCTCCTTAGCTCTGTCTCACTCTCCTCTTCCGGTTCCACCTCCTCAGCAAGCTTCTCCCATCATGGGCTCCATGTGACTCAAGCTGCGGGCTGGGCAGAGTAGGTCACATGGGCCTATTAAGGGGCAAGGAATATCTTCAAATTCTTAACATTATAGGCCTTTACAGAGAAACTTGCTGCAAAAATTTCCCCCCAGTTTCTTTTTTTCCTTCTAATTTTGGCTGCCTTAGTTTTGTTTTTAGGAAAATTTTTTAATTTCATGTAATAAAAATTTTGTATTTGACTTCCTGTAATCTTTTCTGTCTCTTGTTTGGTCCTAAGCTCTTCCCTTATCCATAGATCTGAGAGGTACGTTTTTCCATGGTCCCCTAATTTAGTTAAGATATCATCCTTTATGTCTAAGTCATTTATCCATTTTGACCTTATCTTGATATAGCGGGTGTGTGAATTTTGGTCTGTGCCTAGTTTTTGCTAAACTACTTTCCAGTTTTCCTAGAAATTTTTGTCGGATATTGAGTTCTTACTCCAAAAGCTTAGATCTTTGGGTTTATCAAACACTGAATTACTATGGTCATTTATTGCTGTGTATCGTGTACCTAATTTATCCACTGATTCACCATTCAGTTTCTTAACTAGTACCAGACTGTTTTGTGATATAGGCCACCTTCCTTAACATTTTTTTTCATTGATGCCCTTGATACCCTTAACCTTTTGTTCTTCCAGATAAATTTTGTTACTTTTTTTTCTAGCTCTATAAAATAATTCTTTGGTAGGTTGATTGGTAAGATGCAGAACAAACAAAGAAACTTAGGTAAAGTTGTCATTTTTATTATGTTGACTTGGCTTACCTGTAAGCAATGAATATTTCTCCAGTTTTTTAGATCTGTCCTTATGTATATGAAAAGTGTTTTATAATTGTGTTCATATGATCCCTGGGTTTGTCTTAGCAGACAGACTCAATTATTTTATATTGTCTACACTTAATTTAAATGGAATTTTCTCTTTTTGGCTCTTCCTGCTGGGTTTTGTTGGTAGTATATAGAAATGCTGATGATTTTTGTGGGTTTATTTTATATCCTGCAGGGTTCTCTAAGTATACCATTGTGGTTGTGGTTTTTGTCCTTCATTCTTGAAGAGGACTGTGACATCAGGGAGATGATGGCATAACTTTCAGTTGACTTTGATTTGAGTGAGGGAGGGCAGTGCAAAGTCACCAGTCTCACATTCCCCTCTGAAGTCATCTGTGTCCAGTGGTCAGATATTGATCCATAGAACTAGAGATGGATTAGTAGTGATTTTATTAATTAGGCTAACTGATAATCAATAAATTAATGATAAGGGGTTTCTTCTGGTAACCAAATTCAAAACCATGGAGATCCCTTAGTACTTAAATACCTTTGGAAAAGGAGGTGCCCCTGACAGCTAAAAAATTAACCTTGATTGGTGAACAATTAATGAGAGGGTGGACGTATTAATGAGGAGGTAGACTAGAACTCTTAAGCTTCTTATTCTGAGAATGTGACTTGACCATGAGATTCAGCCACCCCCAGTAATCTGGACAAAGGAATCCATCTCTACCCAGACTACTTTATAAGCTGGGTTACCGTAGGCCACTATAGGGGGGCTGTAAGGCCATAGCCTTACTTCCTAAGGGCAAGAATTCACCTAGATCAGATTCTATTTGTAAGATCTTCTAGTTGGATGGGATCCTGCCTAAGATCACAGAACATATACTTGTAGGATTTGGGCAGTCTCAGCTATCAGCAGTGTCCTTCAGAGACTGACTGATAGATCCACAAGACCTGGACTCTGAAGGAGGAACTAGAAAGGAAAAACCTCAGTCCTAATTAAATAATTGATTATTAATGTAATAGAAAAAATAATCACCCTTTCACCATCATGTCATCTACAAAGAATAATAGTTTTGTTTCCTCATTGCCTATTTTTATTTTTCAATTTCTTTTTCTTGTCTTATTGCTACAGCTAGCATTTCTAGTTGAATATTGAATAATAGTGGTGATAATGGACATGCTTGCTTCATTTCTGATCTTAATGGGAAGGCGTCAAGTTTTTACCAATTACAGATAATGTTTGTTCTTGACTTATATTTTAAGAAAGGCTCCATTGAATTCTATGCTTTTTAGTATTTTTAATAGGAATGGGTATTGCATTTTGTCAAAGGCATTTTCTACATCTAGTGATATAATTGTAGCATTTTTCTTGTTACTGATATGGTCAATTATGCTGAGAGTTTTCCTAATATTGAACAGCCCTGCAGTCCTGGCATAAATTCCACCTTGTCATATATTGTTGTAGTCTCCTTAAATTTTTAAATTGATACTCATTAAAGAAATTAGTCTATAGTTTTCCTTCTCTGTTTTTGTTCTTCCTGTTGTAGGTATCAAAACTGTATTTGTGTCCTAAAAGGAATTTGCTAGGACTCCTCCTTTACCTATTTTTTCAGATAGTTTACACAGTATTGGGATCAATTATTCCTTAAATGCTTGGTAGCATTCACTTGTGAATCCATTTGGTCCTGGGGATTTTTTTCTTAGGGAGTTCATTGATTGTTTGTTCAATATCTTTTTCTAAGATAGGGTTGTTTAAATATTCTACTTCCTCTTCTATTAATCTGGGCAATTTATATTTTTGTAAATATCCATTTCACTTAGATTGTCAGTTTTACTAGCATATAATAATTGGGCAAAATAATTCCTAATAATTGCTTTAATTTTTACTTCATTGGTGGTACATTCACCCTTTACATTTTTGATACTGGTAATTTGATTTTTTTAAAAAAATAAAATGGTTTATCTATTTTGTTGTTTTTTTCTCCCATAAAACCAGTTCCTAGTTTTATTTATTAATTCAGTGTTGTTGTTTTTTTAATTTCCAGTTTTAATAATCTCTCCTTTGATTTTTAGGATTTCCATTTTGGTGTTTAATTGAGGATTTTTAATTTGTTCTTTTTCTAGTTTTTTAGTTGCATGACTAATTCATTGATTTGCTCTTTCTTTTATTGACGTATGCATTTAAAGATAAAATTTTTCCCTAAATACTGTTTTGGCTGCATCCCACAAATATTGGAATGTTATCTCATTGTTGTCACTGTCTTTAAAGAAATTATTTTTTCTATGTTTTGTTCTTTGACCCCTCGTTGTTTAGGATTAGATTACTTAGTTTCTAATTGTTAATCTATGTTTCCATGTCACTTTACTAAATGTAATTTTTTATTATATTATGGTCTGAAAAGGGTGCATTTAATATTTCTGCTTTTTTGCATTTGGTTGAGGTTTTTATGCCCTAATACATGGTCAGTTTTTGTGAAGGTGCCATGTATAGCTGAGAAAAAGATATACTCCTTTCTATTCCTGTTCAGTTTTCTCCAGAGGTCTAATATCGAACTTTTCTAAATTTATTCATTTCCTTGACTTCTTTTTTATTTGTTTCATCATTAGATTTATCTAGCTTTCAAAGGGAAAAGTTGAGGTCCCCCACTGTAAAGCCACACATGAGCAGCTTTCCAGAAGAATGCTGCTGTAAACAGCTTTCAAGGTTCTGATTACATAGTATAGTGAACACTCTATTTATTCAGTAACAAATCAGAGCAAAACATTCACAGAAGTCAAAACACAGCATTCACAATGTTACAACTTATCACTAAAATGGCCAAATAGTTTTCACCAGAGTGGTCACATAGTTTTGAACTAAGTACATTCATTTAGTCATGCACTCACTTAGTAACTCAGTCATTCAGTGGTTCTCTTTTAAACAAGGTGCATTCATTTAGACTAGTGGTTCCCAACCTTCCTAATGCCACTACCCTTTAATACAGTTCCTCATGTTGTGGTGGCCCCCACATAAAATAATTTTTAGTTACTTCATAACCGTAATTTGCTACTGTTATGAATCTATCTGATATGTGGGATGTATTTTCATTGTTACAAATTGAATAAAACCCACAGGTTGAGAACCACTGATTTAGACAATCATTTAGTTAAGTCCTTAATTTAAGGAGGAGAGCCTTCTTAATCCTTAACTCATTCATCCTTAAGGCCTCCTTAAGGGACACAAAATACAATACTTTTAGTTCTCCACTCATGGGGGTGCAATTAACTTAACAATATCAGTCACTACTCAGTACTCTCTGAAGGAGTAGTAGAAAATACACAGGCCATCCTCCCCTCAGTCACAAGTAAGTTACAGTTTTATCAGTCACTACTCAGTATCCATGGAGAAGTTTTTTCATCTTGACTCGAGGTAGGCTCTCAGATTCCCTGGTTCCACTTCCATGGTCTGAACTCCTACCTGAATTCACCAAACTGTCACCTGGGTTCAAAGGCAGACAGCTCCCAGCTCCTTGTCCAGCTCTCCGTGTAGTTCCTGTTCCACACTGAAGCTTACAGTGTCCAATCCACCTTAAATCCTTCACAGTCTCTATTCCCGGGAAGTCAAGGCTTAACAAAGCCACAAACAGACAAAGTACCAACACCACAGTCATGCTTCCTATGGCAGCTCCAGCTGGCCCTCGGAAGCCCTCAGCAGCTCTAGCTGGCCCTTGGAAGTCTTCAGCAGCTCTGTTCTCAAAATCAAAATCACTTTCTTCACGATAGTTCCAGTCCAGCAGCAGCAGCCCAGCCTTCCTTTTCCTCCTAAGAGGTTCATTTGATTTTTACTCTCATTCAGTCAAAATTTTGATAGCTGTTTTCTATTGACTTTAGGGACAGTCCTCTTTTTTCTTTTCTTTTTTTTTAAAATTAAATTTTATGTTTATTTTTAGTTTACATCATTCATTTCCAGTAGATTTTGAGTTACAAATTTTCTCCCCGTCTTTCCCCAACCCACCACCCCAAAACAGCAATCCCACTGTATACCTCCTCCCCTAATCTGCTCTCTCCTATATCCTCCTCCATCTCTCCTCCCACTTTCTGGTAGGGCAAGATGGATCTCCATACCCCAGTGTCTGTATATCTTATTTCCCAGTTGCATATAAATAATACTAATAATAATAATATTTTTTAAACATTTGATTTTACAACTTTGAATTCCATATTCTTTCCCTTCCTCCCTCGTCTCCCACCCTTACTGGGAAGATAAGCAATTCAATATAGGTTGTGCATGTGTAGTTATGCAAAACATTTCCATAGTGGATATACTGTGAAAGACTGACTATATTTC
>CM053588.1:147022437-147057609 GCA_028646515.1 Pseudochirops corinnae
CTATTTGGGACAGAGCTTTCCCCTCTGGAAGCAGAGTTCCACAGAGCTAAAAAATCATTTATTGGCCATCCATGAGCAGGCAAAAGAAACAAAGTAAGAACAGCAACCAAACTCTAGATTCCTTCTTTGGGGAAAAGAAGGATCAAAGCAGGGAATGGGAAGAAGACAACACAGTCAGAACTCCCACACCAAAAGCTTCCAAGAACCATGAAGATTGCGTAAAAGCTAGAGATCAGCTTAAGAATGATTTTGGAAACCAAATGAGAGAAGTGGAGGAAAAATTGGGAAGAGAAATAAGAATGATGTAAGAAAATCATGAAAAGAGAGTCAGTAACCTGACTGAAGAAATTAACACCTTAAAAAATAGATTAAATCAAATGGCAAAAGAGGCCCAAAAAGCCAATGAGGAGAAGAAATAAACCCTCAGAAAAGGGTATTTGATCATAGGAATTGTATCAGGTACACCCTGGGTCACTCTATCTGAGCAAGGCCCACTACATCTATTGTTCAGGCAAAGGTATATTTACTTGAAATATGTAGCAAGAACAAAGTATAAACATTTTCCCCAATACCCAGCTACTTAACCTCCCCTACATTACTTTGGTTTCTGGAAAGAATAGGCTCAACTTAGCTCGGTTTTTACACAGAGTGGTCTCAGCATGTTCTTGTCTATATGGTACCTCCCTGCTAGCTAAGTCCTTGTTTTGGGCTAGGGTTTTCAGGCTGTTGATGCTAGGGTAACTGCAGCCCTGTATTCTGGAAAACCAGGTTGCTGAGACTCCACTCCCTTCATATCTTGGGAGCATTGATGATGCATTGTCCGCAGACCTGGACCAGAATGCTGGGATGCTGAGGGGCCCTCCAGATCTTTTGAACTTATGGGTTCATAGATTCAGCTCTCTTCACTGATTACTGTGAGATCTCCCAAGAACATTGAGGCAAAGAATAAATGATCAAAAGGGCAGGGCCTAAGCTGAGGCTGATAGGTTATTTTGAATGCTTCAGTAGCCACAGAGCCTCATCTTCGCCTAATGGTCAGTGAATCAAAACCATTAGCAGAATGCCTATGCATCTCTCTCCAAGGTACTTCCGTTCCATCTCATCCTGATTTTCCCAGAAGCCAAATTTCTAACTTCCTCCATATTGAAAGACACCATTGGAGGCTCTCTGCTCATATGCTGCATCCTCTTCATAGCATAAATGCAGTAGTCAACCTTGGCAGCTCCTCTTTTTAGCATGCAGCAAAGGACTTGAGAAAAGGTTTTGAAGAGTAGAGGAAGGAGTTCTTGATTTATAGTCCTAATTTGAGCAGTGTCATGATATAGTAGAAAGATTAATGGTTCTGGAGTCAAGAGGACTTGGTTCAAATCCTGCTGCTTGATGTTGGACATGACTTAACCTGTCTGGGACTTAGGGACTTCATTTATAAAATGAGGGACTGGACTAGATGACTTTTGAGTTCTCTTCTAGCTTTGTCTATGACCCTTCTGGTTCTTGAAGTTATCTGTTATGTACTTTCTCTTTTCCATGCTAAACCCCCGCAATTCCTGTGATCTTCTGACATGATTTCAAATCCTGGATCTGACATTTAATATTAGTGCAAGTGATCTTGGGCAAGTCTTATCTCTCTGGACCTTAGTTACCTCAACTGTAAAATTAGGGTGTCTAGAATCAAGAGTCTCCAAGGTCCTCATTTTTTGAATCTGTTATTTTAGGATTATCAACAAAATAGCAGTTAAAGTCATTTACTGAGGGTAGTGAGTGATTGTTGTGTAACTGGAGACTTGAACAGAAAGGAGATTTGGAATAGCCACTTTGGGAGTCTACCAGAGATAATTACACTTGTTCTAGAACTATTCTCCCAACTTCCACCCAAACTGCCGATACAAGTTGGTTCCCAAAGCAAGGCTGACTTTTGTGTCTCCTCTTATGGTTGGAGGGGTAACCCTAAGAGGTTTGGGGGTGGTGGTGTGGTGAAAGTACATACAGCTCCTCAATCTCCACTGGTTTGCTTCCTGCCATGATTCTGGGTTGATTATCAGTTAACCAGGCCTAATTACCTTTTCTACTTACCTTTTAGAAAGGGAGTGTTTTACTATGGCAGTATATTTGGTACAACACATCCCCCCAAAAGTCTGTGATACAGTGTCACATCAGTACATACCAAAGTCCAGGGAAAAGTGGGCTTAAGCTTAGTAAGCACATGTGGCAAAGGGTAACCCACAGCTCCTGGAAATCCTGAATCCTTTTGCTAGAGTCTTCAGGAGAGTTCCTTTTAGGTATGGGGGAGCCCCTTTCTCAGAGAGGCTCTTGGTAGAGCCTTGAATCTGTATCCAGTGTGTACTTGTTTCTTAATTCAAACATTGTTGGAAGCTGATTCCAGGGACACTGCTAGAAGATAGGAAATCCTCGGGACTCTGAAGTTCATGAGGCGCCCTTTTCAAGGTGAGGAGAGGGTTGGATAATGGGCCCAAAGCCTGAGGCTCTGTCCTGCCCTCCCCCCACATTCTTTCTCTGGAATTTAGCCAGAATGTTCCCCTCAGTTTGTTCCATTTTCTCCTGGGTTCTGAACTAGCTTCTTATTTTATTCAGACTCCTTAAGGAGTTATTGAGTTTCCTTATCAATTAGAAACAGTTTGTACTCAGTCTAAAGCTGATGATTGATTTTCACCTGGTAAAGGTATGAAGGCACAGGATTTTATTACTTCCTTTAGATGTGCTGAGAATAATTTGAATGCTTTAATTGACTCCTAGTCTTATATTAAGATTTGGAAGGCACCTCAAACTGGCTCACTCCCCACCTGGCTCTTCTAACTTTTTGGGCTTTTCTGTTGTGCCTCAGAAGCTGTTTCACCCTGAAACATACCTTAGTTAAGCTGGCCCTCCTTTTCCCCTTGGGGAAGTTCTCCTGAAGGCTCAATTTGGGGGAGGGACCCAAGCCAGACAACCTTAGTTCTTCTGGCTCTGCTTCTGATTTTCTGTAGCTTCAACACTATGCCTCTCTGGCAGGTGAGTGGGACAAGTGAAAATATTCTCATAAAGTAAAGGAGACAGTCACCAAACTTGAGCTAGGCTTTAGTTTTGATAGGTCCAAATTTTGTTTTTCTATAATGTGTCTGCCAGGTGCCTATCTTTGGTAAACAAGAAAAGCAACAAGTGATCTATAAATTGCCTACTTTTTGCAACAAATAATATGTCTCCAGGTGTTTCTGTAAATTGTCTGCTTTTTGGTAAACAAGAAAAAAATATGTAATACTTCTGATAAATAATTTTGTATTGGGTAAAAGGATTGTAAGGACACACCTTCCCACCAATGGGAATGAAGGTCCGGTTACTGGGGAGGGATTTGGTTTTTTTTTTGAGTGGTCCTAGAATTGTTTGTTCAAGGGTATAAAACTGCTTGTTTGAGCTTGTACTTTGCCTCCCTACATGGGTGTATGTTTTGGGTAGGTGATGCCCAACTCACAAGAGACTTGCATGGGAATAAATATACCTTCTGTTTCTACCTGGAGAAACCTCTGTGTTTTCTTTGGGTAAGGGTCTTTGGGATCTTTATCCCCCACACAGGTACATGTTCTTTCTCCTTTCTCCCCTCCTCTTGTTTTTCCTTTTGTGTACTGCCTTCCTTCATTAGGATGTAAACTCCTTGAGGGAGACTGTCTTTTTACTTGTCTTTGTATCTTACCCTTAAACTTGGCTCTGTGCTTGGCATATAGTAAGCAAGCCCTTAGTAAATGCTTTCAACTTATACCTCACCAGCAATTCTGTCTTCAGTGTTACTGACAAGGAGCCCCTCATGATCTGCTTTTAGATCTGTAAGGAGAACCTACTATTCCTAGAGCAGGAGTTCTCAACTTGTGATCTACAGGTCCCAACAAGCTCATGGATAGATTTCAGAGAATTCTGTGAACTTGGATGGCAAAAATTTTTATATCTTTATTTTCATTGTTAACTGAAATTGAGCATTTCTTCTAGTAATTTAATTTAATAACATGATTCTGAGAACTGGTTCATAGATTTCACCAGACTGCTTTAGGGGTGATAACACAAAAGATGTTAAGAACCTCTGCATGTCTAGAGGATAGCTTTTGTGTAGCTCTATTAGGAAGTTTTTCTTCACCTCACACCAAAACTACCTCGTTGCAACTTCTACCCATTGCTTTTAGTCATTCTATCTTGTGTCAAGGAGAACGTTTGTATTTCATATGATGGCCCTTCAGATACTCAAAGGCAGCTGTTACATACCCTGTGGACCTTTCTATACCTATAGTTCTCTTCCCTCCCATGTTCTTTGTGCTAATCCTCATATATTATTTAGTCTTATCCTCATTCTGTTTCCTGTCTTCCTGTTATGCTCTAGCTTGTCTGTTTTCTTCTTGAAACAGAATGCCCAGAACCCAACACAGTATTCCAGATAGGGCCTGACTGTTTCTCAGCCCAATGTCCTCCCTCCTGTTTAGTTAGGGGCCCATAATAAAATACCCTGGTTTTCCATCTGTCATGTCTGCCTAAGATGCTACTGTTTAGTTAGATCATTGGACAGTGTTCTCCTCATTGTACCATATGCTGTAAGAATTTTTATAATATTAATGTATGGAATGTGTGGAAGACATCTTAAGGAAAACCTTTAACGTTGCCTTTTGTTCTGTTGAGTCAGTTTTTAAAAAAATTAGCAAGTAAACGCAATTGGATCTTATATAAAGTCTTCCAGAAGTTTTAGTGTTGGTTTAAGCTGTTAAAACTTGGGCACTGTGCATAGTCTGTCTGAAAATATCTATCTGTATCTGTCTCTGAAGACATGGTCTGCTGTAGAAAATTTTCTATAAAGCCTTCTTGCTTAATACTTCTGGTATATCCATAGACCTTCTCTTAAAGGCTTTACTAAGATGAGAAAGAAGGTTAAGTAGGTTGGTAGAGTTTTTCTATACTTTTTTCCATATATAAACATAAAACACCAACTATAATTTGCACATAACTGGAACAGATATTAATTTAATTTTTATCCCATTTGTGTCTGTATATCTGTATAGGTATTCCATAGACACATATCTTTTGGATTTTTATTTTTCTACGGTAGTAGTGAATGTAGATGTATTGGATAGAGAGAGGGCAGGCTCAGCTGCAGAAGTCCTGGGGTTCAGGTCCCTGTGGATACATACCATTTGTGTTTCCCTTGGCAAATCACTAGTGGTCTCGGTTCTATAAGTTTCATAGTTGATGCTGATCTGCATTTGTTGATGGAGTTTGAATAAGTTTTTCAAACTGAGGATACTTTTTGATTACTACTAGTTTTTAGTATTGTCACTGTAGATTCATTCAGTTTTCTTCTTTTGATGCAGATCTTTAATATAATTCCTTATTTAGCCCCTCCAAAATACACTGTTTTGTGAAAGCCAGGTTCTGGGATAACATAGTGAGGAAAGAAAGGAAGAAATTTGTGGTTTCTCTCATAGAACTCTCCATTTAATTAATAAGTATAAATTAAGCAAAATAAATCCACACATTGTCGATACCTGAAAATGAGTACTTCATTCTGTCTATCTAGCGCACTACCTCTCTGATAGGGTGAATAGTGATGCTTCATCATCACTTTTCTGAAGTTATTATTGATTGGATTTCTGAAATTTTAAAAAAACTTACATTGTTTCATTTCAGTTAGGCCATTTATTTTTTGCGTTTTTTTTTTTTTTTGAGGGCAGTTGGGTAGGCCTTTTATTTTTCTACCAACTTTGTGTCCTTTCCTTCCCTTCTCCCTCTCTCAACTCTTTTCATATTGTTTTCCTTTACATTGTTATGGTCATCATATAAATTATTTTCCTGGTTTTATATATTCTCTCAAAATTTTTTTATATGTAACCAGCAAATATCTAACAAAATAAATAAAATTTAGTAAGAAAAAAAGGAAACTGTTCATATCCTTTGGCCCCTTATCTGTATGACATAGTTGTATCAATTCCCCATATGTCTTAGATATTGGACCTTTATCAAATATGTTGTGAAGTTTTTTTTTTCCTCTTCAGTTAACTGCTTCTCCTCTTTTTTTTTTTCTTTTTGGAGAGCAGTTGGGGGTTAAGCAACTTGCCCAAGGTCACACAGCTAGGTTTTGTGTTAAGTGTCTGAGGCTGGATTTGAACCCAGGGCCGGTGTTCTATTCACTGCGCCACCTAGCCACCCCTGCTGCTTCTCTTCTAATTTTAGCTTTTCATTTTCATGTAATCAGTATCTGTGATCACTTCTCACTGTTTAGTTAATAACTCTCCCCATAGCCATAGTGGAACCAAAGTACTTCCATTTTTCGCTTTTTTTATAATTTAAGTTTTCTTACTTAGATCATCTATTCATTTGGAGCTTATTGTGGAATATAGATTTAAGCTGCTTCTCTAAACCTAATTTCTGCCAGCATGCTTTTCCTACCAGTTTTTGAGAATGTTTGTTTAAAGGAAAAATGTGTTAGAGAAATAGTTAAGATTCCCTACTTATTTTGTAGTGTTTTTATCCATTTTCCAACCAGATGTATGGAAATATGCCTCCAGCCTCTATTCTCCTTTAATTGATCTTTGTTCTGACAGATATTCCTTAGGTACCTATCTAATCATGTTTGAGAGGGAATAAAGATACATTGGAGGAGTTTTAGCAACTAAAAGTCAGACTAGACTGCACAATTTGGCATCCAGTGACCTTTTTCATCTTGTTTCATACTATTTCACAGCCCTCACTTTTCTAGTCCTTTACTCTCCTGTTTTTGTGCCTTCCTCCCATCTTTTGTCTATTTTAGCCCCATCTTTAACTCTGATGCTTCCTCCTCTATGAAAACTTTACAGACTGCCTACCATTCACTGTGGTAGATCAAAGTGCAATGTCTTGAAGTGAAGGGGCCAACTTGGCCCAAGTTCCAGGAAACTGCGCCCTCACAAAAGGAACAGGAAGGACCTGAGGCCCCTAGCGAAATACCAGGTGCAGGATGTTTATGCAAGTCTGTAACCTGATTTTTTCTGTATCCTGATTTTTTTTTTCTTCCTGATATGTTTGTGGTTTCCTGTTATGTTTGTGGTTTTTGCCTTTAAATACTCTGCTTACACTGCCGCTTGGGGCAGATCCCAGGGCTAGACTCTGGGACTGTTGCTGGCCGGCTAATAAATGCTCCTTAATTCATTCAAATTGGCTATCTCCGTTTCTTCCTATTTGGTGTCCATTTCAGTCTCTCCTCAAATCCTTCCTGGCATTTTGCTTGGACCTCCCATTTATATTTACCGTATTGTTTCTTATGTAATCTATGACCTAGGTCCCCCCATTCAAAACTTATGTGGACTGAATTCAGTGTCTGGGGCTGCCTACATAGATCTTTGGCTTCTGCTCTCACACAGTGTCTCCCCTGGCAACCTCAGAATTTGGTAATTTTGTTTCCACTGAGTGTCTCCCTAGAGAACAGCAGATATAGCTCCATAAGGTGTGTGTCCATATGAGTCTATCTAGATATGGCTTGCTGCAAGGAGGCCTGAATAAGCTATCTTTAGTCTTCTCTGCCTATTCTTCTCCAAGGAAGACTTTGTTTCCTGCTTGGTTTGGAGCCAGAGATTGAGACCTAGAGGATCGCTACTTGGCTCTTTTCAGAGAGGAAGTAGAATCTTAGAATTATATCTCTTTGCCCCCATAAATATTGTTAGTCTAGGGGAAATAGCATATAGCTTTAAGCCACTCTGCCGATTTGCTCTCTCACCAGGAAAGGAGTGCCCCATGCTAAAAGTTGAGGTGGATAGTAAATAGAAATTGGAGAAGCTATATGCAGATATACCAGATAATATATATAGTGGATGAACTTTTCCACTGAGAGCAAGACATCTCAGTCAGTCATCCCCATCTCACCCATGGAGAAATTCTCCAAAATTTCTAGTGTGGGAAAATGAAAATACATCTTTTTCTACATGACAGCTTCTTCCTGGAGTCTCTTTATTTTTCTAGGGATCTCTCAGTCAATAAACATTTATTAAATGCCTGTTTAAGTGCCAGCCACTGGGCAGGTAGTTGGCACAGTGGATAAAGAGCCTTGAGTCAGGAAGACTCATCTTTCTGGGTTCAAATGTGACCTAAGACACATACAAGCTGTGTGACCCCGGGCAAGTCACTTAACCCTGTTTGCCTCAGTTTCCTCATCTCTAGAATGAACTGGATAAGGAAATGACAAATCACTTAAGTATGTTTGCCAAGAAAACCCCAAATGGGGTTACAAAGAGTTGGACACAACTGAAAAACAACATCCTCACGGAGTTTACAATCTAATAGATTCTCTCCTGGAACTTCATGTGTTCTCCTTCAAAGCTGAAAGCCTGAAGCCTGAAGATCTCTCCCCTCATCAACTTCACCCCTCAGGAAAGTGAGGAATGTTAAATAATCATTCTTCACCAATGAGATACAAATAGGTTACAGTTCACATCTAGGTCTCCATAGAAGTAAAAAGGGCCCTTCTCTGCCATGCAAGGACTTGATGAACAATATATTATTTCACGTAGAACAACATTGATTTTACCTCATAGAAAGAATGTAGAATTAGGGCCCACAGTAGCCCACAAATAGTTAAGACAGCTTTCGTTCCCCCTTGGTTTGTCCCACCTTCCTCACAGAAACCACTTACATGCAGTAATCCAGACTCTTCATTACCGTTGTTGTGATGGAGACTCAGAATGAAAATGATCTCTTTGTGCTGTTACCCACATTCCCTTAGAGGTGCATTGAGATCTCTAGATTGACTGCTACCTCAAGGTTTTCATGATTGTTGTTTTTTGCTCCAAGAAGTTTTTACATTTGGTGTTGCTAGGAGCGACTCTCATTTCTACTGTACCTGTAGAGTCTACATAGTTCATGATCATATACCTAGGAGGCACTTAAAAAATACTTGTTGATTGATTCTTTCACTTAATGTTTGAGGCCCTTGGTACTCTCTTGAGCTTTATTCCTTGCCTCTCTTTTCTTTTGGATACTTGGAACTTTTATATTCTACAGGAAATCCTCTCTCTTCTCTTTGGCTGGTCCAGGAACTCTCACCGCTCCATTGCTGCTCTGGGCTAATTCTGTCTCTTAGGCCTCATAAATCCAGGAGCTTCTTGGCAATTTTTCCACTGTTCTCCATGACCACTGTCTCTGGAGCTGGGGGATTCCCTGGGGGCTTCAAACTTTAGGAACTAGAGCACTCAGTATACACTTATATACTACTGTTTGCTTCTCTCTGTTCTTTGGTTCTCTGATCTCTAGCAGACTTGTTGACTTCCTTTTATAGATCCAAGCCCAAGGATTTGCCTCACGTATTCAGTGTCTGAAATTAAATTATGTATCATAATTCATTCAATGCTAGAAGAAATCAGGAAGTTTCTTCAAAGGCAGAAGAATAAAGGCATCACCCTTCAACTTTATCAAGTTGTAGTGCCAATGTGATAATCATAGTGCCTACAGTGGCAATGAATATACTGGTATAATTCTGAATCACAAAATATAACAGACTTTCTACATGGAAGGCAGAACCAGAACATTTATTCACGCACCAGAAAACAGAATCCCAGCATTAGAAAGCCAAATCCATCATAGCAACAAAGAAATCTACCACAATAACAATGCAGAGTGTACCCCCCAGCCTTATGCCTTCTCCCTGCTAGGACCCTCCCACAAATGAACACTCTCACCTAGCTGCCTTATTCCTCTCTCTTCCTCTGCTCTAAGTGCTCTGATCAACTTCCTCTGGGCTGTGCTCCACCCTTCCTGTTCTACCCATTCAGTAAGCTCCTCCCACCACAGATTCATGTGACTAGGGCTTCCATGTGACTCACGCAGGTCACATGGGCCTATTAATGGATGGGAAAAATCTTTTCATTAAGCAAATATATGGTTAACAATACACAAATGGACCAAATTCCTTCATCAGGATGTCCTCAGTCATATAATGTATAGTGAGAAGTCCTCAGTCACATTGCCTGTCTATATCTTGTATTGTGAGGTGTCTTAGGGCTATCCCTTATCATGCCATATGCATGCGCATGCACACACACATGCATGTATATATGTGCATGCATACACAGGATTGCACACATATGCACACACAGACATGCACACACACATACATCATACATACAGACACATACAGCATGACCAGGGAGATATATATGTGCACAATACAGACATATATACATATACAAACACAGGCATGTTATTGGCATTATGTTCCTCTCCCATTAGATTGCACATTCTTTCACAGTAGGTGAAAACACAGTATGGTGTTTCTTAGTCAATCAAGAAGTATTTATTCCCTACTGTGTACCAGGTGCAAGTATAAAAAATGAAACATCTCTGCTTAAAGCTAGCTAGAGTCAGCTAGGTGATGCAGTGGATAGAATGAGGCACCTGGAATCGGGAAGATCTGAGTTCAAATTCTGCTTTAGATGGTAGCTTTGTGAATCTGATCAGGTTAGCCTCTATCTTACTCAGTTTCCCAATCTTTAAATTGGGGATAATAACAGGATTGTTATGAGGATAAAATGAGATATTTGTAAAGTGCTTTGCAAGCCTTAATATGCTATGTAAATGCTATTAGCTATTACTTTAGTAAATTTACATTCTACTAGAGGAGATGAGTACGTTATATATATATATTTACATATATATATATGCACATCTCTCTCTATATATAGCATAGTTAAAGTTAATAAATACATATACACACACAAAGTAGTTAAATACAAGGTAGAGTAGGAGGAAGAGCACTAGTATTTGGGATTAGGAAAGGCTTCATGCAGAAAATGGTGCCTGAATTGCAAATTAAAAGAAAAGAGGGACTCTGGAAGTAAGAAGGGAGTGCATTCCAGCTATGGAGGGCAACCAGTGCAGAGGTAGAGAGATGGGACGGGGTGTTGTGATTGAAGAACAGAGAGAAAAAGCTAATTTTCATTAGATTTTAGGCTGTGGGAAGGGGTAGTAGCAATCTTCACTAAGGTTAGAAAAATGTTAGGGTAAGGTTTTGTAGGATTTTAAATGCTAAACAGAAAAGTTTATATACTTGAACCTAGAGAAATAGGAAATCATTGGAGTTGGTTGAGAAGTATATGGTCAGATTTGGGTTTAAAGAAAATTTCTTTTCATATCTGTTTTTGCATCCCTAATCCATAGATCAATGCCTTATACGTGGTAAATGCTTGTTTGTTGGCAGAACCTGATTAATTTTAATGATTGAAAAATTTTGTGGGGTTTTCTCTTTTTATCTTAGATTGGATGAATTTTCTAGTCTCTTCTTTATTGGATCCAGGTCCATGTATTGGTTTCCTAGTGATGCATTCTTAGGGAATTAGGTGAAATATTATTCTCACTTATTTATGAAATACTGTATGTTCACTTATGACTTAAAAGCATGCTGTATGCTGCTTCAGAGTCTACTTATTTTTGCCTCTTCAAAGTTTTAATTTTGACTTTGAAAGTTAAATATGGTTTAGGATCTATCTGTAATATTTTAGTTTTTTTAAAATATCATTAAGGCAATTATGAAAAGCAAATGAGCTCTTGGTTTCCAAAAAAATTAAGCTTTTGTATATTATTAGTAGAGTTGGAAGACTTTAGTCACATGTTTTTATATGTATATATACACACACACACACACACACACATATAATACATACCTTTGGTGCATGGTACAAAATTTCCTTGTGGTATTGAGCGTTTCTTTTTTTAAATGTAAGTAGTATTTTATTTTTTTCCAATTACCTGTAAAGATACTTTTCAACATTCATTTTTAAATAAGATTTTGAATTCCAAATTTTTCTCCCTCCCTATCCTCTCCCCTCTCCAAGACAGCAAGCAATCTGATACAGGTTATACATATGCAATCATGCTAAATATCCATGTCAGTCTTGTTGTAAAAGAAGAAAAAGAATGAAAGAAAAAAAATCATGAAAAAATCTTCAAAGAAAGTGAAAATCGTATGCTTCTATCTGCATTCAGACTCCATCATTTCTTTCTCTGGATGTGTATAGCATTTTCCATCATGAATGCTTTGGAATGGTCCTAGATCATTGTATTGCTGAGAAGAGCTAAGTCTGTCATAATTGATCATCGGGCAATGTTGCTGTTACTGTGTACAGTGTTCCTCCTGGTTCTGTTTACTTCATTCAGCATCAATTCATGTAAATCTTTGCAGTATTTTCTGAAAACCGCCTAGCATTTCATTTTCAAATTTATATATATACACATATTTATACACACATATTATGTATGTATATGTAGTAGGTAGTCACAGGTTTACTTTAATTTTAACGGGAAAATATGGAATAAAGATTTTTAAAAAGCATAATAAGCATTACTAACTTCAAGTTGATAGGTATAGCACTTGGTATGCTCTTGTAAGTACTCCTTCAGCGATATAAAATTTATATATATATAAAATTTAAGGCAACTAAATTTGATATTGAATATTATAAAACATTCCCCTTTTTGGGTACATTTTCTAGGCTTCCTGATGCCATGTCTGCTTTTAGGATTATAATAAAAGGTATTCATGGGCAAATAGACCTGGACCTGATGTCCTTTATCCTTTCCAAGTCAAAATAGTGTATTATTTCCTTGTAAGTGTTCGTCTTTGACTGTGATAAGGAAGCCTGAGAAGGAGAGAAGTAGAAGACAGCTTTGAATTACATGCTTAAACCCCAGAAGCATATGGTAGCTGACTCTAGGGTACCTATTCAGATCTTTGAGAAATTCAATTCCAAATGTTTTCTTATCAGACCCTCTCTAAATTCAGTGGATTGCTGGCTATTACCCGCTAAGGATGGTGTCATTTTCTATACTCCTTATAATCTTGGTTCAACTTTTGCTTTATTTATTTACTTCAAATAATGAGGTTGGGGGTGGGGACGGAAACTTTAATGGTGACTGGTGATACTAGGTTTATCAGAACAAAAGCGTAGCAAGTATATCAGTTTCAGTAACATGGTATTGAGAATTTTAGACGAATGCAAGTATGGAATATTATCATCTTTAAAAAGGATCCTCTTGAGACTATTGCTATGAACTGTTAGTAAAGATTTATTTTGATCATTCAATTAAACTCAGAAAACATTTATTAAGAATACTATGTGCTGGGCACAGTGCTAAGTGCTAGGAATGAAAAGAGAAGCAAAAGACAGCCCTCATCTTCAAGGAGTTTATAATCTACTCTTGGGTGGTGGTGGTGGACCAATAGGCAAATATATATAAAGCCAGAATAGAAAATAATTAACAGAGGGAAGACAGAATTAAGAGGGTTTGGGGAAGGCTTTATTGTAGGAAGTGGCAGTTTAGTTGGGACTTCAAGGAAGTAGGAAGGTCAGTAGAGCAGATGAGGAAAAGCAAGGGGCATGGCCAGAAATAATGCCCATAGGCAAGAGATGAGTCTTGGTGGTGGATCAGCCAGGCCACTGTCCCTGGATTGAAGAGTATGCCTTGGGAAAGGAAAGTAAGGTGTAAGAAGAGTGAAAAGGTAGGAGGCGGCTAGGTTACGAAGGGCTCCTACAGCTAACATTTATATAGGCTTAGGGTTTGCAAAGTACTTTTATAAAATGTTGGCTCATTTGATCCCTGTAAAGTGAGTGCAGTTATTATGCCCCTTTTACACAGATGAGGAAATGGAGGTTGGGAGAAGTGACTTGCCCAGGGTCACACAAGTGGGGCTTATTTTATTTAAAGAAAAAAAGGTTCACACTGAAGACCTTAGTAGAAGGACTTGCTCAGTGGCGCCCCCTCCATATGACTAACCAACCCAGTATAATTTGATTCAAGAAATCTTCAGTTTCTACCAAATTACTCTCTAAATTCAATCTATTAGGAAGGCTTGTGCATCAGTCTTAAAACGCCCTTCATGGATGATCAACTTAATTAAAAACTTCGTGTTCGCCCGGCCTCGAGTCGGGGCATTCTGTCGCCGGGGCGCTCGGGCACCCGCGATTACACAGACAAAGCTGAGCTTGCAGGCGGGCGAGTGGCCTCCCCGGCGTCTCCTCGCCCGCCCACTCTTCATTTCCAGACCCCGGGCTCCTGCTCTGGCCGGGCTGCAGAGCCCTCGCGGGCGCTCCTCCTGCAGGGCACGCTGGAGCCTCGGAAATGGAGCGCCACCATTCCACCGGCCTCAGACGGAAACCGGGAGCTTTCACTCGTGGGGCATCCGGACGCCCGAAGCCCGGGGGCGGGCAGGGAGGAGCCGAGAGGGCCCCAGAGCACTAGTCGTGCCTCGGGGGCCTGGTGGCCGCTCCGCCCCCCGCCCATGGAGGAGCCTAGAGGCTGGCGCTCTAGCCAACCCTGGACGACCAGAGATGGTGGAAGGCTGTTGAGACGGCCTCCTGAGGAGGGGGGAGGAGGAGGAGGAGGAGGAGGAGGAGGAGGAGGAGGCGGCGAGGAGGCTGCATGGGCGGGGGGAGAGGCACCGTCTTGTGACCGACGGAGGGGAAAGCTTCAGCCCCTCCAACAAGCGGGAGTCCAGGCTCCAGGGGAGTCCGCAGCTTCCTCCATTTTGGTTGATGGAGGCGGGGAGGAGCGCCTTGATCTCTCACCTCCCTTTCCAACCCCTCTTCTTTCCTCTAGCCCCTCACCTTCACATGCTCGAGGCAGGAGATGCCCCCACGGTCAAACGACCAGTCCAGGCTGGGGCTTGGCAGGGGGTAGTGGCTTTAGCCCCTCTGGGTTTGGTTTCGAGTTGGTCTCAAGTTCCCACAGCAGCTTCCGACAAAATGGAGGACGGCGTCTCCTCCTCCTCCTGCAGCCATGACGAGGGGGGAGGGAAGGCGGGGGTATTCCCCATGGTGGGGGAAGAAGGTTAGAAGGAGTGAGGCTCCCCTTCCCTCAAGAGGCTTTAAGAGTTTTACCCCATCCCTGTCCTTTACCCTGGCACCACAATGTCAACTCCCGTCCACTTCTTGCCCCTTCTCCGGGGGCGTGAGGCATACTTAAGTCGGGGTGGGGAAGAGGGTTTGGGGGCATCTGGGCTGTTGGTGTCTTTCCCCAGTTATTCCTGTAGGGAGAGTTCTTTAGCTGCTGCAGTTGCTGCACTAGATTGAGTGCCCAGGCCTGGGTGAAGAGAGAATGGCTCCTTAGTCCCATTCTCATTTGCCATAGCTTCTACTTTCACCCGCCTGTGCCCCTAGGTAGCAACCACTGGCTTGTGGTAGTGGGCAACCAAATTCACATTTGCCATAACCAGAAAGATCCAGCGGGGGGTTGGGGCGGGGAGGGAACGAGGATGGGGGAGGGGATTTGGGAAAGGGGGTGGAGTGGAAGGGGGGGCTGTGGGTGTGGCCAAAGCTTGACGGACGACCTTTTAGACCACCCTGCGAAGGCGGGACGCTGAAAGATAATCCTGCTGGCCAATCGATGCATTCTAAACACCCCCGCCCGTGCCTCCTGGCAGCCAGTCCTCGTCCGGGTAGGCGGAGCCTCGTGGGGCTCGGTTGTGCCGCTGCCGCCTCCTCCTCGCCAGCGCTTAGCCCGGGACTGGACCGAGTGGAGTTGTGCGTGTTACCGAAGGGGGGGGGTGGGGCGGGGGAGGGGAGATTCGTTCCGTGGAGCCGCAGCCAGAACCGGGTGAGGATTATCCCCCACTCTTTCCCCAGCTCGGTTCGCTGATGGTGGGGGTGGCTGGGGGCAGCACTGCCTCTGGAGGAGGTGACTGGGGAGGCGGAGACGGGCGAGCTACCCAAGGAGCCTCCCACCTCCTCGGGCTTGTTACCCCGTAGTGCGGCGCTGCGGCCATGCAGGGCCTTGGGGCTGCCCCAGGTTCCCTCCCTCCCCTCGGGTCCGAGGCTCTTTCCAGTTTAGCACGGCCCGGCCCAGTGGGCCGTGAGGCGGAGCGAGGGGCAGGGCCTGGGCGCCGCTGGGGAGACGAGGCCGCGGAGGGGGCAGCCCCGCGGGCTTGGCAGTCGGCGCGTTCGGAGGCCGGGGTATTTTTCCTTTCCGTCTCGGTTTCCGAGGGGGGAGGCGCCGATGAGAAAGCTGGAGGGGGGCGGCGGTGGGTGAGGACTGGAGTGCCCCCGCCTTGGGCGGGCTATCGCTGCCGCTGTTTCTCCCGAGTTATTTGGGGGGCTGCCCCTTTTCCCCTCGGAGAGCCCGGTCGTCGGCCCCCCGCCGTCCCAGGCGCTGCCCTGCGACGCTCCTGCGTCTCCCGTATTGTTTGCCTGGGTCTCTAATGGCGGACGGGGAGGCAGCGCTGCCGGCCGCCGACTGCAGGGGGGGCCAACTCCGGGCCCGGGGCAACTGCTGGGGGCAGATGGGGAGATTGCGGGCCGGCGGTGGCGTGATCCGTCCGGGAGTGCGATGCGGACGTCTGGATTCGTGGAAGAGGAGGCCGGCAGGGCCCCCTTCGGAAGGAACATCCTCTCTCTACTGGCGTCGAGGCACTCTTACCCCTCCCTGAGGAGAGGGCGCGGATGCGTGCTGGCCGATGTTGCTTCTCTAGACACTGCTCGGGTGCAGGGGCGGGGGAGGGGGGCGGCCCTCGGGGCTCGGAGGGTAGGCAATAAGGCCCGACCTCCACCACCCCCGGGAGGTTGGGACGCGGCCTTACAGGGTCCACTTGATTACCGTTCAAATCTCTTCTCTATTTTCCTAGGACCAAGAATTCTTTCCAGCCCCATCTGGTGCAGCTTTGGCCGAAACTACGGAGGAGAGTCCCCCATTGTGAGTCCTTTTTTCATTATTTGTCTCCTTTAGTGGGCCTAGCCCCAGGGTGGGGGGGGGTGTTAAACCTTTGGGATTCGCCGCCGGCCTCTGTTGTCTTGAGGAGGAGGAGGAGCCATTGCTGGGGTGGCAGCTGCCCCCGGGGCCAAGACCCAGGACTGGCTGGCAAGGCGGCGGGGGTGGGCGCTGTGCCGCGGCCGCCGAAGACGCGGCTCTTGCGGCTGAGGTAGCGGCCCGAGCTCCCCGACGACGGGCTGCAGCTGCTCACGTTACCGGGGGGAGGGGGCACAGGGAGGGCACTCTGCTGGTGCCCCCTAGAGTCTGCGCCTGGGAACCCGAGCCGGCCGGAGAGGCGGTGCGGGATGGGTTAGGCATCTCTCTCTCCCGCTTCTAACTGAGAAGGCGCCGGGGAGATTGGAAAAATGGAAACTAATTTGTTACTTGGTGTCCCAGTTGTTTAAAAAATGGATGTCTTATCGTCGAATGGGTGACGGGATGCTTCTTAAAGCCTTGAGTTTGGAGACGGAGAGCTTAGGTTGTTTCCGTCCTAATGCATTTAAATGCTGAACAGACTGACTGTTATTTGTCCTGATTTCTAAAGCCTCAGGGTTTGAAGTTAGAATTTAATGGTTGTAAGATGTTACTGTATATGAAACTTTTCTTTCCCTCAAAGTTAAGATTTGCAGATTATAAATGAGTTCAGTGACAAAAGTGAATACTTGTACCTCTCCACAATGTATTTTGGGAACCCGTGGAATTTTATTTAATTGGGATTTACGGGACTCTCGCTAGGGGCGCTGCATCAGTTTTGCAGGTTATTGCATAGATGTGCCTTAAATCCCAAATGCTCAGGAAAAGTTAATCACGTCCAACCCAAAGCCACTGAATTTCGTGTGTTACAGTGTGGTGTCTTCTGAGAGTGGAGGGGTTGTGTAATTGCATTTAAAAAAGGAGAAAAATTACGCATGTGAAACAGAACTTCCAAACTCATCTAGCAGTTTTTAAATGAGGGAAGGCTAATAATAACCCATTTGATTTTCTTGTCCTTTCTTTGAAATTAATAGGAATATGGATACTTTTAAAAATATTAGCTTTAATAATGAACTGTTCACGGTACGTGAACCTGTTAACATAAAAATTATAGATATAGAACTATGCTTCACAATTTGTTCCCTATTAGCATCTTTTTTTTTGATGTAACATTGGATCGTGACTAATTCAAGGTGGTTAATTTTAACGTTCAGATATTTTCCCCATTTGTTTTTCATCTTACAGTTACTTAAAAACGGGAAGAGGACAGGTAGACATCATTTACTTGTAATGCTGAACACAAATGAAGAGCTATCTAGTAGATCTTTGAAAGAAGGATGAAAATTTATTTTTGTTTTGTGCCTTTGCTATGACCATCTTTAGTTTATTAATGGGGGTGATGACATAGATAATTATAGTAACTAACATTTAAGGTTTATGTAGTGCTTTATATAAAAAGTGTCTCATTTGATCTTCCCAAGAACCCTGTGAGATAGGTGCTGCCTATTCCTGTTTTACAGATGAAGAAACTGAGCTTCAGAGGTTGTGACTTATCCAGGGACAAATATGTTCTGAAGTGACATTTAGAACCAGATCTTTCTGACTCCCAAGTCTGTCTTTGACTATACCACCTAGCTCAGAGGTTCCCAAACTTATTTGGTCTACTGGCCCCTGAAAATTACTTTCTTTAACCATTTAACAGTTTTGAAATTTGAATCGTTTAAAAAATATATAAAAAAAATTTTTTAAACATGCATCTTAAATTTAATAATTTATTGTAAATTTGTGGGTTTTTTTCCTGCATTGAGATTTTGATGATGCAATATAGTATTGTATTGTAAATAAGTCATTACACACATATTCCTATTTATGCCTGCTGGACCCAACAATGCCCCTCAGGCTGGCTTGCCTACATTTGCTTGTTAAGACCTGTGGGCTGACTTGACCACTGATCAATCAGTTAACTCATCATTTATGTACTGTGTTTGGAAGATAATGTAATCACTACAACTTTAGCTGTTACACAACAAATGGAACATGCATGAATGGTTTTTGAAAATTTTCTCTTATACTTCTACTGCCCCCTTTTATTCAGTGCCCCCCTTCCATTTCACCTGAGGCTACTACAGTCCCCCTCAATTGTTCCAATGGCCTCCACCCCCAGTGGGTGGTATTGCCCACTCTCAGAACCTCTGAGTCTGGCTGTTCATTTGGAAATTTTTTTTTGGTAGTAGAATGCTTTTATGATTTTACTTAAGCCAATATGAAATATTCTTTTTTCAACCATTTAAAAATTTTAGGTTAATTGCCTTGAATAATCAACAAAATGACTTAATCGACATTATTATGAAATTGGAATAACTTCTAATAAATGGTTTCCCTTTTTTGTATTTTTTAGAGAGAATTGAGATTTATAATAGAGGGGTGGGTATACCCATAAATAACATGAAGTAAGTTTGAGCACAGTGAGCCCTTGCAGACAATGAAACTTGGACTTCTGGGCACTTGTAGTCCAGTTTTCTTTGCCTTAGATTGTCCTGTCTCCCCATCTTTAAAGGAATTTTCCCTGTTGGGCCTACTGGAAGTCATTTCTCTCTCATTTGATCTTCTAGCTTTTTGCACTTTTCTTTAGGCACTTTAAAATATTTGTTTTTGGTGTGTATTTTTTTTTTTTTAGATTTTCTACTAGTTAGCGCCTTCAGGCAGGGCAGAGATTCTGTCTTTAGTAGTTCTCTCAAATCGTAATGAGACATTGTATGATAGTCACTTAGTAAATGTTGAACTATATCAGAAAGCCAGATAATTTAAACTAACGTTCTAACGTAAAGCATTTCAGTTTAGACGAGAATTATTTTCTATATAATTACTGTTTTTAATTTTTACATTCTCTTATTCAGGTTTATCCATGTGTGGGCATGGAATCCTAGGAGTTTAGAGCTTCAAGAGACCTTTGAGACTTAGGGTAAGCAGAGCAGGAAAACAGGCTCAGGTCAGTGAAATAGTGCTCATGGATATTTAGTGGCAGAGTTAAGACTAACCAAGGGATCCTGATGGTCAGTCCAGACCTATCCATTATACTATGCTGTCCCCTATGACATAAAAATGTATTGATTTAAGAAAAACAAACCAACCAGAACCTCTAGTTGTCCCCATGAAATGACCATTTAGTCAAAATTGAAAGTAAAGCTTACAAAGAACATAGAGATTTGAATTTAAATTTCAGTTAATAAAAGGTACAAAAAGAATCTATGTACTGGAATAGAATGTAGTAAGAAGTAAATTTTTAAGACATGTGAATGGCTTGATTTTTCCAAGACTGGGTTCACTACTAAAGATAGTGGAAGTTGGAAATTATTGGGGATCTGTTTTTGTGATTGGATTAAAGTTCCCTATGTGTTTATGTTAAAATGTTTCTGAAAGTAATTTTAAATTATTTAAGCTTTTGGGGTGATCTGGTACTTGTCAACATACTGTCTTATATTTATATCATTACTGAGGTTTTTTCCCCCCCAAAGATCTGTGAAGGTTTGCTAAAATGTTAAAGAATTTAGTTCATTGCATTTCAGATATTAAATGGAATGACTTTCATTAAAGCAAGGGGTTCTTAACCATTTTTGTGTCATTGGCTTCATTGGCAGACTAGTGAAGCCTATATATTCTTTATAGTGTTTTAAATGCATAAAGTAAAATACATAGGGCTACAAAGGAAACTATTCAAATGTAGTTATCAAAATATTTTTTAAAAAGTTAATGGCCCATAGATTAAGAACCCTTTTTTTCGAAGGTCTTCATTTTGTCCTTGTTTTCTTAATTGACTCCAGGTATAGTTTGGCTGTAAAATTTAAACTTGTGCTAATCGAACAAGTTTTTGTACTTGAAGATTTTTGTGCTCTATATAAAATTAGGAAATTGTAAAACGAATATTTCCAGCAAGTTCTGCGATAGTGATGGAATGTAAATAAATGCTAATAATATAATCTTACTGGATAAGGGTAGGTTGAGTTAATTTAGTTTTCTTTCTCTTTAGGAGATGGAAGAGATGTTAGTATATCCACTAGTCCCAGTGGTTATTTAAGTATTATCTAATCATATTTGAATTGCTTAGGAAAAATATTTTAAGTATCTGGGTCAAGTACCAGGTAGCTTGATTAGAAATGGAGCTACAGATCTAAGATAAATTTTTTCTTTTGTGTGGGCCGGTTAACTTACAAGAGGAAAGTTTGAGGAACTACAAAATGAGACTTGATTGATATGTGTGGCTGAAGAAATTCTTCTCATTATTTCATATCCTCATGTTGACTATAGCCTGCCAGGGCCCCTGTGTCTTGGTCCACTAGCTTATCTTATAAAAGTAGTCTCTAAGTTGTAGATTCTCTGTTGTATTTCTCTCCTTTGACCAGTAACAAAATATATGCATTCGTGAGATGCCTGGGCAGAGTGGTATAGTAGTAACAGTTTTGTCTTCTTAAAAGTAAATCAGACTCTCAAGATATGAGACAGTTAATCTAGTCTCAGCACACGTTAGCTAATGTATGAAGCCCCTTCAACATCCATAAGTAGTTGCTTTGTTTCTAGCTTGAATATATTTAGTACTAAGGAACTCTTCCTTAAAGGCTACCTATAATATTTTCAGATATCTCGTTATCTGTAACAAGGGTCTGAAATTGAGCCTAAATTTGCTGGTCACTTTTTAGGCCCTATGGAATGGAAATAAACAGTTTGTATTCTTTGTTAGACTACATCAGGAATATTGTGCTCAATTTGGGAACTAACCTAGGAGATATCAACCTAGAGCACCTCCAAAGAGAGTAGAAATAGGCAAGAAGGTGTTGGAGGTGTTAAAGCAAAAGCTGTGAAGCTAACCACTTGGTGGTGATAAAGGAAGGGATATGCCTTTTAGTTTGGGCCAGATGGCCTACAAGGTCATTTTAACTCTGGGAGTTTGACCTTTGTAAGGGCCGATCAGTTTTGAACTATTCTGCTGAACTTACGTCCTTACCCAGCCATTTCACAAATATGTTACTTTTCTCTCATTTGGGGATTGGGCAAGTGTCTATGGCTTAGTTTGTTTAGTCACTATTATATAAAACAAAGCAATGTATTTTTGGTTTTAATGTCATCTGCCCCCAAATAGCACTTTGTATATTGACCTAATCTCTAGCTCTCTAATATTTATTATCCTTTAGCATTTCTACTACACATTCTGACTCACTGGTATAGGGATGGGATGTGAGATTTTGAAAATTAAGATTTCTTTAAAAATAAAATTTTATTTGTATCTTTTTTACATTGCCAAAATTTCTCCCAGTATTCCTCCCTTCCCCCTCCCAGCGAGCCTACATTCCATATAATAAATATTTTTTAGAAGAAAAGAAAAAAGAGAAATAGATTAGCAAGACTTACTGTAAGTTCATTGAAAAAAGTCTGAAAACACATGTGATATACTACAGCTATGGACCTTCCACCTCTTCACAGGAATAGGGTGGAGATGTTATCTGATGTCTCTATTTTGGGGTCATGTGTCTTCGTAATTTTGAAATATTCCTCAGTTTAACAAAATGTGTTTTTTTTAACATTCATTTTCTGAAAATGGAGTTTGGAATTCCCTCCTTCCCACCTTTGCCCCACCCATTGTGAAGACAAGAAATGTTACAATTATACAAGCAGTGTTCCTTTTTCGTTTGTGGTATTTCTCCCTGTTTACTTTGACGTGGTGTGTCACATTGACGTGTGTATTATTTTCTTGACTCGCCTTATTTCAGTCTGCATCAGTTCTTTTCCTTGCTTCTCTGTCTTCTTCGTATTGCTCATTTCATATCTAGTAGTAATCATTGTGTTTATGTACCATAAATTATTAGAATTCTCCAATCAGTATCTGCTTTGCTTTCAATGCTTTGCTACCACGAAAAAGTGCTACTTAACAATATTTTGTTGGGTATGATGACTTTGTTTCCAGTGACCTCTTTGGTGTTTAAGCTTAATAGTGGAATTTTAGTCTGTCAGTAAGCATTTATTAAGCTCCTGCTATTTATGTCCCAGAGACTGTGATAAGTTCTGGGTGTATAAAGAAAGGCAAAAGACAGTCCACGCTATCAAGAAGCTTGCAATCTGGTGGGGGAGGCAACAAGCATACATACAGATACTTAAAAACAAGCTCTATACAGGATAAATAGGAAATAATCAACAGAGTGAAGATACTAGGATTAAGAGGGATTAGAAAAGGTTTCCTGTAGAAAATGGGATTTTAGTTGGGTCAAAGAATGTAGGCACTAAGGTAACTTTTTGCTTAATTTCAAATTACTATCCAAAAGTTGATTCCTGGTTCTATCAACAGTGACTAGTGTGCTGTTTTCCTATAATCCTGCCAACAGTACTATTCCTGTATTTTGTCGTTTTGGTCAATTTCCTAGGTGTGATTTCGAAGACCTCAGCATTATTTTGATTTGCATTT
The DNA here is from genome assembly GCA_028646515.1 of Pseudochirops corinnae. Classification (NCBI taxonomy): domain Eukaryota; kingdom Metazoa; phylum Chordata; class Mammalia; order Diprotodontia; family Pseudocheiridae; genus Pseudochirops; species Pseudochirops corinnae. The sequence continues at coordinate 147,045,590 of CM053588.1, forward strand.
TTCTGTTGATTGATTTGGAGCCTTATTTCTCATTCGAAATTTCTTTTGAAAACTTCATTCATTTTCTTGGGCATTTAACTATTGGGGAATGGTTTTTGGTATTAGATAATATCTTGTCTATAATAATGTGGTCCAAACTTTATTTAAGGCTTTATTTGCTTAAAACTGCACTGACTCTTGAGACACATATCTTAGTTACCAAAACAGCTGTCTGAGAAATTTGATACAAAGAATTTTTTCATAGTCTGCCTAGAAAATTAATACTAATTTTGCTAAATGTTCTAAAGAATAATTTTATTTATATTTAGATGGGGAGGAGGTTAGTTGAATGAAACCAGTGTCTAAAATTTAATTGAAAATTTTGATTCTGGCTACCTATCAAAAACAGAGTTGGCTATATTAATATTTTGTGTTTTTATTCTCAAGTAGAATGTGTGTCATGTCTTACTATATGAAATTATTTCAGATCAGACCTACCTATAACTTAGTTTTTACTACTTTACCATCAAGTGATCTCACCAGTCTTGTTGGAAGAGATTGAGGACATCTGATCTGAGTTCCTTCATCTCTGAAACTTTAAAAAATACTTGCCAGTCTTCTCCTTCCTTCAGGTTTAAAAATGAAATATTTTCACCCATTTGGGGAACCTAATTCCATTATTTATCTCTACTCTTACATTCATTTTCACACCTCATTTTCCCTATCTACTTGCAAACTTGTACATGTTTACCTTATTTAAAAAAAAAAACAACCAAAATATTTTCTTTTGACACTGTACAGCTATCATCTCATATCCCCTCTTCCTTCTAGAGATAAACTGATAGTATAATTTACAGTTTGTTTTCTTCCTAATTATCAAATTACTTCCTAACTCCATGCATACTGGCACTTGCCTTTTAGAAAGTGCTTTTGCTAAGTTATTAGTAACCTAACCAAATCCCTTATCTTCTTGCCCTCATCCTTAATCTTTTTGCAGCATTTACCGTTCCACTTTGAAATCCTTACCTTCCTTAGCTTTAGAGCATGACTTCCTGTCTTGAGTTTCCTTCCCTTTCTGACTGTTCCTTTTTGGTTTCTTGGAGAATGTGCTATATGCCCTAGTCTTGTCACTTTATTTCTTCTCCATAATGATATTATCCTATTTATTTATCATTTATCATCATTTATCCTTTAGCCTCATTTATCTTCTGTTCAAATGACTTCTAAAGTAAGTGTCTTTATCCCCTACTTTGCCTCCTGGATAGTTGTTGTACCGAGCTCCCTGGATTTAGAAAACACACAGGTTCATATCTGGGCTTTATCCACTGCCTTTTTGACTTTGGGCAATTCTTTTTTGGGAGGATGGAGGGCAATTTTTTGTAACAAACTCTTTAAGTTTGTTAAATTTAAATTTTTAAGTTTGTAACAAACTCTTTTTCTCTGAAATGAGGTTTGGCACTGAATGTACTTTAAATTCCCTTTTAGCTCTAAATCTGTGCTCCTGTACTCTTGTGACTGTGAAGTAACTAGAACATACATCTGACATCACTCCTACAACTTAGATAGCGGCACTAGGTGGTGCATTAGATGGAGTACTGGGCCTGAAGTCTGGAAGACCTTAATTCAAATCCAACCTCGTAGCTGTGTGACCCTGCACTGGTCATTTAATCCTGTGTCAGTTTTAATTTCCTCACCTGTAAAATAGGGATAATCACAGCACTCACCTCACTTGATGGTTGTAAGATTAGCAAATTGCCTACCATATAGTAGGTGCTTAAAAATGCTTATTTCTTTCCTTACTTTTTTTTTTCCAGTGCCCTAGGCTTAAATCTCCACAGTTATCTTTGATTCTTCCTTCTCCCTTCTCCCTCTAGTCCTTTATACAATCCTACTAGTCAGTTTCTCAGACATTAAGCACTTAAATTCTTTGCCCACTATTGTTGCTGAGGGAGAGGAATTTAGATTGCCTAGGGGGCAGAACTAGGCTCAGTGAATGGTTGTAAGTTGAAAAGAGGTAACAAATTTATGTTTGATTCAAGCAAGAACTTAAAAAAAATTATTTACTTTTAGTTTACTACATCAGTTCCACAATCCCTTGATTTCCAAATTTTCTTCTCCTTCCCCCAACCCCTCCCCCCCAGGCGGCATGCAATTCGATATGAGTTCTACAAATACCTTCCCACTGAAAACATTAGTCAAGTTGTAAAGAAGAATTATAACTAATGGAGTGAACGAGAAATAGGGAACGAAAGGAAACAAAACACAAGAGAGAGAGGAAGTAGTTGGCTTCAATCAGCATTCAGACTCTAATTCTTTCTCTGGATGTGTATATCCATTTCCATCATTAGTCATTTGTAGTTGTCTTACAAGCAAGAACTTTATCTGAGCTAAAGCAATCAAAAAAGTGAATGGGCTGCTTGGTGAGGTAGTGGATTTTTTCTCACTAGAGATCTTAAAGCAAACTCAGGATGGATCCTGGGGGGAGGGGGCTTTGTGTGGTGGATGTTATTTTTCAGAGGATCCCAGATTTATGGTCCTGTAGGCAACTAGGTAAATTTTCGTGTATAGATTGTTGTACCTGGAGTCCAGAAGACCCGAGTTCAAATATGACCATCTATGACTGTGTTGACCTCAGGCCAATCACTTGAACATCTCTCTGACTTAGTTTCCTTTTGTATAAAATGTATAGAATAGCACTACTCCTCAAGATAGAGATATGAGAGATCAACTGACAATAAGCTTCTTTGAAAACATAAATACTATAAAAATGCTAGCTGTTAAAATTATTTTTATTATTTAGATAGGGAATGCACTGGGAAATTGAAAATTAGAAAAGTAAAGTGACTTGTTCAGAGTAAAATTGCCATATCTAATGTCATAATAATTTTGAGGTTAAAAGACATGAGAAGCAAGGATATAAATGTTGCCGGGATGGGGTGGAGAGAATGATAAGACAAAAATATACTTTTAACAACTTTTTTTTTGGTTTTGTTTGAAGTGGTGTGACACTAGGGAGTATATTATTGCTATTAAATAGGTGTTAACTTTAGGTAGAAATTATCACCAAAACCATTTTGTACTATTTAACTAACAGTTTGCTTTACTATCTTCCCTTGACTTAACTCTTCATTTCATCACATATATTAGACTCAGTGGTTCTCAATCTTCCTAAATTTACCTCGACCCTTTAAAACAGTTTATGTGTGTGATTTGGAGCAGCTATAGTGGAAGCCTGAAAAACCTTGCTCTAATACAGCGGTTCTCTCTCAACCTGTGGGTTATGTTCAATTTGTAACAATGAAAATACATCCTGAATATCAGATAAATTCATAACAGTAGCAAAATTACAGTTATGAAGTAGCAACGAAAATAATTTCATGGGTTGGGGGTCACATAGTTAAATTTTATTTGCAAGTATATTTAAACTGATCGTGGTATTTTAACTGATTATTACGAAAGTTTATACTTTGTGCATTCAAGGTTTTTTATGCTTTATGAAGGGGGAAAGGGAAGACAAGGCAATTGGGGTTAAGTGAATTGCCCAGGGTCACACAGCTAGTCGGGGTCTAGTGTTTGAGGTCAGATTTGAACTTAGGTGCTCCTTATTCAAGGGTGGGTGCTCTATTTACTGTGCCATCCAGCTGCCCCGTGTATTAGAGGTTTTCTTGATAAGTTCGAGAAAATGGAATTTTCATAAATCCTAGTTTAAAAAATTAAAATTAAAGATTTCGTAGCGATTGCTTTGTAAAGCAAACAATTTCCTGGTTTACCAGTTTAAGTGATTCTGGATTTTCATTTCCATTTAAGCTTTTCAGGGACAAAAAGACATAACTACTTTGTGTCATTCAGCATACATGTTAAATCTTCAAATCAGTATAAGTTACCTTTTAAATTCTGTGTGGTTCTTTAAGTGGTAAAAGTTGGTCATTAATACTGATCCAAATGTGTATGAAACTGAATGAATATAGTTTATTATTTTAGATTAAATTGAGCATTTTAGAAACAAAATTGCCCTGCTTTTCTGTGTCAGCTCATAAATTTTATCTGTAAATGTATGTATTTTTAAACATTTTGTTGACAACAGCTTAATCCTTTCTTTTCCCCTAAATTAAGTCCTCCTTTATACAAACAAGTATGATTAAGCAAAATAGTGGATACTTTGGGTGTGCCTGAAAATGTCTTGTCCATCATTCCTTTACCAATAGGTGGGATTGGTAGTTACTTTGATAAGTTCTCATGTCTTAAAAAGTTGCATTTCTTTAGCTCATTGTGGTCATATATTCTTCTATAATATGAACTTCTTTCTCTGTATCAGTTCACATAAATCTTCCCAAGTTTCTCCAAGTCCTATTCAGCATTCGCTAATTGAAGGGAAGCCTCTTAGTTCTCACTTTTTTGTTATAACAAAAAGTGCTACTATCAGCATCCTTGTGGAACTTCAGAGTTACTATAATTTCACAGTGCTATTATTGTTAGTAATTTGGAGCATTTTTTCCATCTAGTTGTTAATAGGTTGACTCTTCCAGTTCTTTGTTCATTTATCTCGTTAAGAATGACTGTTGTTCTTATATTTGTGTCAGTTTCAAATATATTTAGATACCATATTTTCATAAGAGAAATGTATTGCACAAGTTTTTTCCCCAGTTCATTATTTACTTTTGAATTCTCACTTCATTGATTTTGTTTTTGCAAAAGATTTTCTATTTAATTAGAATTGCTCACATTGTCTCCAGTGATCATCTCTATCCCTGGTTTAGTTCAGTACTGGCCCCCATCATAGTTAAGAAAGTTCTCTCTTCCTCCTCTTTTAATATTTAGATAATATATCTATTTGAAGTTTATTGTGGCATCGAAGATTTGACTTTGGTTTAAACATACTTTTTTTTCAGACTGCTTTCCAATTTTAGCAGCATATTTTGTCAAATAAGGAACCATACAACTAATGATTATATTCTTAGGTTTGTGGAATGCTGCTCCTATATTTGATGACTTCTAGGTCTTGTGTACGTAATCTGTTGTGTTGATTCACTTTTCTACTTTTTAATCAGTTCTAAACAATTTTAATGATGATACTGCCTTTTGTAGTGTAGTATGAGGTCCCTTGAGATTTTTAACGTTACACGTCTTCCAGATGAATTTTATTATTTTGTCTAGGTTCATAAAATAGTTTGGTATGACATTATTGTGTAGATTAATTTAACTAGTATTGTTAAATTTATTACGTCGGCATGGTCAGTCATGAGCAATTAACGTCTCTCCAATTAAAGGCATTAGTTTCTTTTCTGTCTTGGTGTTCTAAAAGGCTTGTGATTTTTGTGAGTTTATTTTAGATTTTGTTGCTTTGCTGAATTTATTAATAGTTAATTTTTATATTTATTCTGTAAATTTCTATAAGCCAGTATGTTATGTCAATATTGAAAATTTTGCTGCTTTGTATATTTTATAAGTTATTTTTTGTTATTACGGTAGTTAGCATCTGTAGAACTATATCCAATGATAGCAGTGAAAAATCTCAACCAACATCAGTGGCTTCCTAATTCCTCTAGAATCAGACATACTCTCTTTAGCTTCCCAACCTGTCTTTTCCAGGTCATTACTTCCCCTTCTGAACTGTGTAATCCATACCAGTTTGCCTTTTTATTATCTGCCCTCCATGTCTGGAATGAGCTTCACCTGATATTCTCTTCATTTAAGATGTGGCTTGGCTACCATCTTCTTTATGAATACTTTACTGATCGTCCTGCCTGTTAGTAGTAGTTCCCTTCTAGACAACCCAGTATTTGATTTTTGTGCATGTATGTATGAACTTGCTGTTTATGCTGTATATATTTTCAATATGTACTTGAACATGAGCTTATATAGAGTACTCTTTTTTACTTGTATCATTATTGTCTAGTCCTGTGCCTGAAAAAGAAGTAGGAGCTTTTAAGTACTCGTTGATCGATTGTTTGAAAAATGGAACATCCTTGCTTTATTCTTTAAAAGAAGATGCCTTTTGTTTTTATATAAGTTATATTTGGAGATACTCTCTTGGTCATGTAACAAAGTTAGAGATTGTGGTGACTGACTTAAGACAGACACTAAGAAAAATGGTAGTGATAATGCATGCAAAAACTTCTGGAAGTCTGTATTACACATATTCCAAACTATTAAAAAAATTTTAAAATTCAGAACTGAAACACTAAAAGGGAGTATTTCTATATAGCAGATCACACAGATTCCCTATGGGAGTATTTCTGTATAGCAGATCACACAGATTCCCTATGAAACTAAATCTCCCATTTTATTTATATATAATACATTCTGAATGTTACTTTCAAAACTGACCTGCTTGTCTCTTCTGTCTTCTGAATTTGCTTTGGTTCTCTTCTATGCATTTTTAAGTGTGAAAATAACCCTCTTTTTTTCCCATTAAACATCATTATTGCTAAACCCTTGATAACTCTTACACTACCTCTCCTCTCCCCATTAACTAAGAGAAAGGAATGAAAAAACTTCCATGTAATAAGCTTAGTCAAGCAAAATTAGTTCATGTAATGGCCAAGTCCAAAAATGTGTGTCTGCATCTTGTTTTTGTCTCCTGTTGGAAGATGGATAACATGCTTCATCATAGGTCCTCCAGACAATGAATGGTTTGGTTATTGTCTTGATCAGAGTTTTTAGCCCTTTCTTTTGTTTTTCTTTAAAATGCTGTCCTTTATAAATTTTCTTCTGGTCCTGTTCACTTCACTTTGCATTGCTTCATACTACCCAAGGATTCTTTTGTCATAATATTCCCTTACCAATACTCTGTATTCCATAATTGACTAAGTCACAATCTAAGTCATTTCCTTATATTTTACTTAGTTATTTGCTTTTTTCCCCCCCTTTATCGCTTTTTTTTAGTACCTGTCATCAGAATCAGGAGAGTGTTTTGCTTGTGACTTGCTACCTCCTTGCTATTATCTTCCCTCTTAACGTCTCCCCCTAATCTGCCTCTTGGGATGTTGTTTCCCTTTTGAATTGGAATTTCTATACCAAACTTTATGTATGTGTATGTTCATTTCTACTTTGTTGATTTTGGGTTTATCATCATGGACGCCAATGGTAGGAAAACGAGCATATTTCATCGCCTTCTTTTCTCTACTAGTATATTCCTGCTTTTTATTCTTCCTTCTCCATATGCTTAGGATAGAACCAATCAATCTCAACATTTCTGTTTTTTCCAGAAATCACCTCTTGAGTTTCTTAGTGGATTTCTTGATCAGTTTGTTTCAGTAAGAACTTAAGGGTTTTACCTTGACTCAAGATATGTGGAAAGCGTGTGGCTTAACTTTACTGAGAGATTAGGTTACAATCTCGCCCAAACTATTTATAACAGCACTCTTGGTAGTATTAAAGCACTGGAAAAAATGTGGGTGCCCATTTAGTGGGAAAAAGCTGAACAAATTACCGTATATTAATGAAGTGGAGTATTGTGCTGTAAGGAACAATAAATATGAAACGTAGAAAGGGTATGAATAAATGCAGAATGAAGTAAGCAAAACAAGTAGAAAAACTAATCAGGCATTTATTTAAAACACCCATGTGCTGAGCACAGTGTTGGTCACTGGGAATGTAATGAAAGAATTCCTTCTTTTAGGAAACTTTCAGGACACACACTTGCAATAATTTAAATTTAAAAAAAGCTTGAAAGGGAAGTAAAGTGCTAAATAATGATAATGACAAAATTGACCTAGAAATAAATGCAACTTTCATTTTTGATATAGAAAAATGTTAGGGGAGGGCTAAAGGTACACAATACTGCATCAAATACTGTCAGAATTTGTTGTATACATTAATTTTGCTGGGATGTAGTATAGTAAAGTACAAAGAATATTTGACTATTCTAGCTTTATTTCTGATGTTACTTTTAGTGTTTCAGTAATACTTTTTAATGGTGGCATTTTTGCCTCTATTTTTAATACCTTAATTTTTTTGAGTAGGAAATATTATGTTGAGCAAGTTTTGCTTGTTTCGGAATGTAAGGGTAAGCTCTTAAATTTTAAATACATTCATTGTAAATGAGCAGTTAACAATGAATGAATACATTTTTAGATGTTAACTTTTTATATTAGGGGGAAATACACAATTGTTTTAGATGGTTCTTACATTTAGATATTGGAATGTGACTTGCAAAGGATTACTTGAACCATCAAAGGCATCAAATAATAGATCTGTCCAGATTTTTACTGGGCACTTCATAGTTACCTAATTCTTTATCCAATTTAAACTTTAAAGCTAAAGGAAACTCAGTTTTGTGCCTTCAATACTTAATGATTGTCTGGATGAGTCAAGTTATTTTGTATTCCTTCTCAAAGTTGATTCCCATTTTTGTATGTATGAAGTTAGAGGCTGTTTTTTGTTTCCGCTTAAGAAATGCTTATGATGTACCAGTATGAACTATAAAGAATTTAATTTGGGGAAGTGAACCTGTGTTTGGTTAGAATAAACAAACTTCCACACTTTCAGATGACTGTTTGATACTTAAAACTTTCTCCTTCTGAATGTTGTTTTCAGGGGCGGCTAGGTGGCGCAGTGAATAGAGCACCGGCCCTGGAGTCAGGAGGACTTGAGTTCAAATGTGGCCTCAGACACTTAACACAAACTAGCCGAGTGACCTTGGGCAGGTCACTTAACCCCAGTTGCCCTGCCTTCCCCCCTCCAAAAAGCAAAAAAAATAAAAATAAATAAATGTTATGTTTTCCTGCTTGAATTTCTTTTTACAGAAATGATAGCTTATACAAGTTTTGGCCATTTCATACATTTGACAAGTGAAGAAACCAACACTGATTTTGCCTTAGACTACTCTGATGATGCTAAATGAGATATGTAGTTTTCTTTGCTTTGGGATTCCAGTGGAGATAAGAACTCAACATCTAGCATATATTTTATTTATAATTAAAAAAATTTTTTGGGGGGGTATTAGTTGTATGGAGGAGGGAGAAAGATGTAATTGAGGTGAATGAATAGTAAGTTGTAGGAAATTTTAAGACCTAATTAATAACTCCTCTAGTTTGGCTTTGGGCCATGTAAAGTTAGGATTCTTTAAACATGGTGGCATTAGGTGATTTGTTGTTGATTTAAAAACCTTCACTGATAGAATATTTGTTAAGAGGAGCTTTTGTGATTGAACAGTGTTGACATATTTGAAAGCCCTGTGTGTTTCCCAAATATGAAAGGGCCTAACTATTGTTAGTTTTTTAGTTCTTGCGCCCTAGCCTGTCCATCTGTAATGACTATCCAAGGTACATGAGATAATGTGTAAAATGCTTCTAAAATCTTAAAGTGCTATGTAAATGCTTGCTATTATTAAAATGACTGGCAACAAAATATGGTCCTTGCAATGTGCTTTTCATCAATGTTTTTTCTCAACTTTGGATAGTTAGAATAGTGTCTTTCAAATAAACTGAATTTAATTGAGGCTTTTTATTCTTGACTTGATGCAATTAATATCATATGTAAACAGGTGCATTTGAAGAATCTTGGTATCCTTATGGAATCTTGATTTTTAGACTCTTAGCATCTAAATTGTTTTAGCATGTGTGGGAGACACTTTGGTGAATCTTGAAGGCCACATTTAAAAACAAAATTCACCACTCAATGAGCACATAGTAATATAACTATTAAGATGTGAATCATAGTAGAAGATTAAAAAAACTGGTTTCTTTCTCTTATTTCCTCCTGTGTCTATAGATTAACTTTTAAAAAGATACTTTCTAGTGATGAAAAACAAATTTTTAACTTTCTCTTTAACAAATTTTTAACTTTCTCTTTTCAAATCTAATTTTGATCCTTTTTATTCTTTTGGAGCCTTGGCTTCTATGTCTTCAGCATAGATGACATGGAATATATGTGGTCAGGTCTACCTGCTCTTCTGAATGTCATCTTAAGAGTCACAGTTAATTTCTACTACTAGTAGTATTGCATTGGGCCCTGATTCAATGACTGTTTCTTATAAGAATATATCTTATAGAAATGGAGGTTTGCTATTTCACATTTGCTAGTTCTTCCCAGTTTTACTTGTTTTTTTTGCTCACATCTGACTTAGAACCAATCTATCTGCAGGCATATTTTCCCCTTCTTCTTTCCCCCTACTGTTTAGATGTGACATTGCTTTTGAATCTTCTGAGCTATCCTGTCATGATTTTTAGAAAAATGAGATTTGGAGATAGGTATTACCTTTGGCTGCCTTCTAAGATATTTGTTTTGGTCTCAGCTCTGAGAATTTTTTTGCATTGTTTTTAAGCTTCTCTCAGAAATGATGATTTACTTCAATTAGAGCACTTGTAAATTTATATGATGTCTTTTCTTTAGACTTCTGGTATTCATTTTGACCTTTGCTCTAACTAGTTGATTTGATTGTACAGAGACAGCTGATTATGAAGTGACTACTATCTTGGTAATCAGTTTTCTGTTGTTATTCAGTCATTGCCATTTCCACTGTGTTTCAAGGCTCTTCTGTAAAGAACAGGCTGAAGCTTTTGAGGAGGCTTAAGGTTTTGGTCTCTTTGACTTCTTCATCGTAAACCAATTTCACCATGTAATTGTTCATTGTGAACACTGATTCCAAGGTGAGATAACCAAATATTTAATGATACAATATTATTTATTGTCTTTGTATGATAAAACCAACTCTGATCTCCACTATTTATCTTTTTTTAAGGGTAAACAATGTATGGAATTGTTATTCCATTTAACTACAATTCCTTTTTAGTTTTTGATCTAGGATGAGTGTTGCTATAGATTTTCCACTTGTTACCAACTTTTGAACGTTAGACAAAAATTGTATATTTTGTTTTCCAGTGTTAAAATATGTGTATTTTGAATAAAAGTGTTATTTATTTTTCTGCTACTGTAACTGAGGAAGCTGAAAGGGGACATAGAATGACGACTGTTTCATATTTTTATCAGTTTAATGAATTGATGTGACCAAAAAAAATTTCACTTAATGGCCAACCTTTTGGTGATGAATCTGATTACATATTTATTTTTTTCATTCAATTAATCAACAAGCATTTATTAAGTGCCCACAATGCACCTGAGTGTTAAATATTTTTTAATAAACAGATTAATTTATTTTCTTTGTTACATCATTCATTTCCACGAGATTTTTGAGTTACAAATTTTCTCTCCATCTTTCCCCTACCCAACACCTCAAAACAGCCATCCCACTGTATAATCCCTCCCCCAATCTGCTCTCTCCTGTGTCCTCCCCTTCGCCCCTCCAACTTTCTGGTGGGGCAGGATGGGTCTCCCCACCACAGTGCCTGTGTATCTTAATTTCCAGTTGGATGTAGTTAATAATAATGATAATTATTATTATAACATACATATCACATATATATTTTTAACATTTGATCATAGAACCCCAAACTCGAGATTCTTTCCCTTCCTCTCTCGTTACCCATCCCCACTGGAAGGACAAGCAATTAAATCCAGGCTGTACATGTGTAATTATGCAGAACATCTCCACAGTGGGCATATTGTGAGAGACTGATTACGTGTCCCTCCTTCTTATCCTGTCCTCCCCTTGTTCTGTTCTCCACCCCGTCCCTGTACAGAAGTGTGTACTTCCAGCAGCCTTCCCCTCTGTCATCCCACATCTCATCCCTAGCTCCCCTACTCTCCTGTGTGGCAAGATACCCAGTTTAGAATTTATCATTCCCTCCCTAAGCCAAATTCAATGAGAATAAGGTTGACCCACTCCCTTTTGCCTTCCTGTTCTTCCCTTCCATTGTAATAGTTATCCCTTGCCTCTTCTATATGAGATAATTAACCCCATTCTGTCTCTCCCTGTCTCCTCTCATTCTAATTCTCTCCCACCTCGGAATTTCACCTTTTAGGGTATCATCTCTTCCTATTCAATTGATCTTGTGCCCTCTATGTACTCATATATACACATACTCAGATATGTGTTCGTACGCATATATAAACCTTCTTATATAGACATGTGTATGTATACGTATATATACATTTGTATTCCCTTCACCTATCCTCATACTGAGAAAAGTTTCATAAGT
>CM053588.1:147058109-147074221 GCA_028646515.1 Pseudochirops corinnae
ATTAGAAATCTTGAAGGAAAAAGTACTTATTTTTGGCTATTGTATTTATATATTTGGTTCCTTTTTTTTCTAGTAGACTGAAAATTTAGTTTCTTCTTAATATTTTATTGTTACTGCTTTTTGAAAGAAAGCAAATAGTTTTTTTGAAAGTTTACTTCCAAATCAAATAGCTCCAAGTTTATATTGGAGGAAAATAGGAGAAGAGAACTAATGGTCACCTCTTTTAGATTTTAGGAGTAAGAAAAGAAAGTAGTGACCACATCAGGGGTTGATCACTTTTTAGGTGTCTTTGATAGTTTTTTTTTTTATGAATGATTGTAATGAGGATTATTAGCATGGATAACAATATTGTATTTAAGGTGGTTGATTAGTATTTTACTAATTTTTTTTGTCTTCCTTTGCTTGGATCTTAATCTGAGCAAAGGCAGCATTCAGTTACTTCTCATAAGGAAGAGTTTAAAGGAAGTACTTAGATTGGAACGTTGTGTTAACTAAGAGATGGACTGTCCTGCCCTGATCATTGAATATAAATCAGATAAATAAAATGGAATTGAAATGAGAGAAATTACACAAGTTGAGTTATGACGTTTGGAATAATTCTTGCATGTTTACGAATTCTTAAACCATTGGACATGTTCGTGTTAACATTAGGACAGAAATTTTCCTCACATTAAATATAAGTCATATATCTGTGTCCCCTCATTAATATAGATAATTGAGGGGGAAAAGTGGTATTCTATAAAAATTAATCATGTTCCATGTGAGTCTTGGTATGGGAAGATGATTCATGTTTGATATTTCACTAATGAAATTCAGGTATTTTAAAGTTATTGTTTCTACTGTAAAAAAGGAAACAACTTAAGAAAATATTCTTTATTAAACAGGAGAAGAAATTTTTACTGACAGCTCAGCTTATGACTTGTGCCTTGTTAGAGGTGTATGGGTCTTAATTGCTTTATAGTCACACCCAGTAATTATTGTTATACATAAAATGGAATTTTTTTCCCCATTTAGTCAATTGATCATGTACCATAACAACCAATTTAGCTCTTGCTTTCTGATGAAAAAGAAAGGAAAGTGCAGACTTAACAATTTTTTCTCTTTTTCTGTTGCTTACATTTCCTATTCTTTCCCTTTTCCTATTCCAGAGACCCTAACTTATATTGGAGAATAAAAAAGAAGGAAAAAAAGTTCCTTAAAAGTGACTGACTCATTAGCCAAGTCTGATGTGTTGTATTCCCTTCCCATACTTCCCTTTCAAGGAACAGAGGGGAAATATATTCTGATGTTTCTTTTCTAAGCCACAGTTAGTCATTACAATTTCACAGTATTCAGTTTTGACTCACTTGTTCTTTCCCTTTACATTATTGTAGTGTTGTATGTTGTTTTCTTGGTTCTGCTAATAAATAAATAAATGTGTGTGTGTGTGTGTGTGTGTATAAATAAATGACTGTTGAATAATTAAAGCATCAAAATACATTTTTGAAAAATGCTTATTAAAATAATATCCTGTTAATGATAGAATTGTAGAAAACTCAACCCAGTTTTCAAGTAAAGCACAATTTTCAAGTAAAGGAGGTAATATGAAGCTGGCTTTATTTATTTCTTGTATAGGATTCATACAGAATCAGCTTTCCATGCAGGAAGACAAGGGTTCAAGCATTTCCTCTGTTATAAATTAGATGTGTGACCCTGGACTTACAGGACTCTGAGCAACCCTTTAAGAACAGATATTGCAGAGAGGTGCTAACCTGTGTTGGTAGAAGGGCTTTATTATTTGAAAATTTAGTATTTTGTTGAAATCATGGGCAGGCAACCATCCTTTAAAAAAACATAATCTTTTTTTAGTTTAAAGAGCAGGAAAATCTGTTTGTTTTAAGATTTAACCAAAAATTAAGTTTGGCTTTACGAGTTTGTTAGTATTATGTGTTGTTAACATATTTTTAATATGTTGAGTTCAAAAATGAAATAATATTGTTGGTACCTTCAGGTAATCACTTCTGTAGTGATTGCATGATATTTGCCATGAATCTTTTTTGGGTGCTATAATGCAAAGGTTCTTTGAAATATCACTGGTGAAGAAAGTGTTAAGAAGTTCATTTCAGATGTCAAGGTATGTTAATATAGGCAGCACTCCAGTAATATATTGAAGTTTTTATGTCTCTCATTGTCTGTCCTATGGTATACAAAGAAAGAACATACTCTGTCTTACTCACTTACGCACAGAAGATAATTCATGGTATCCTAGGTTTTAGGACAAGACCTTGAAGTTACCTTTTCCTTACCTTAAAGATAGTATTAAAACTAAGCTATATATTATTCAGTCTGTCATTGCTACTCCTTTCTCCAGAAAGTATGACTAAAGAACCTTCTCTAGAAAGCATTGCATGTATAAGATTCTGATTTTCTAAGTTGGTAACATTGCTGCATAGCATAGTTGAGTAACTGGACTCAGCCAGGAGACCTGAGAATAATCTTATTTCTAATTCTTTATAAGATATTTTCATGATGTTTGGCATATTATTTAGCTTTATAGCTTAGTTTACTCAGCTTTAAGCTGAAGGACCTATCCTTAATGATATTCAAGGCCCCTTCCAGTTCTAATCCTGAGTCAGTAAATTTAAAGATTTGTTTAATCACTTAACTTTTTTTAGAGTATAGAATTTTCTTTTGGTCAGGATAATTCTGAGCTTAGTTACTTAAAATAGGGTATGTACAGAGAATGAGCTGCTCAATTTTAGTTGAAAACAATAAATACTTTTGTTCAGTGTCTGGTATTGTAATTATTTCTTTGAATTACTATAAAGAGACTATAAGAAAAGCAAATTCTTTGGGGATTTTAAATCTTTGTAGCATATTAAATTAATTATAAAATTTTCTGAAAAGTTCAGCCACCCTTCTCCCCCATAAAACTATGATAGCACTTTTAATAGCTTTTTGTTGTTGTTGCATAAAAAATTATTTTGATGATACGGGAAGAATTTCATTTTAATCCTAGATGATGTGATATTTTTACCTTACAGATAGTGTTTATAATTTCCGTTTGAAGTGCCAGTAAAACTTTGTTAGTCGTTGGTGAGTCAGCTTTCTAGGTCCTTGGGTCTCCAGAATGTCCCAGAACTCAGAAGTTACCTACCTTTTCTTTTCCCTGGTCCTATTTGGAATCTTCCCTTTCTCCCCTCCCTCAACCTTGTGTGTGACATGTGTGTGCATGCACATAGTATGTAAAATAAAGCTACTTTTGAGCACCCATCAATGATACAACCAAAAAGATGAAAGGGCTGCATATAAGAAGCTGTGAATAGTCAGTTTGCTACTAGAAAGAGGAGTCTTCTTGTTGACTGATGATAACTGTAAAAAGACAGCTTTTTTAAAAAAAAATCCCCCCAAACCTAAACTTAGATGTAGTGGAGAAGCTATTGGTGAGAAAAGCGTTAACACCAAATATGAAGAAGGAGGAACACAGTAGTATAGACTGCAGAAATATTGACTGGCAGACAGGTCATTGATGCATTGACAGTAGCAGTAGCCATGAACATTAGATTTAAAGAGGGATGGATGGAGTAAGCTGCTAGAAAATCTTAATGTTGGGGAGAGCTAACGAGTGAGGCAAAACATAGAAAAATTCTACACTTTAGGGGGAGCCAGGGCAGGGAGGACACCCACTGATAACTTAGCATTGTAGTTATAGTGTTCCATGTCGAAGGTACTCTATTATAGTTAAAATGTTTTTTGGTTTGAACAGTAGGGGGAACATTTATTGACACTAGTATGGTCACAAACTAAATCATTTTATACCATGTTTCACGTTAAATACTTTGGTGATAGCACAGAATAACTTCAGAAGTCAGGCAAGTGTATAAAGATTTTCAAGGGGGAAAACTCCCACAAGGTATTTCTAGGCCCTCATTTCCTTAATTGTAACACAAGGGGTTTGGATTAGATGATTTCCTGAAATCCCTTTCAGTCCTAATTTCTTATTATCTAGTTGTACTGTGAATCCTCAGTTAAATATCTAAATCTTAATTACTGACAGAAAGCATTGCTTGAGGATTGCAGATATCTTTCTTTATTAACATGTATATTCCCAGTTTAAACCATTCAGAAAAGAGTAATTTTATGAAGAATTTTCTTCCTCACCTAAATCTTGTGATTTGGTGAGAGCTTATATATATTTTTATAGTATTAAAATTTGATTGAAAATTATTTTAGTTTTTCTTATATGTGTATTATGTCTTTAAGATTCCTGGATCTCCCAGTCAGCTTCATTTCCCCGAAATCAGAAGCAACCTGGGGTGGATTCTTTGTCACCAGTGGCCTCACTTCCTAAGCAGATTTTCCAGCCTCCTTCACAACAGCAACCTACTAAACCAGTTAAAGTTACTTGTGCAAACTGCAAAAAACCTTTGCAGAAGGGACAGACTGCCTATCAGCGAAAAGGATCTGCTCACCTGTTTTGTTCTACGTCTTGTCTTTCCTCATTCTCACACAAGCCTGCTCCAAAGAAACTCTGCGTCATGTGCAAAAAGTAAGGGATATCTTTAACTTAATTTTTTAGTGAACAGATAGGTGAGTAGGACATGGGGTTTTTTGGGGGAAAATATACTATATTAGAGAAATAAAGTGCACTATTGTACATATGTGTCTTTTGCTGGCCAATTCCTCCCTCCTCAAGTCTTCTTTAAAAATTTAAAAATTAAAAAAAAAATTTTTTTTTTTGTTGCATTTTAAGTTTCAAACTGCCTTCCTTCTTCCTACCCTACTCTGCAACTACAGAAGACTGTCATTTGGCCAAGACAGATAAATAGATAAACTATACCAACTTCTGTTTATTAATTCTTTCTCTGGAGGTGGATTGCATTTTTCTTCATAAGTCTTTGTTAGTTGATTTGAATATTTATGATACTCAAAAATAGCTCAGTTCAGTTATTCTTTGAACAATATTACTATTAACTGTATCCACTGTTCCTTTGATTCTTTTCATTTCACTCTTAATTCATGCAAGTCATTACATGTTTTTCCAAAGTCAATCTGTTCATCATTTCTTACAGCACAGTAATATTCCATCACTGTCATATACCATAACTTGTTTAGCCATTCCCCAATTGATGGACATGCCCAGTTTGCAATTCTTTGTTCTCACAAAAAGAGCTGCTATAAATACATTTTAGAACATAGAAGTTATTTTTCTTTTTTCCTGATCACCTTGGGAAACAGACCAGACCGATAGTGATATTACTGGGTCAGAGGTTATGCAGTTTTATAACTCTTTGGTCATAATCCTAGATTGCTCTCCAGAATTGTTGTATCACAGTTCCATCAACAGTATGTTAGTGTCCCAGTTTTTCCACATTCTTTCCAACATTTGTCATTTTCCCCTTCTATTATTTTATTATTTTAAAGTGTGAGATGATATCTCAAAGTTGCCTTAATTCGCGTTTCTCTACAATGATGGAGAGCATTTTTTAATGATACATGCAGTTTTGATTTCTTCATTGAAAAACTGTTAATTTGCTTTGACCGCCTATCAATTGGGGAATGACTCATTCTTATAAATTTGACAAAATTCTTTACATATTTGAATTATAAGACCTTTATCTGAGAAACTGTCTGTAAAATATTTTTCCTAATTTTCTGCTTTCCTTCTAATCTTGGTTACATTGGTTTTATTTGTACAAAACCTTTTTTATTTAATGTAATTAAAATTTTCCATTTTATTTCTCACAGTGCACTCTGTTTATTGTTTCCCAAACTATTGCACAGGGTGACATTTGGAAAGTTATGGTCAGAAGGGCTTCTGGGGAGTTTGGTGATCTAAAGCTGCTTTAGACAGAGAGGTCTTTGGCTTTTGTTTGGATGATGGTATGGGTACTCCTTTTATGATAATTGGAGGTTTCTGTTTAGTTGAGGGAAGTAGATTCTTAATGGCAAATGAAATTTTATAGCTTTCTAGGATACACATTTTTATAAACTTGACAATTTTGGTCCTGGTAGATGTAAAAAACCAGATTAAAGGAATGTACTTGAATTTTGTTTATTTTAAAACATTGAATAAGAAATAATAAATACAGTTTAGTTTTATTTTGAGAACCATTTGCCTTAAGTGATCAGTTTCTATTCCTATGAGTTTTCTTCTGAGTCGGGATCTATTTTGCCCTGACATTTTAACTCACTCAGAAGTTAAATGTAGCTTAGATAGAAGAGAGTATTTAATAACCAGTCAGATCAGGGTGGGATCTTTCTGTCCGTTTCTAGGTGAGTAGAGTTATTTTTAGCCCTGCATAATTTAGAAGACATTTAATTGCTGATTTCTTTAAGGATGTATTGATTAATAAATTGTATTAGGAAAGGGATGTGATATAGTAGAAAGAACATGGAAATCCATTGTTTGAAAATCTGGTTACAAAATCTGCTGGTTATTGTCTTTGTGACCTTAAGCAAGCCAGCTAACCTGGAGGTTCAGTTTCCTCATCTGGAAAATGAGGGAGATTGGACTCAAAAGTTCCCTTCCCGCTGTTAAATCTTAGAATTCACAGCAGCTTTTGGTTTCATTACGATATGAGGCAGCTAGTTGGCACAGTATATAGAGTGGCAGGTTTGGAGTCAGGAAGATTTGAGTTCAAATTTGATCTCTATCGCTTGATATCTTTATGTCCCAGGGTAAGTGACTTAATTTCCGTTTGCCTCAGTATCCTCACCTGTAAAATGGGAATAATAATAATAATAGCACCTGCCTCCCAAAGTTATTGTGAGGGTTAAATGAGATAATGATTGTGAAGCATTTAAAATGATGCCTGACACATAGTAAACTTCATAAAAATGTTTGCTATTGGTATTAATTGAGGTCAAACTTAAAATGAAGATTTTTTAGATATATTCCCAGATAATTTTCTGATTCTTAACTAGTGGTATATTAATTTGTATTTGCTTTCTGGAATTCTTGCAGACTTAAACATGCTGGCTGTGATTTATTGCACTCTTTCTTGTCTTGAATCATATTGACTTTCAGGACCAGATGTGTTAGCCACTAGTAGACATTGTGTTCACATATATTTGTAGTTGACCTAGTCTCTTAGTACTGTAAACATCTTAAAGTTATCTTTTGACTGCATCTTTTCACATGGTTTCCTATTGAGATCCCCATGTGGTAGAGCTTGCTTGATTTTTGTATGTATATACATTTGAGGGTAGTAAGGATTTAATAATTAAAAAAAATAATGCACTATTATTAAAATATGATGTACACTTTTTTCTTTTTAGAGATATAACAACAATGAAAGGTACCATTGTTGCCCAGGTGGATTCAAGTGAATCCTTCCAGGAATTCTGTAGTACTTCATGCTTATCACTCTATGAAGACAAACAGAATCCTTCAAAAGGACTTCTGAATAAATCAAGATGCACAATCTGTGGCAAACTAACGGAGGTTTGTATTCCATATGTTTAAAATAGTTCACAGGATAAAAATTTTTCTAAGGTTTATTTTTTACATCATTATAATATGTTATGTACATTTTAAAATTTGGTTAGCAAGGTACTCTGCTAGTAGAGTCTGATGGAAGAGACGAAGATAGATTTGATCAGTCTGTTTAATTATCCACTTGGCTGAAATGGGTAGTACTTTTTCCTAGTTAAAGATACGAATTTTACATTTTTCATTGGGGTAATTTCTGAGTTGGGGGTGGCTTCATTAATATCTGTAGTCCCCTTCCTCATATCTTCACACCCTTCTCTCTCCTTCCCTCCTCCCCACATGGAAGGGTAAATTAAGAAGACTTGGACAGCAGGGTGGGGATAGAGGGGCATTAGTGATCTTGCTGAGAATTCAGGTAGAAGGACATTATCAAGCATTTAAATAACGATGTTTTCAATTCTTAAAAATGGACGGCACATGGCTGTTCACCTTGTTTCTAGGTTAGTGTTCTTAAAAAAATATCTTTAAAATATTTAAGAATTCTTTGTACATTCCTCTTACTAGAGAGGACCATCAAAGCTACTTGGTTGTCCATCAGTTCTCTGTTTCTGTTTGCGAGAGTGGAAGTCCACTAGTGTGATTACAGGCTTGTTGACTTTATTTGGGGGCACTGGGGACTTGATTCCCTTATTTCTAGAATGGAGAGCTTCAATTAATTAAATTCAAAAATTCTTTTCTAGGTCTAGTCTACTTTGGCTTTCTCTCAGCATGTGTTCTACAGAGGAGTCACAGATCTTCTGTTGTTACATAAGGATAACTGTTAGTTTTCTTCTCTAAGCATCTCCTCAGTGCTGTATTGCATTTTTCTTACAGATTCGCCATGAAGTAAGCTTTAAAAACATGACTCATAAGCTCTGTAGCGACCACTGCTTTAATAGATATAGAATGGCAAATGGCTTAATAATGAATTGCTGTGAACAGTGTGGCGAGTACTTGCCTAGCAAAGGTGCTGGAAACAACATACTTATAATCGATGGCCAGCAGAAAAGGTTTTGCTGCCAAAGCTGTGTCAGCGAATACAAACAGGTAATTATTCCAGTCAAAATATCTTTTATCGCTGTTCATCAGGCTTTTCTTGGAAACACTCTTTGAGACCCTGTTTTAAAATTAGTGTTATTTCCATTATGCCTTCTAGTACAGATGTTAGGTGACTCTCCAAAGGGAGTCTTTAACTTTCAGAGTTTTAAGAAAATCTTCCCTATTAAAAACAGTTATGCTTACTGGAACTACAAGATGTTTATCAGGAGATTACAAATACCAGCTTTAGGAGGACTCTCAGTGACTGTTCCTCAACAAGAACTGTCTCCATAATACACTCAAAGTGAACATCTAGTCTTTGCTTAAAGACCTCCAGTGACCTTGGAAAAACAACCCTTGCCCCCAAATTCTGGGTGAAGACAAAAGTCATGGGGTGGCTAGGTGGCACGATGAATAATAGAGCATTGGCCCTGGAGTCAGGAGGGCCTGAGTTCAAATTTGGCCTCAAGACACTCAACACTTAACTAGCCATGTGACCTTGGGCAAGTTGCTTAACCCCAATTACTCTCAAAAAAAAAAAGACAAAAGTCATGTGTTAGGTTTTGAAAAGTATAAAAACCTGATTTTAGTTTAGTATTTTAACTGCAATTGTTTTAGGCAGGTATCCATGGAAGAAGAAGACATTCTTTACTATTTTCATTTTTTTATTTGGTTGGAAGTCTCTTCATTCATGAAGGATTTATACACAAAAGATGCTTTTTAGGAATAGCCATAAACGTTCTTTTAGCCTAATAAAGAGTAATTAAAGAACAGTTTAGTTGAGAATCGTAAAGAAAATGACTACAGAGTTCTAGGCTATTTCATAGAGGAATCTTTAAGGGTAATATTTGAGCTGTTACTGAGATGGTTTTTACTAAAGAAAAAACAGTTATTGATTCCTTATTATGTGCTTTGCCTTTTCTTTAGTCCTCCATGACATAGATCATCAAATGATCTGTTGAGATAGTTTATGCTTGGTGTGATATGGTAAGTATACCATATTTGATTTGAACTCAGGTCCTCCTGACTCCAGGGCCGATGCTGTATTATACATCGTGCCACCTAGTCACCCCATGACTTTTGTCTTCACCCAGAACTTGGGGGCAAGGGTTGTTCTTCTTCCAAGGTCACTGGAGGCCTTTAAGCAAAGACTAGATGTCCACTTTGAGTATATTATGGAGACAGTTCTTGTTGAGGAACAGTCACTGAGAGTTGTCCTAAAGCTGATATTTGTAATCTCCTTATATACATCTTTTAGTTCCATTAAGCATAACTGTTTTTAATAGGGAAGATTTTCTTAAAATTCTGAAAGTTCTGGTAAGTTTATAAATATAAAGTTAAATTATTATTATATAAGGCCAAATTAAATTAGTGTAATTTTTTCAAGAGTTCTGTGTAATACTCTAATTTATAAGATAAAAGTAGAAAAGCATGAAAGTTGAAATGACTTTTAGATGGAAGTTATGTTTAGAAATAATAGACAAAAATCAATACCGGTTTCCCACCTGTACCATTTCTTTTAATTGTAGATAATTGAGAGAAGTATAACACAGTTGAAATAAATATGAGATTTAACACTAAGCCATACCCTTTCTGATCTAAGTGTAGAGGTTTTCTTTTTTTAGTAGCTTTTGGTAGTATGAAATGACATAGCATCTTAGAAATGCCTTTTTTTCTTACATGTATACAATTCTTAATTTTTTTGAGGGTACTACGTACATCATTTTACTTACCTAGGTTACCTTTTCCTCTATCTCCCATCCTACTAGTTGCTGGTGGACTTTTACCTGTACAAATGTGTATTTAGGGACTTTTCTTTTTGTCACTGACTTCCTCATCATGTGTTTCTAGCGGTGGAAAATCTCTGGGCCACAGCATACAGGTCTATTCATATCATCCCAAATTTTTTTTTCCAAAATATTTGGGGCAATTCATAGTTCCTCCCATAATGCATTAGTGTTCTTGACCTTCCCTGACTATTGCCATCTTTCATCTTTGTCAATTTGCTGAGTGTGAGAGAAAAGCTCACAAACTCAATGTCACACTCAACATTTACAAACAGTTCTGTCCTGCCACATTCCCGAACCGATTCACCCCTTTTTTGTAACTTACTATTTCAGGTTGAGGGTACTACCATCCCTGTACTTATATAGGCCAGCTTCCTCAGAATCATCTTAAACTTTTCCCTTTGTTATCCCCCTCATATCTTACCAATTGCTAAAGTTTGTGGATTCTACCTCCTTGATTCTATTCCATCTCCTCTCTTTTCTCTAGGTAGACAGCCATCACATCCCTGTTCAGTCCCTTATTAACTCTTGTCTGCATATTCTAGTGGCTTCCTATTAGGTCTACTTGATTCAGTTCTTTCCCTCTTTCATTTCATCCTACACGGTTGCCAGTGCGACATTCCAAACTAATATTCTTCCCTTGCTCAGTAAGCTCCAGTGTCTCCTTTGCCTCTAGGATAAAATAAAACTCTCTCATTTGGCATTTATAGCCCTTCATGATTTGGCTCCAACTTTTCTTTCCTACATTATATATTGTTTACATTCATGTACTCTGAAGTCCACCTCAAAATGCCTTTTTCCTCCCTCATTTTGTTCCTACCCATCTTTCTGCCTTCCTTCCTTCCTTCCCTCACTCTTGTGCCTTAGCACATATTATCATTAAGTACCTGGAATATGCTTAAATCTTAACTAGAATTTGAAGAGGTAGAAGTTTCCTTCAAAATACTGCCATCTCTACAAGCAAGACCTGTCATGATCCCAACAGTTATTTCCTCTTCCTAAAATTACCTTGTCTGTACTTGCTTTTTCCCCATTACAAGGTAAAATCTTTGAGGGTAGTGTCAGGGTGTTTCATTTTTGTGTTTTTGTGTGCAGAACTTGGCGCCTAGTAGTTGCTTGATAAATACAAGACTGTCCCGTCTTCAGTAATAGATTCTTTCTGTAGACCTGGGATTCAAATGTCGCTCTGTGATTCTAAGTCACATCTTAGCTACTGTTTTACATACCTCTTCATTATGTATTAAACTTAGGATGCTTCCATTAGTCCTCCTGAATTCTGGTTAGTCACTACATTGATTAGTTTTCTTAAGTATTTCAGAGTTCTTTGTTTTCATATTTTTGATGTTACTGTATTGTTCTTTTGCTTATAGTTAGTTGCTATGACTTTAAATTCTGGTTTTGAAATGCCTAGATTTATTACCAGTTATCCAGAAGGCATAATTGAAATTTTTCGTAATTCTAGGGTTTTTTTTCGTAATATGAACAAAATGTTTTTATTGAACCATTTCTTTTTGTTAAAGTGAAACAAGATCCAATAGGTAGGAACCTGAAGCATCTAGGTTTAATTCCAGTACAGTTAGTTACTAATTAATTTGTCACAAATTAAAGCTGGCATCAGAAATGTCTTGTGCCCAGTAACCTGGGCCTGGAATAAGGAAGACTTGAGTTCAAATATGGCCTTGGACAACTAGCTGTGTGAACCTGGGCAAGTCACTTTTGCCTCAGTTAAGATCTTCCATTGTAAAATGACAATGATAACAGCATGTACCTTGCAGTGTTGCTATGAGGACCAAATGAGATAAATATTTGGAAAGTCCTTAGTATAGTTTCTGACATATAGGTGCTATGTAAATGTTTATTCTCTTCCCTTTCCTTTGATATATGCTGTTGCAACAGATTTAGTTTGGGAGTCATACTGGGAAGGAATTCTGAGGATATCAGTGATTCTAGGTTTTAGAAACCATGTTTTAAATTGGTAATTTTAGTTAAAATGATGAGACTAGATCGCTTCACCTCTATCACAGTTTTTCTTGAATGAATGAATAAAATCTGTGTTAAACATACATTATGTACAAAACACTGGGTATACAAATAAAAAAAAAGATTTTTGCTTTCAAGGTCCTCACATTCTAATGGAAGAGAATACATTGGGAATGTTTTCAGCTACAAGTTAAATAAAAAAGTTCCATGGTCTTTATGATATACAAAATAGATGACCATACCTCTCTTATTAGTTGTTTCTACTGATAAAATTTGATAAGTTTCTGATGTTGAACCATTTGTGACAAACCTAAGGAGTTTGGATCAAGAACTTTTTTAGTGATTGTTGTTATGGATTATGTAAACAGGTAAAACTTATTTTTTAATTGTGAAAAGAAATTTAATGTTCTACTTTACAACTATAATGTTTCCTGTTTGTAATGCTAAAAGTCTACAGTGTTACATATATACACACATTTTTTAATCTTGGGTGAAGAAAATGAAAGATTTATATAGAATGTTAATTAGAATTAAAATGCAAAATTTTGTTTTTAATTTATATCTTGGTTTAGTTTTCTCTTCAATATTACCATAATATGACTTGGCCATGCAAAATGTCATTTTCATAGTCTAAACTTGGAAGGTATTCTAATGATAAACTCCAAAGTGTCAGTACATACTCTAGGTCACACTTTGCTGTAGCTCATAGTAATATCTAGTTAGTTGAATGAAGTAAAGTTGTTAGCCCAACATCTTTTGTAGCCTCAACAGAAAATGGTTTATTGTTTTTCTCTGGGTAAGTAGATTTCTATGCTTAGGGCTGTTGTTTAGGGGTATTTTCCTCCTCTGTGCCATATCTGGAATATTATGACTTCTGAGCTATGTCTTTCAATCTCCTATCAGTGATTTATGATGAAAAGCTGATCAGAGAAACTTAATCAGCTTTAAAGCCAGCTCTTGAAAAGCAGAGTGTTGGTGATGTGCTCTATAGGAGAAATACTCTAGATTTTGACTCAGCAGAAAACTGGGTTCAAACCCCACCATTGACACTTAGCAAAGAAAGGTGTTACTCGCCCAAAGTGATAATTAGTGGTAAAACTGGAAAACAGATAACTGCCCTTGATTCAAAAGCCTGTATTGATTTGATTTGTCTGTGCTATTAACTTATATTTTGTATTAGAATATTTGATAATTCTCTGAATATGAAAATGGTTTCTTTTTTCTCCCTTCTGCCCTTTGTCCCCATACCCTGCACCCTTGTCCCACCACGAATTGACAGTTGATCTGTACAAGTTATCCTCTTCTCATCTCTTTTTTGATTTTTGGATTATTCCAATGTAATTAAGTACTAATTCATTTGTCACAAATGAAAGCTGGCATCAGTAATGTCTTGTGCCCAGTCCTCCTATATTTTCCCCTTTCTGTATAGCAATATGTGTTCTTTGCAGTAATTATTTATTTTCCATGCTAGCAAGGTGAAACAATGTCCTAGATCATGTAATTTAACCCCAAAATGTGACATCTTTGATTTTACAGAAACATTAAGATTTCCTTGGGCAGCTAGCTAGGTGGTGGTGCAGTGGTTAGAGTTCCAGGCCTGAAGGAATCAGGAATACTCTTCGGAGTTCTTATCTAGCCTCAGACACTTATTAGCTATATAACCCTTGGCAAGTTACTTAACCCTGTTTGCCTCAGTTTCATCATCTATAAAATGAGCTGGAGAAAGAAGTGGCAAACCATTTCAGTATCTTTGCATAAAAAAACCAAAACAAAACCCCAAGAAGACCCAAAACAGGTCCCAAAGAGTCAGGCATGACTGAAAATGACTCAATAACATGATTTCCTTAGAAAAAGATGATAGAGTCAGAGAGACCTTGAAAGTATTTTGTTAATTTTTAAGATGAAACTACTCAATAATATTCACAGCTATTTAATGGCAGAACTGGAAATAGAACCCAGTTCTTCTGTTTTGCCATTTATTTTTATTTTAACACTCTGATGTTGATGATCATTGTTATAATTATATTTTCTTTAGGCTGATAATTAAAATTGGAATTTTCCAAACAAATTGACTGGGTTTGTTTGTCTGAGAATGTGAGATATATTAAGGGAAATTGACAGAGTATAATATTGAGAGTTACCTGTGTTTTAGCCGCTCTATTTCCTTCCCACTTTATTTCTTTTGTTCCAGCTCTATTTCCTCATTAGGGAAGAATTAACCTAAATTTGAATGGTCCAAAATAAAATTATGGCCAAATCTAATTTCTTAATCTCTTTCTAGGTAGGTAGCCATCCCAGCTTTCTGAAGGAGGTTAGAGATCACATGCAGGACTCCTTTCTGATGCAGTCAGAGGTAAGAATTCTGCCACTGCTTTTTTCATTGTGGTGATGTTAGAATTCTTGAAGTTGAAGGTGTTTTTAATCTTATTTTTATTATTACTTCTTGTTTCTATATCATTTGTTTTTGGTTAATTTCTTTCTCCAGTAAGCCATCCATTGTAACAAAGATTTTATTTATTTTTTAAAATGAACTTTTGTTTATTTTCAGTTTACATCATTCATTTCCAGGAGATTTTGAGTTACAAATTTTCTCCCCATCTTTCCCCTACTCACCCCCCCAAAACAGCGATCTCATGCTTACCCCCTCCCCCAATCTGCTCTCTCCTATGTCCTCCCCATCACCCTTCTGACCTTCTGGGTAGGGTGAAATGCATCTCCTTACCCCAGTGTCTGTATATCTTAATTCCCAGTCCATGTAAATAATAATGATAATAATAATAAGATATATATATATTTTAACACTTGATTATAGAACTTTAAATTCTAGATTCTTTCCTTTTCTCCCTCGTCACCCACCCCCCTTGGAAAGACAAGCAAATCAATATAGGCTGTACATGTGTAGTTACACACAACATCTCCACAATGGACATACTGTGAAAGACTGACTATATTTCCCTCTTTCCTATTCTGCTCCCCCGCCCCATTCTATTCTCTACTTTGTCCCTGTCCCTTTACAGAAGTGTGTGCTTCTAACAACCCTCCCCCCCAACCTGCCCTCCGCTCCATCATGCCCCCTCTGATTCCCATCCCCCCTTACTCTCCTGTAGAGCAAGATACCCAATTTAGAGTATGTTATTCCTTCCCTAAGCCAAATTCAATGAGAGTAAGGTTGACCCATTCCCTTTTGGCTTCCTGTTCTTCCCCTCCATTGTAACAGTTATCCCTTGCCTCTTCTATATGAGATGATTAACCCCATTCTGTCTCTCCCTGTCTCCTTTCATTCTATTCCTCTCCCACCTCTCAATTTCACTTTTTAAAATATCATCCCTTCCTATTAAATTGATCCTGTGCCCTCTGTCTTTGTACACATATATATACACACTCACATATGTATTCATATACATATATATACACACCCTCCTATATAGATATATGTGTATGTATACATACATATACACACACACACACATATTTACATTCCCATCACCTATCCTCATACTGAGAAAAGTTTCATAAGTTACAATTATCATTTTTCCATGTTGGCATGTAAATATTTCATCTTTGATAAGTTCCTTATGATTTCTTTTCTATGTTTACCTTCTCATGCTGCTTGTATTTGAATGTCAAGTTTTCTATTCAGTTCTGGTTTTTTCAGCAAGAATGCTTGAAAGTCCTCCACCTCATTTGAATGAGCATATTTTCCCCTGAAACATTATACTCAATTTTGCTGGGTAGGTGATTCTTGGTTTTAATCCTAGCTCCCTTGATCTCTGGAATATCATATTCTAAGCCCTGCGATCCCTTAATGTAGAAGCTGCTAGATCCTGGGTTATCCTGATTGTGTTTCCACAGTA
>CM053588.1:147074721-147134077 GCA_028646515.1 Pseudochirops corinnae
TAAATTGTCTCTCCTGGATCTATTTTCCAGGTCAATGGTTTTTTCAAGGAGATATTTCATATTGCCTTCTATTTTTTCATTTGTTTGGATCTGTTTAATAGTATCTTGATTTCTCATAAAGTCATTTGCTTCCATTTGCTCCACTCTACTGCTGAAGGAATTATTCTCCTCAGTGACCTTTTGAAATTTTTTCCATCTGGTAAATTCGACTTTTTAAGGCATTCTTCTCCTCATTGGCTTTTTGGGCCTCTTTTGCCATTTGAGTTAATCTATTTTTTAAGGTGTTATTTTCTTCTGTCAGGTTGTTGACTCTCATTTCATGATTTTCTTGCATCATTCTCATTTCTCTTCCCAATTTTTCCTCTACTTCTCTTATTTGGTTTTCAAAATTCTTTTTAAGCTCCTCTATGGCCTGCAGCTAGCTCACATTTTTCTTGGAAGCTTTTGGTGCAGGAGTTCTGACTGTGCCGTCTTCCTCCCATTCCATGCTTTGATCCTTTTTGTCCCCGAAAAAGAAATCTAAAGTTGGATTGCTTAGCTTGGTTTGCTTCCTTTGCCTGCTCATGTTGCCAGTCAATTAATCTGATTTTTGAGCCACAGTAGAACTATTTTCAGAGGGGAGATCTTTGTCCCAGATCGCTGGGGTTTTTGCAGCTGGCAGAGGTGTTAGGAGGCGCAATCTCTGCAGCCCCCACCAGCTTTGTCTCACTGAAAATGCACCTCAGGACCACCACCCAAGACCACGATCCCTATCCAGGCAGCTTAAGGCAAGATCTCTGAATGATTGCTTGGCCCCCCTGCAATCTGCAGGCCCTGGGGTCTGAAGCAGCCACATGGAGGAACTGCTGCTTCTGCTGCTTTCTTGCCTTGGGGGTAGATGGGCAGATCCGCTTTTCTCCCCTAAATTTAGCCAAGTTCCACTGACCTTTCACTTTGTCCTGTTTCACTTTGTCCTTGTTTCTTATGGATTGATAATTCTGGAAACTTCTACAGCTGCCAGTGATCTGCTCTCTGGAGTGTTCCAGCTGTGGCTTGTCCTGACTGCCCTGGGGCTAAGCCATGGTTTCAGGCAGGCCCCACCTTCTAACCATCTGTCATGAGCCCTTCCCATCTCACCTGCTGGGCTGTCCCCAGTGGGAGATGTGTTTTTTCTGTAATTTTGTCGGTTTTGGAGCTCTGAAATTTGTTTAGAATCATATTTTTATAGGTCTTTGAGGTGGTTATAGTGGGACCTGCATAGTTCTCCTGCTTCTAAGCTGTCATCTTGACTCCGCCCAAAGATTTTATAAGGGTGAAAAAAGCAACTTAAAAATAACTAGTTATCAGTTTTGTCTTGTAGTATTTGCAGTGTCCCATCTTTGTTATGCGTTACCTCCTCAGTGAAATGAGGGAAGTACCTACAGTTTGCCAACTCTTCTTTAACATCAAGCTTAGTCATTATAATTATACAGTCTCCATAATTATAATCTTCAGTTTTTTGGTTGAAATTCCTTCATATTCCATATTAACTAAACATAAACTCCTTCATATTCCATATTAACTAAACATAAACTAAGTGCTTGCTCTGTATAGAACATTGTTTCAGACCTAAGGGGCAGATACAAAATTTAAATTCTGCTGTCTTGGTGCTTACCTCATTCATGTTAAATGAAAAATTGCAACACAATATTCCTGAAAAAGGTACACAGAAGAAGCTGTATTTGTATCATTCAGGAATTTAGCTGAGGAAGGGAGTAGAAAAGATTTTTTAAAGCTTACTGATATTAGAAGGTTTTAGAGAGTTCTGGAGACTGTCGTACACAAATGACAGCTAGATTTTAGAAGGGCCTTGTCTGAAAAACGAAGGCAATTCAATAGGTATGCCTTATGGAGTCAGGAAGATGCCTTAGCAGAGTGATGTGTGTTCTGTATGTAAAAATATTGGCTAGAGAGTAGAGCATGTTGGACTATTTGTTAAGTTATGAGAGATGTTATTAATGAAGTTATTTGAGTTGTGACATTTTTGACAGTATGGAGGGGTTTGGAGTTTGGAACTATTTCATAGGTAGACTTTGTAAATGGAATAAGAAATGAGGGGAAAAAATAGCCACAGGCTTACTTTTATTGGGGGTAGGTAGGTGGTACAGTGGGTAGAGTTCTGGACCTGGAATCAGGATGACTCATCTTCCTGAGTTCAAATGTGACCTCAGACATCTACAAGCTGTGTTACCCTGGCCAAGTCACGTAACCCTGTTTACCTCAGTTTCCTCATTTATTAAACGAACTGGAAAGGAAACGGACAAGGAAATGGAAAACCATTCTAGTATCTTTGCCAAGAGAACGCCAAATGGCGTCATGAAGTCATACTTGACAGAACAACAACAAAGTACCATCATGGGAGGTGTATTGAGAGATCATGTCGGAGTGGGCCTAGCTAGGGAGAAAAGATACCAAGCTCTATTTTGACATGTTTAGATGATGGTATATGATTCAGATGGAGAAAGTCATTAAGTGGCTGGCAATGCTAGTCTGATCCTCAAGAGTGAGATTAGCCTTCAAAATGAGACTGGGGATAAAGATTTGCAAATCGTTAAAATAGTTATACTTGAAGCGGTAGGAATGAGAATCTTTATTTTAGAACAAAGGGGAGGGGAGGTAAAATCAGATATCTTGAGAGTACTTAAAATAGGTGTTGTTCCAGGATGAGAATTGAAATAAGGGAAAGTTAGAAATGTGGAGAACCAGCAATGTATGATCGATCTATTTGAAGTTAAAGGAGAAAAGACCTTTCTTGGGAGTGGGTTTTCAGTAGTGTTATAGTGCAGAGAAGTCAGTATGAGGACTTTTAAAAGTCCATTGAATTTGGTGATAGAAAGTCTTTCAGTGACCTTAGAGCGGTGACCTTGCTAAGGCAAGCTTAATTGAACATAAGGAAGTTCAGGTAGTTGATAGTAACTGTCTGTGTACTTTACTTTCTCAAGTTTTGTGGAGTTCAAAAATAGCTAGAGGTGTAGAAGAAATGTTAAAGATTTTTCCTATCTAGGCTTGTATAAGTAAACCTTTTATTCCCAGAATGAGACTCCCTTTCCATAGATGACTGAATGGAGAGCGTCTTAACTCATGACCCTTCACATACTGTAGGTTCCATTTGGTGTTTGTGTTTGCTGATAGAATGGCCCTTCCCTTTGCCATCCTAGGGTGGCTGCTGCCTTCCTAAAATGCTAGAGGTGGTAGGGTGAGATGTTGGATTTATTGTTAGTTTTTCTCCGTGTGAACATAAGTTCATTGTGGGTAGGGATTGTTGCATTTTCCTAGCACTGTGTCTTACACAAAGTAAGCTCTTAATATTTGTTAATTGTTGGGAATTACTAATGTAATTGAGAATCAGTCTTTAATCTTTTATGCTACCTAAAGATCCTTTACTAAGTATTGTTACCATTTAGCCTATTGTAGTAATTACTGAATTTGCTTTTCATAAGTTGATTCACTTTCTTGAAAAATCTCTAGTTCATTTGTTTTCTTTGTTGTGAATTCAGATGTTTTCCTTTACCATGTAGCATGAAATTTTTTGCCAAAATTATTGCCCACAACCTGGGTATTATGACTGACCTCAGGTATAATTCTTTTGATTTAGGTATCACTGCCTATTGTCCATTTTAATAAAGCTGCAGAAAGTATCTATTGAATTTTTCTAATATATGCTAGTAATAATAGCTTACATCCTTTACCTTGTTTTTACTTAAGCAAAAATCTTAATGAATTAGATTTACTAAACTTAAGCTTTGAGTTTTTAGCATTTCTGAAATTGAGGGAATGTAGAAGTTAATCATGGCATTGATGTTGCAATTAACTTCCAGGGAAATATGATGATGTAAATATATTGTATTAATTTTTGAATTAACATCTCCATTTCTTCTCAAATAATGTGGTTAGTTTGAATTGGTTTCTAATACAAGACTAGAAAAGCCTAATAGATAATTTTAGGGGTAGGGAAATTATAAGACAAGTATGTAGCCTCATAGTAGTATATTCTCTAGAGTGTAAATTCCTTTGTGATAAGGAGCCTATTGTTTTTAAATTTTCTGTTTTAATGAGAATCTAACGATGCAAGTTAATAAAATAGAGATTGAAGATACGTTTTTGTTGTCGCATGAAAGTGTTTTCTACCATATTTCATTTATTTCCACATTCTGTAAAGTTTTCATACTTGTTCATTGTTAATTACATTTTATTAAATTGTTATAAATGGTATAATCTCACCAATGCACCTACTTGGGATTCGTTTTTTTAGTCTAAAATAAAAAGCCTCCGAAATTCCTTTACCTCTAAATCTGTGGTCCTATGACATGTTCTTAAAATCAGTGTTTATTTTGAATTTGCTTGTTTAATTCACTGACAAAATCTTTCCATATTTAATGTTTACTCTTCATGGTAAATTCAGAAATTGGTAGGTGTTTGCATTTTTAAAGAAGGTGAATGAGTCTGTTATTCTCTCAACATTTATTAAGCATCTACTATTGTTCTATGATGTGCTAGTCATAAAAATATGAAAGAGACATCCTTGCTCTCTAGATGCATACAGTGTAATGGAGAAAGACCTTAGGTGAGCTCTTAATCAATAGCAGTTACTTGTTATTTGTATTATTACAAATGTATCTTCCCTCTCTAATTCCCACCTCCAGCTTCCAGTTACCTAAATGTGTTAAAAATTATTCTTGTTTTGGTAGATGTCCTGATGATCCCTTCTGGGATTTACTTTTCAGTTACTGAAGTACTACAATGGGCTTTTCCTTTCTGTATTCTACGTGCATTCTATTTTTAATAGTATTCTCCTATATTGCCGTAGGTGTTGATTACTTACCATGACATCTTAACCTTCACATATTTCACATTTCACTGCATATGATTTATCTGGAGTTGGTTGCCAATATCAGTGTCATCTTGTTAAAATTAAAATTAATTGCAATCACATGATTCCATTTTGGTTTTCATATAGAAGATCCTTATTCCATATGCAAGTGGAGAAGCAAGAGTAAATAATAATAATTTTTATAAACATAATGCCATGGAAATGTGACACTGTTTGATTTCTGTTGTTTTTAATGCTCACACATTTGTTCTCTTGTACATAATCTCAGCATTCAATGTTATAATATGTGTTTATTATAATAATTAAAAAGATTAGAGGGAATTTGTGTGTGTGTGTTTAACTAACGGTCTCTAATAACT
The DNA here is from genome assembly GCA_028646515.1 of Pseudochirops corinnae. Lineage (NCBI taxonomy): Eukaryota > Metazoa > Chordata > Mammalia > Diprotodontia > Pseudocheiridae > Pseudochirops > Pseudochirops corinnae. The sequence goes on from CM053588.1 coordinate 147,079,930, forward strand.
GTAATGGTGATCTTTCTAAATTGGTGACATCTTTCCCACTCTTCATTTTGATAAGCTTGACAAAATTTGATTTTTTAATAGAATAAAAAAATTCTGAATGCTCATTCACAATTTTTAAAAACACAATTTTTCTATGGATTTCAATATAATTGGTTTTCTTTGTAATCATATGTATTTTATATATATTTTTTATTTAAAAACATTTTTCTTCATTAAATTGTAAAAACTTAGCTTGTTTGTGAACAGTTTAAATTTCATATATTTACTTTTTTAATCAAAGTAATTAAATTTTTTTCAGTCAGTGAAAATCTACCTTCCTTGACCAACATTTTACCTTCCCCCCCGCCCTTGAGAAAGAAACATGTATGATGAACCAAAACAAATTCCCACATTAACTATCTTATCCCAAAATAAGTCTTAAGCTACACTCTTGTGTCTGCTGGCTCTTGCCTAGAGTTGGGTAGCCTGTTTCATGATGAGTCCTTTTGGAATTGTAGTTGTTCCTTGCATTAATCAGAATTCCTGCGTTTTTCAGAGTTGTTTGTCCTTAGAATACTATTGTCATTGTGTTAATTGTTCTCCTGATTTTGCTCATTCATTCATGTCCATTTATCATGATTTCTTACAATGTATTTGTGATCAAGAAGACTTGATTTCAAATCTGTTCTCAGAGACTTTTACCTTGGGCAAGGCACTTAATCACTGTTTGCCTCAATTTCATCAAATAGGCAAAATGGGGAATAACAGTAACTCCTAGGGTTGTGTTGTTTTGAATGTCAAATAAGGATATTGCTTGGTCCCTAGTAGGTACTATATAAATGCTTATTCTCTTATTCCTTCCCTATACCATCACTTACTTAGCCATTCTCCAATTCATCAGCATTTCTGCAAATTCCTGTCAAAATGCAATAGGAAGGAGTAGGAAAAGGAATTTAATTTAAAATTACTATAGGAAGCATAAAATATTTGAGAGTCAACTTGCCAATTCCACATAGAAAGTGTATCTGGATACAGCCACAGAAAGCTTTTTACACAAATAGATCTAAATAATTTGGGAAAATAATAATTCTTTATGTATAGAGATGATTCATTATAAAAACAGTGACCATATGACCTAATTTGGCTTATTCAGTGCCATGCCAATATAACTACCAAAGTATTAACTTTAAAGAGCTAGAAGAAATAATTCCAAAATTCATGTGCAAGAACATAAGGTCCAACATATAAATAGGAAAAAAGTGAAGGAAAAGGGCCTACCATTAAACAGTTTTCAGATTGTGTCAAAAAAACAGTACTCATCAAGACAATTCAGTACTGGTTACAAAATAGAGGGGTCAGTATGCAGAACGGATTAGGCATCCAATATAAAGAAGCAAATGAACGCTGTAGGGCTAGTGTTTGCTATACCCAAAGATCTCACCAGTTTTTGTTAAGAATTCACCATTTGGCACAACTATTGGGAACCAGTCTGGTAGAGATTTAGCATTTAGCCTTATGTCTTACGGCATCTAAGAACATAAACTCCAAATGAGTACATGTATATTAGATATAAAGTGTGTCATCACAAACAAAATGGAAGAACAAGTGTAACAGTAATCATTTTAGCAGCCCTTGGTTGTCAGGGTTCTCTGTCAAGGTACCCTAACTTAACTGCAGGGGCAGCCGGTTACTTACCTCACTTGAGAAAGTACCAGTGCATTCTCAAGAACAGAAGAGTCGAGGCTCGAAGGTGTAAAGCAGAGAAAGTTTATTGAGTACTCTCCATGGGGAAGACTTACAGCCAGATCTTAAGGCAAACTCCAAATCTGTCTCACCAGTTTGAGTCTTATCTAGCCCAAACCCGCATACCATAAATGACAAACAACAGAGCCCAGCTGCCTAAAACAGGATGTAACAAAAATGGGAGAGGGAAGGTGCAGTCACAAGGGCATGAAGAAGACCCCAGGGTGTGGAGACACTTAGCTGGAACATCAGGTAGCCCCAGGCAAGAGAATCTTGAGCAATGCAGTACCCCCTGGCCTCTAAGTGACCAGAGGTGGTGCAATGTGCTCTTACCTCTACGTGACCCAGCTAATCCCAGGGCCTCAGACATACCCCGTGCCTCAAACATTACCATGTGTAGCCTGCATACCTTCTCACTTGGTAACTTAGGGCTAAGTACCTCTTGAGAGAGGCAGAAGGTGCGAACTCTGTCTCCTGTTACTAAGGGCATGAGGGGGTTGGCTGAGACAGGGAGCCAGTGTGTGTGTATTTAAGAAGAGCTCCAGATGACAGATGAGAATTGGGAATCTTCCTCCTGGTGGCTCCTGGTGGAGGAAGCAGAATTGTTCCAGCATCTGGGAGCTGGGCTGATGGACTGAAGAACTGAGATGGAATTTTATTGAGAGAGTTTCTCTTCCAGCATCTGGAAGCTGACTTGGAGGAAGCAGGATTGTCTCAGCATCTGGGAGCTGGGCCTGCTGGACTGAGAACTGACTTGGAGTTTTCTATGAGACCAGAATCTGGTGGAGGCCTTTTGGAAGGCTGAGAGGGCTGCCTGCAAGGCTGAGATTTCTCCTGGGTCCTAGGGCCAGCTGAATTGCTGGAGGACTGAAGAAGCATGACCAGGGTAAGACTTTGTTTGTTCCTGGCTTGACTGATTGAGTTCCTGGCAACAGAAGTGGTGAAGGGCTCGGGGTATGCTGGACCCTGTGAACTTCAGTGTGTACTAAGAACTGCCTGGAGGACTTGACAAGAACCTGGGAGCTAGCTATCTGCCCCTGAATCCAGGTGACCGTTTGGTGGATTGAGGCAGGAGCTAGGGCCGTGGAGGGAGGATCCACGGAATCTGAGAGACCACACTGAGTCAAGATGAAGAAAAGGTCTCTGCTTGGATATTGAATGAGTTTACTAGACATCGAGGGGTGGAGGGTTTGTGTAATTTTCTAATGATTGTATTTAGTGATTAATGATACTTGGTAATTGTGAGTCTGGATTAGTGACCGATTAAGTTAATTTATGATTGCCCCATGAGTGGAAGATTGATTATTGAATTGTGAACTGATTGAATGATGAGGTATTGATTATTATGTTGTGATTTATAGCAAATATTTGCCTTGATTTGTAATGGAATAAATGGAGTGTTCACTATACTGTGTAATCAGAACCTTAAAAGCTGTTCACAGTAGTATTCTTTTGGGAATCTGCTAGTGCATGGTGTTACAACAAGAAAGAAATTACCTTTTGGTTTGATGGGTGGGGGACCAAGTTCATCATCAAATATGGTATAGAAAATTTCACAGAAGATGAAATGATAGTTCCTTAACTGTTAGGAAGACATTGTAGAACTAGTGTTAGCGTCACAGAAGGATGCACCTAGGGTTTTAAATCATGTTTATTAATTGTTGTATCCATGCAGAGTATCCTCATCAGTTAAATAATCATAAGGATATTTTAGTATGTATTTCATAGAGTTATTGTGAGGATCAAATGAGGTAAAGGAAATTACGAAGTATAAAATGCTGTATATAAATGTCAGTTAATTAGTAATTCTCATCTATACTTAACACTTTATGATATTTATTTGGCATTTTTTTGCTTTGGGAACGAAAAGGAAGGGGGTAAATGGTTTATATAAAAACTTAAATCAATTCCAAGTTTTCATTTTACTTGGTAAATTACTTAGAAACATACAGTAGGCTTTTGTCAAGTAACATACAGATAAATTGTACATAGTAACACATATACAAAGCCGTGACTGCAAAGATATCGTATCTTGCCTTAAGACTGGAGATGTTGGTGCATTTAATCCCCAGTTGACCTACAGAGATGCATTCTACCTTCTCTCTGTTACATTATTCGTTAAAAGAAGTTCAGTTAATTCATCCTACATAGTGTAACAGGACAACATTGGTGTTAAGTGGAAGAGACTCCTTAATTATGCAGTCTACTTAGCCAATCTGATTTCTTTTATTTAAAAACCTTGGGTGAAGGGTTGCTGACATCACATCACATATAATACGTTGTCTAATTTATCAGTTGTTAGTGGATTTCCTTGTTGAATAAAGTGGCCATATTTTTCTTTCTTTTCCCAAACTTTGTCTTTAAAGAAACAATGATTTCTGTAAAATCTATTGCATATTGAACTACTTTAATTTTTCATATTTTCCTTCCATATTTAAACAAATGAGAGTAAGTGGGACAAGAGATGATTTTTTTGTGCTCCTCACACAAAATATGTTTCTCTGTCACTAAGAATCATTTTTTTAAAATATGTAAGTACACCTTGTAGGGTGGATGGCTGTACTTATTTTTCTCAGCTCTCTATAGTTTTAACCATACTTTGCCACTTGTACTTAATGATATGCTTTTTCTCACTTCTTTACCTATGTTTCACGTCATCTTTCTTAACCCATTCTGCTAGGCTCTCTATACAACTCCAAAAGCGGCTCCTACTTTTTTTTTAAATTAAATTTTGTTTCTTCTTATTTTTACAAAATTCATTTCTACAAGATTTTGAGTTACAAATTTTTTCGCCATCTTTCTCTTAACCACCACCCCAAAACAGCAATCCCACTTGTACCCCCTCCCCCATTCTGCTCTCTCCTATATCCTCCCTAGTTCCCCCTCCAGCTTTCAGGTAGGGCAAGATGTATCTGCATACCCCAGTGTCTGTATATCATATAATTTCCCAGTCGCATGCTAAAAAAATAACTAATATATTTTTTAAAGCAATTAATTTTAAAACTTTGAATTCCAGATTCTTTTCCCTTCTTCCCTTGTCACCCACCCTTACTGGGAAGATAAGCAATTCAATATAGGTTGTACGTTTGTAGTTACGCAAAACATTTCCATACTGGATATACTGTGAAAGACTGACTATATTTCCCTCCATCCTGTCTCGTCCCCTCACTTGTTCTATTTTTTACTTTGACCCTGCCCATTTTCAAAGGGTGTGCTTCTAACTACCCCCCCAATCTTCCCTCCCTTCTGTCATCCCCCCTCTTATCCCCTTTCCCCTACTTTATTGTAGCGCAAGATAACCAGTTTAGTATGTATGTCATTCTCTCCTTAAACCAAATTCAGTGAGAGTAAGGTTGACCCATTCCCTTTTGCCTTCCTGTTCTTCCCCTCCATTGTAACAGTTTTCCTTGCCTCTTTAATATGAAATAATTTACCCTGTTTGGTCTCTCCCTATCTTCTCTCATTATATTCTTCTTTCACCTCTTAATTTTATCTTTTAAACATCATCCCTTCCTATTGAATTCATCCTGTGCCTTCTGTGTAAATCTACACATATATACTCACACTCACGTATGTATGTATATGTGTGTGTATATATGTTTATATTCCCTTCAGTTATCCTCATACTGAGAAAAGTTTCATAAATTACAATTGTTTTTCCATATAGGAATGTAAATAGTTCAACTTTGATAAGTTCCTTATGATTTCTTTTCCCTATTTACCTTCTCATGCTTCTCTTGCTTCTTGTATCTGAATGTTAAATTTCCTATTCAACTCTGGTTTTTTCATCAAGAATGCTTGAAAGTCCTCTATTTCACCGAATGATCATATTTTCCCCTGAAACATTATACTCATTTTTGCTGGGTAGTGATTTCCTGGTTTAATCCTAGCTCCTTTGATCTCCAGAATTTATTCCAAGCACTTCGATCCCTTAATGTAGAAGCTGCTATGTTATTCTGATTGTGTTTCCACAATATTCAAATTGTTTCTTCTTGGCTGCTTGTAATATTTTCTTCTTGATCTGGGAACTCTGGAACCTGGCTATGATACTCCTAGGAGTTTTCTTTTTGGGATCTTTTTCAAGAGGTGATTGGTGAATTCTTTCAACATCTATTTTGCCCTCTGGTTGAAAAATATCATGGCAATTTTCCTTGAGAATTTCTCGAAGGATGATTCCTAGGTTCTTTTTTTGATCATGGCTTTCAGGTAGTCCAGTAATTTTTAAATTATCTCTCCTTGGATCTGTTTTCCAGGTCATTGGCTTTTCCAATAAATAGTTCACATTACCTTCTGTTTTTTCATTTGTTTGGATCTGTTTAATAGTATCTTGATTTTTCATAAAGTCATTCACTTCCATTTGCTCCAGTCTAATTCTGAAAAAGTTATTCTCTTCATTGAGCTTTTGAGATTCTTTTTCCATCTGGCAAATTGGGCTTTTTAAGGCATTCTTCTCCTCATTGCCTTTTTGGGCCTGTTTTGCCATTTGAGTTAATCTGTTTTTGTTTTGTTTTTTGCTGATTTTTTTTGGAGGGCAGAGGGCAGGGCGGTTGGGATTAAGTGACTTGCCCAAAGTCACAAGCCTAGTAAGTGTTAAGTGTCTGAAGTCGGATTTGAACACAGGTCATCCTGACTCCAGGGCTGGTGCTCTATTCACTGTGCCACCTACCTGCCCCCTTAATCTGTTTTTTAAGGTATCATTTTCTTAAGTCAGGTTGTTGACTCTCTTTTCCTGATTTTCTTGTGTCATTCTCATTTATTTCTCTTCCCAGTTCTTCCTCTACTTCTCTTACTTGATTTTTAAAGTCCTTTTTGACCTCCTTCCATGGCCTATAACTAGTTCATATTTTTCTTGGAACCTTTTGGTGTAGCAGTTTTGACTTCATTGACTTCTTCTGGTTCCATGTTTTGATCCTCTTTGTCCCCAAAAAAGGAATCTAAGGTTTGATTGCTGTTTGCTTTCTCATGTTGCCACTCAATTACTTTACTTTTGAGCTCTTTGCCACAGTAGAATTCTGCTTCTGGAGAGGAGAGCTTTGTTACTAATTGCTGGGGTTTTCGCATCTGCCAAAGCTATTAGTTGGGTGCCCTCTCTGCTGTTCCCACGAGCTCTGGCTCACTGGTCACATACCTCAGGACTACCTCCCAAGACCACGATTCTGATCCAGGCAGGTTAAAGCCAGAGTCATTTGCCTCTGCATGGTCTCTTATGATTTGCAGGCCAGGAGCCCAGACGCAGCCACGTGGAGGTGGTTGCATTGCCACCGCTTCTCCACTGCTTCTTGCTCTGGGGTCAGAGGCCAGACCATGCTTCTAGTCCCCCTTGGTTCCAACAGAGTTCCACTGTTCTTTTATTTTGTTTTTGGCATTTATGGGTTGATATTTCTGGAAACCACCACAGCTGCTAGTGATCCATTCTCCTGAAGTTGGCTCTAGCCACTGCTGGTTGGGGCTGCCCTGGGGCTGAAACTGTGGGCTCCCTGGTCTGGGCTGATTCTCAGCCTGATGGGCTTCCTTCAGCGGGAGATTTGTTTCTCTCTGTCACTTTGAGGATTATGTAGCTCTAAAATTTGTTTAGAGTTATATTTTATAGGTATTTGAGCTGGATATGGGGGGAGCTCATGGAGTTTTCCTGCTTCTGCACCGCCATCTTGGCTCTGCCCGTTAAAATCTCATACTTTTTAAAAAAACCAATTATTGTAGTCTCCCGGGATTTTAACTTTCTTTGATAGTTTAGTACTTACTGTTGTATAGATCTTTATGTTCGTGGTGTTTGTAGAAGTACTCTTTATATTACAAAAAAGCATGTGAGCTGTTGTTATTAGAGAAGAAATACTGCAGACAGTGAGGCCAGTAAAAGGCCACCTTAACACCTTGTAGGAGAGTTAGTTGGCTAGGCCAGAATGAATGAAGAGGAGGGAGAGATGTGGATGTCAACAGGAATTGGCAGCTGTTTGAGTATGGGGGTAGCAAGACGAAAGAGTGAAAAGAGGATTCATTTTTAAGTTTACGGAACTGGGAGTATTGTATTACCCTCAGTACAAATACAGAAGTTTAAAAAAAAGGGATGCATTTTCAAGACAAACATGATGGGAATACTTTTTGACATATTCAGTTTTTTGTTTTGGCAGGATATGTAGTCAGAGATATCTAGGTAGTAGAGGTAAGTGATGAGAATTAGGATGTGCATGTGTATTATTCATAGAAGTGGGAATTGAACTTGGGTGAGATCACAAATAGATGTGCTTGGGTTGGCAGTGGGGTAGAAAGTAACCTGTTGTCGATTGTCCATTCTCAAAGAGGACCATGACGTCAGAGAGGCGATGAAAGTGATTTGGATTTAAATGAGGGAGGATTGTGCAAAGTCACCAGTGTAACTTTCTCTTCTGGAGCCATCTAGATCCAGTGGTGAGTTATAGAACAGGACCTGGAGATGGCCTCGTTGGGATTCTCAAGGTTTTTGGCCAAAAGGGAAACAATTACTTTTTATATTCACTCTGAGCCCAACAGGGCTTAAACAGTGAACAAGTGGGGCTTGGCCTGGGACCTATTGTAGGCCAGGTTATTGAGAGTCAGTCATCTAATGATGTAGCTGTCAAGATGATATTCTAGACTGAGAAATGCAAAGAGATTGATTAATTAATTAAGAAGTTAAGGAAGATAGAGGACAGGAGATTTAGGTAGTGAGTGTATGTAATCTTCCACTTGAGTTTCATTTGTGTAGGGAGCGAAGTTTAGCTGTGAGGGGTCTGTCATGGGTGTGAATCCAGGCCAAGGATCCCCTTGGGACTATTTCCACCTACCTGGGCCCAGTATCTCAGGATGTTGACTCACCACCCCTGTTATTCTTCCTCTCCCCATCTTTCTCTCCCTTCTCACTTCTCCCAATGCATCCCCTTTTCTCACCCCTTAATTTTATTTTTTTAGATATCCAGTAATATCTTTCCTATAAAATTCCCTTACATTCATGCCCTCTGTCTATATATGCTCCTTCAGATTGCTCTAATAATAATGATGAAGTTCTTAGGAGTTACAACTATCTTTTTCCCATGTAGGAATGAAAACTATTTAACTTTATTGAATCTTAAAATTTCTTTTTGCTGTTTAACTTCTTATGCTTCTCTTGAGTCTTGTATTTGAAAATCAGGTTTTCTATTCAGCTAAGCTCTTTTTATCAGGAATGCTGGAAGTCTCAGTTTCATTAAATGTGCATTTTTCCCCTGAAGTTTTGCTGGGTAGGTGATTCTCTGCTGTAATTCTAGCTTTTTTACCCTCTGGAATATCATATTCTGTGCCCTTTGATTTCTTTAATGTAGAAGCTACTAAATTTTGTGCTACCCTGACTGTGACTCCAAAATATTTGACTTGTTTCTTTCTGATTGCTTGCAGTCTTTATTTACTTGAGAGCTCTGGAATTTGGCTATAATATTTCTTGGAGTTTTCATTTCGAGACCTCTTTCAGGAGATGATTGGAGGAGTATTTCAGTGTCTGTTTTACCCCCTTGTTCTAGGATAACGGCAATTTTATTGATAATTTCTTGGAATATGATTTCTGGGCTCTTTTTTTTGTATAATGTCTTTCAGGTAAATTTTCTCTACTCAACATGTTTTCCAGGTTACTTGTTTTTCCAATGAGATGTTTAACATTTTTCTTTTTCTTTTTATTCTTTCGATTTTGTTTTATTGTTTCTTGATGTCTCATCTAGCCATTAGCATCTACTTGCCCACTTCTAGTTTTTAAGGAGTTATTTTCTTCAGTGAACTTTTGTACTTTTTCCATTTTACCAGTTCTACTTTTTTTCTTCAGTGAATTTTTATATATATTTTTCTTTTTGGTCAATTCTGATTTTTAAGGAATGGTTTTCTTCGGTTGACTTTCGATCCTCTTTTAACCTTTTGACCAATTCTGTTTTTAAAGTGTTAACCTTTTTCAGTATTTTGTGTGTGTGACTCTTTCCAACTTGTTAATTCTTTATTCCCATGATTTTCTTACATCACTCTGGTTTCTTTTCCCATTTTTCTTTCTGCCTCTCTTATTTGATTGTTAAAATCCTTTTTGAGTTCTTCCAGAAATTCTTTTTGGACCTGAGAGCAATTCACATTTCTTCGAGGCTTTGGATATAACTGTTCTGACTTTGTTGTCTTTTTCTGATTTTGTATTTTATTCTTCCCTGTCACTGCAGTTACTTTCTATCATTGGGTTAGGTTTTGTTGTTATATATATATATTTTTTTTTATCTTTTTTTGTTCTTTGCTCATATTTCCAGGACATTTTTTGACTTCTACCTTCATGTTAAAGTTGGGCTGTGCTTCCAGGGTAGAGGCAGCACAATCTCAAGCTTCAGGTTTTTCATGCTGTTGTTTTCTGAGCTAGTTCTGGGGATCTGTATGTTTTCAGTTCTTCCAAAGGAGAGATGTGGTCACTGTTCTCCTGGCCTGTGTTCTGGTCTGTGAGTGACCAGAAGCACTTTTGGTTTTTTTTTTGGCACTGTGACCAGGCTCCTTGCTCCCCTGTGACTTAATGCTATAAGGTGCTAGACCCTTCTCCTTACCCTCAGACTCTGATATACAGTGTAAGAGTCCTGCACTCAGTGCCAGCCAAGGAAATCTCTGTAATCTCCTTCTGACCAGTTGTCCAATCCCATTACGGTCTGTGGACTGAGAGCTCCAGAAGCTATCATCAGTGTACACATACCTGAGGCCTACTGCTTCCTTGTTGGGGTATAGCCTGGGCTGGAGTACGTTCCACTCTCATCTACGGAGACAGAACTGTCCTACTGTTCTTCCATGTTGTCTTGAGCTAGAAAATTATTTCACCCTTTCTTTGTTTCTTATGTTACTCCATATTTTGTTTTGGGATATTATTTTAGAGCTGTTCACAGGTTAATTTGGGAGAGGGCAGGCAAGTCTTTGCCTTTACCCTGCCATCTTGCCTCTTATCTCCTTTTATCTAAGTCTTTAACATTTTCAGTTTCATTTATTAAACAGCTATGAGCTTAGTATGATCTTCCATTGTTTTTCTAGTGTTCACATCCCACCAAACCTGTGACATTATTTGATTCCAATTTACTCATTTTATTAATTAACTATGCTTGGCTTATTATTACTTGTTAGTTTATAGATATGAACCAATAAGAATTATTATTTTCCACTTTATGCTTAGGCATACTTGCTGTGATTCCATGTTATCTGACTTATTGTTTCTATATGACCTCCTTTCTTTCTCCTTGTCCGTTTTTGGTTTCATATGAGACATATTTGATCCTGATCACCTGGCAAATATATTAAATATTCTTCATGGTACTACTTCCCTAAACATCCTTCCTTGTTCTGTATTAAACCATAAGAAATATAAATCCCATTTTCCAATACCACTTGTTTTGGAAGCTGTGTTACAAGTAGATTTGCAGAAAAATCATTAATTAATTCTGTGGTGAGGGACACCCCCTCCCCCCAAAATTAGTGGCTTATCTAACAAGTTTTCTTGTAGTTAACTTTGCTACAGTATGAAGCCCTTGCAGAGCCCCAGACGGCTCGCCAACGAGCCACATTCCCCTGGCATGTCCCACACGGAGTCCTGATGAGTTGGACACGACTGCAGAACAGAAAGAACTAGGGCTGTAACTGCATAATTAGTTTGTATTGTCGTAGCCGTCTTGGTGAAGTCCGCATCACTTGATGCTCTTGTTCCTCCGAAATGTTCCTCTCATTTTTTCCTGTAGCGCAGTAATGTTCTCTTACATTCCTATAGTATTTGTTGGTCCATTCTCTAGTTAATGGTCATCTCCTTAATTTCTAGTTCTTTGACATTACCAAAAAAAAATGTTATAATATAATTCATATGATTCCTTTTCCTCTTACTGAATTTGGGATCTCATTGTAATGTCGACTGAGTAATGGAATCCAAAGATGTGCATAGTTTAGTCAATTGTGGAGGCATAGTTCTAAGTAAGTTACTTTCTAGAGTGCTGGTACAAATCACAGCTCCATCAATAGTTGAATTCCCTAAGGTTCTTTTCAGTCTTATAATCTATTATTCTTTGTTCTGGTAAAAATAGCCAGCATTTTTATAGCGTTTACTATGTGCCAGGCACTGTGCGAAGCCCTGCTTTTACAATTTATTTATTTTTCTTCACAACAACCCTGGAAGGTGGTTGCTATTATTATTCCCATTTTACAAAGGAGGAAACTGAGTCAAACCCAGGTTAACTGACTCTTCAGGTTACATAGCTAGTAAGTATCTGAGACCTAAGTAAACACGTCTTCCTGACTCTAGGCTCAGTGATCTATCCATTGTGCCACATAACTGCCGCTAACTACTACTTTATAATGAAAAAGTAAATCATATAATAGTTCCTGGTCTTGGTCTTAATTTCATTAATGTGCCTGTTTTTCCACAATTCATCCCTCATTGACTCTGAATGGTGTCAGAGAGAACTATTAGGTAAATTTTTTGAATTTACTATCTTTGTTTAAAATAACTGTCAGCTGTTGAAATTTTAGTAATCTGCCCTCATAATTTTGAAGAATTTCTTTAAAAAAACACTCATGCCCAAATGTCTGCATGATTATGGACTACATGGGTTATTTTGTTGTTGTTTTGGTGAATGAATGTGGTTGCTTTTGTTTCAGATAGATATTTTTTTAAGCTAGTAAAAAAAATTTTACTTTATTATTTTGATTGTATTTATTAGTATTTTGATAATAATTTTTGATTCATCCATTTAAATATCTAAGTATCTTTGTTTACCTTTATAGAAATTTCCAATCATCATGCCATAATACATAGACTAAGTTTTTAAAAATAATTTTTAATTGAATTGATTCTTTATAATTAATAACACTTTTCTATTTTATGTTTTAGAAATATGGCAAATTGACAGCATGTACTGGTTGTAGAACTCAATGCCGGTTTTTTGATATGACTCAGTGCATAGGTCCTAATGGATATATGGAGCCGTATTGTTCAACTGCTTGCATGAACACACACAAGACAAAATATGCAAAATCACCAAGTAAGTTTAAAGTTAAAAAAAAACAAAAACAAAAACAAAACCCCGTGTGTGTGTGTGTGTGTGTGTGTGTGTGTGTGTGTGTGTGTGTGTGTGTGTGTGTGTATAGATTATGTTTTCCTCTCTCTTGGACATCTTTTCTTTAGTTTTTGTTACTTTTTAACTAGTTTCATTATTAATTTAGCAAGAAAATACTAGTTTCATTCCCCATTACAGTGATTCCTATCTTTAAATGTTCTTGTTGAGGTGTCCTTGGACAGGAGGGCCAATCTTCAGAGCTTAACTCACTCAGCAGAGCCCACCCGAGCTTTCAGTGTGGTCCTGGTCTCTGAGTTCCCACATTATTATTGTAATTATGTATATAAAACCTATTTTAGCTGCAGGGCGATAAAATCTTCAGTCACAGCAACTCTTACTTTATCTCCCAAATTATAGGGGACTCTCAATCTGTTTCAGTATTAGAAGATTGAGAATAACAAAACCAAAGAAATTACAAAACCTCAAAGTAAATTAGATTTTTTTGTAGCTCTACCAATTCTAGCTTATTAAAATATTGGTAAAATTTTATTCTTCTTTATCTTCATGGATAAAATTTTTCCTTCATCTGTATTTCTAAAATATAGGAGATACTGAACTGTTTATATCTTGTGCTAAATAAAATATGAGACACTGGCCATACAAATTAATTAATTGTGTGGTATAGAACTAAGGATTGTTGACAGGAGAAGGTTGCATTCAAATTTTTCTTAATAGCTTTATGACCATGGTAAAGTCATCCCTTCTCATTTTTATCACCCATATGAAACGAGGGACTTGGGACAGGTGGATTCCCTTAAGGATTCTTCCAGCCCCATACTTTGTTATCCTGTGATCCTATGAAAAGTATGCCATAAAACAGTTACTATTTTCTTTCTGTTATTAAATAATTTACTGACTAGATTGGCTCTGAAACTGTTAAAGTGCTTTATCATGGATAAAGGATGGATAGAGAAGAGTGGAATCATGAGACGTGGGTTCAAATTTCCACCTCCAGAAACTTGATAGTTATAAGTACCTTAACCTGTTTGCATTGTAGTTTCTGTATTTTTAAAATAAGACTAATAGTGCTTGTGTTACTCACTGCGTAGTGTTGTGTTGAGGAATACACTTTGGAAACCTTAAAATGCCAAATAGATGGGTTATTTTTTACTCATTAAAACCAATTACTTTATTACTTTAGTTTGCAAGGAAATCATATGTGTACTTTTTTTCTCTCAGGTGTGGGAATCATTTGTCACTTTTGTAAGCGAAATTCTTTACCTCAGTACCAAGCCACAATGCCCGATGGAAAAATGTACAACTTCTGCAATTCCAGTTGTGTGGCTAAATTTCAGGTTTGATATTTGTTTTTATGTAATCTTTATCCATGTACATATATGTTATAGATTACTTTTGTATGTGCCATCAACTCTTAGACTCTGCAATTCCAGTTTCCTACCTATTCTGATAGGGAAATAATATGAAAACTCCAGATTGTCTTTTATGCTTCTCTTTTACTGGACCTCACAACACTATCTTGAAAGTTCAATTAAAACTGTGTCCAGTTCTGTAGGAGATTAATGTACCAGACTGTTTTTATATAGAAATTACTTTTAAGTTGTCCTTTATTTTATACTTTTTGACTACATTCCTTTAATTAGACTAGTGGTTAATCAAAATTTTACTTTCTGTATGTCAGTTTTATTGGTGGTAACACAGAAACATTTAATGTAATGCATAAAAACTGAGCCAGAGAATACAGGATACATTTGTATTATTTTTTCAGATCTGACTTTTAAAAGATGAAATATAACACATACTTGCATATAAATTATGTATTAATGAAGTTGATAAAATATATTCTGTCAAAAAGAATTAATTTCGTTTGTCAGCATCCATAGTATTTTAGTTCATTATAAGGTTATGAAGTTGCTGTGACATGATTTGCCCTAAATCTATGGCCTTACTATGGCATTTGACTCCCCAACTTGATTGACATCCCAGACACAGATACTTCCTGGGACTGGCATTTGTTTCCCTTAATTTCTTTATATATAGTTAAAACTGAAGTTCATGGCTTGTTAAGCTCATGATTGAGATGTCACAGATTTGTGTTGGTACATTAGGCTCAGGCTGCATGCTGGTCTTATGCCCGGCTTAGGTTTATATCTTCACATTTTTAGTTTGGAGATAAGAGTGATTATTCATAAAAGAAAGTCTTTACATTTGACTCATTCATTTAGAGTTTTAGAAATTAAAATGGACTTCTTTAAGAACCATTTCCTGATTGGAAGGGAAGTAGATGGATTTATTCGTGTAATGAAAAGAGTCCAGGCTTTGGTTCTAGTTCTAGCTCTGCTGCTCTTCATGCAGGTAATTCAGGAAAATTATGTAACTGCTCTGTATTTTAGTTTCTGAATGTCTGTCATGAAGGAATTGTAGAAGTGTCTTCTTAAGGTATCTTTACCTATGAATTTACTAAGGTTTCTGAATTTAAATACACAAAAACTTCTATCTTTTCAATGTATTAGTGGTTTTTAAAAATAAGTTTCACATTCATGTTTTAATTTTATTTAAATTAATTAAATTTATTTAATTCATGTATAAATTTCCCATCATTTCAATAGTCATTGTTAAGTTAATTGAAATATAAATTATTTTTATTACATGTGTGTTTCAGGCTCTTAGTATGCAGTCATCACCAAATGGTCAGTTTGCAACACCAAGTGATATTCAGTTGAAATGTAGTTACTGCAAAAATTCCTTTTGTTCCAAACCTGAGATACTGGAATGGGAGGTAAGTTATTGTTATTTTATAGTTAGCCTTATTTAGAATGAGTAATTTTGCAGGTAAATGGCATTAGTTTTTCTTTGTCAAAATTATTTGGATGTTTGACTTAATTATTAATTAAATATATATTTAATTAAGTAAATATTATCAGGTCTTAGTATGGTACTTTAAACATAGTAATGATAATGAATAGCCAACATTTATATAGTCCTTCCAGTTCAATAATATAGCACATAGTAGTAAGTGCTTAGTAATATATAATTTGTTGAAATGTTAAATTTTTTCCATGTTGTGAAACAGTTCAATCAGTGGAATAAATGTGACCTCTCAAAAGAAAGTAAACATTTCATAGTAATATTGGATTGACTGGCTTTAATTTTTTACATTGAATACTTTGTGGGGAAGAAATAGTTTTAGTTGTTTTAAGAACATTCTTTCCCCAGAAATTTATATATTTTTTTCTTCCTCATTGTTATAAGTAATTATTTTTATTTGTAGCTTCTGCCAACTTTGTCATTCTAGGGTTTTTAAAAAAAATTTTGTTTAATAGATTATCTAATTTGTTAGGTCTACTTTCAGTCCTATAGCCCCTATTTTTTAATCCTTCCTTCTTTTTCCATTTTTTCTTTTCCTTTTCTCTGATCTCCTATTTCTGATTCTGTTTGTTAATATGTATCTCAATTAGGGAATTTTTTTTTGGTTATGATTGCCTTTTAAGGCATATTTTTTTACCCTGATGTGTTGTCTTCCATTCTTTCAAATAATTAAGCTTATCGTCTTTTTTCTTCCTTTTTTTGGAGGGAGAAGATAGGCAATTGGCATTAAGTGAGTTGCCTAAAGTCACACAACTAGTTTTGTTTTAAGTGAATCAGGTCCTCCTGACTCCAGGGCCAATGCTCCATTCATTGCACCATCTAGCTTGTCTTTAAGGCATATGTTTAACTTGCAGTGTAGAATCTAGGTTTTGAGCTGAAACTGTGATTAGTTTTTCTTGGCAAATCACTTCTCTGGGTCTTTACTGTTTCCTCAGCCATATTATCAATCTATTGACTTTAGATGATCTTTCTAAGGCCCCTTTTAATACAAAAAAATTATTTGTATTTTGTATTTTTAACCTTTAGGAAATCATGAAAGCCCCTATTTAAATTAAGCACATGCTTGATGCTAAGAGTTCTCCAAGATAAATTTATTGGCTCTGTAGTCAGGACACCAGGTTGATTGTAAAAACACTTACTTGATGTTTTTAATGCAAGAAACAGTCAAAATTTGACAAGGGAGAGAGAAATAACCGTTTATATGGTGCTAATTATATGTTAACCGCTATGCTAAGAACTTTTTATAAAAATATGTCACTTGTTCTTCACAGCAACACTGGGATTTGGGTGCTATTATGAGCCACACAGACAGGTTAAATGACTTGACAAAATTCATACAGCTAGTACTAGTGTCGGAGGCTATATTTGTATTCAGGCCTTCCTGATTCTAGCCCTGGTACTCTATCCATTGTGCTGCCCAGTTGCTTCTGAATAATAGCTAGCTTTTTACTGACATTTCAAAGTTTTCAAAGCGCTTTACATACGTTTCTCATTTGGTCCTGAATGGAGCTCTGCAGAGTAGAAGTTGTTACCCTCATTTTACAGTTGAGGAAACTGAGGCTCAGTTGGCCTATTTACGGAGCAGGGGTGGAATTTCAGCTTGGTCTTCCGGATTCTAAATCCAGCATCTCTCTTCTGTTGCTCCACTTTAATTGCTCCTAATTTGAATCAGAGTTGGGGTAGCAAAAAATCAAGGCTTTTGTTATATGGGTATTTTAATGCTCTACAATTGGGGACTAAGTGTCCGGTCTAGCAGAAGATTTAATATTACTTTAATGGGAGGCATAATTTAGTCATGGTATCCCAATGTTCAGCCGAGGGAAAAGATGAATTTCTGGAGGGAGTTAAGTGGTTGAAGTATCTTAGGTGCTTTTTTACAGCCGTGGCGTCTCAATGCGTTTGAAGTTGTATAAGGTTTAATTCTCAGATTGTCATGGTATGAATCATTCCCTCTCGGTATGCTGTTCCTTTTGTAATCTATATTTGTGTGTGTTTGGCACATAGCTCTTTCTAGTTTGTGGCAATTTGTCTATTTCATCTAGTATCCCTTAATTGTCAAGTTCAAGTACTTCTCTTTCTTTTTAATTTCTTATCTTCCCATTAAGGGGGTATAATTTTTCTCTCCAAGTTTCCACTCTCACAAAGCTATCAGGCTGCAGGCTGCATATTCAGTTGGTTATTATCATTTTGGGAGAAGAGTACTTAGTCATTCATTGCCCAGTCTTTCAGAACTAATTTAGTATATCCTTTTGTCTTATTATAGTTTGACTATTTCTATTAGAGATTCAGTGCTAGAAACCCTGCTACCATTGATTTGTCTTAATTTTGGTTTGGAAAGGATATGATTGTCTTCAGTTTGATTTAATACCTAGTTATTGGGAACCTGAGAGAAGATAACCATTCTGGGTCAACCTGGTCAGGAAGGCCAGAGTCCATATCCTGTTTCTGTTATCTTCTTACTTTATTTTTTTTAAACTTTTGTTTATTTTTAGTTTACATCATTCATTTCCACGAGATTTTGAGTTACAAATTTTCTCCCCATCTTTCCCTTACCTACCACCCCAAAACAGCCATGCCAGTGTATAACCCCTCCCCCAATCTACTCTCTCCTGTGTTCTCCCCCATCGCCCCTCTGACTTTCCAGTAGGGCAAAATGGATCTCCCTGCCCCACTGCCTGTATATCTTATTTCCCAGTTGCATGTAAGTAATAATAATGATAATTTTGTGTATACACACACACACATACACATATTTTTAACCTTTGATTTTAGAACTTTAAATTCTAGATTCTTTCTCTTCTGATTTTAAAGACATAGACCAGTTACTTAACTTTTCAGTTCCCCTGGCAACTGTACATCAGGAAATTCTGACGTGCATCTGTAGTGAGACTACTTCACACCCCTAGGAGTTCCCCATACCTATGAAATTAATGTGGACTCCTAAAATTCCACTAGGCCTGTTCTGTTAATGCCAAAAAAACCCCCCAAAAACCCATGATTTATACTCAAGTACTTTGCGTTTCACTGGGGCGGGAAGTGTATAACACATAAACAGGTACGTAAACTACAGAGTGATTTAAAGTGGACGTATTGACAAGTGGGTAGTCAAGGATGGGTTTTCATAATGAAGTTGGTGCCTCAAATGATAGCATGTAGATGGAAAATGGATATATGCCTTCTTGATAATTCTGTTCTTCACAGAGAAGGAATTAAGGCTTTTGAGGTAGATGACAGAAATGAAAATCATCATCAAGGACATTGGAATTACATCTCTGTTTCAGTCTTATTTCCAACACTTAACTAGCTGTGTGATATTGAACTAGTTAAAATTCATTTTGAAGCTATAAGTAATCCTTTGAATTGTTGCATTACCTATGTCTCAGGATTGTGACTACCCATAAATCTTACATTACTTCATAATTGTGAACTTTTGTTTTGTTCCTGCTCTGTATTGTTATTAGCAAAGCCAGATTTTTAGGTTGTTTGTTTCTATTTTTAATTCAAATTCATCAGGATAAGGAGTGAGCATTTTGGAGGACAGTACCTGATTTAACAGAGAAGTGAGGTAAATTAGGTGCCTGGAATTTATGGTCCATATATATGCCTGCATTGAGTCAGGACTTAGCGTTCTAGACTAGCTTTTAGCTAAATTAACTGCTATTGTTGCTATGTTTACTTAGCATTTAAGTTTATTCTCACTTTATTGTCTTTAGAACAAAGTATATCAGTTCTGCAGCAAAACATGTTCAGATGACTATAAAAAGTTGCATTGCATTGTTACATATTGTGAATACTGCCAAGAGGAGAAAACTCTGCATGAAACAGTAAATTTTTCTGGAGTTAAGAGGCCATTCTGTAGTGAAGGTAAGTACTTTTGTAAACTTTTATAATAATTTTTAGGTAATTGTTATGCCAGAGTTTTTTTTAAGCAGACCAATTGAATAAATAATTTTTGTTTTTTGCACTTATTGCTTATTTAAATGGTTTAATAGATTTGGATCAGAGGTTTCTCATCTGTAAAATGGGAATAGTTATTTCACCTTTCTTTTTATGGAAATTATAAAATTAAAGTCAATTACAAATGCTGGGAAAGTTGTTTGGAATGATAAATGAGGTTTGATTATTGTTTTTTTACTTGGGAAGAAAGATTAAAGTGTAATCTTTAAGATTGCAATAAAAATTGATGAAGTAGCATGGTCCCTCTGGGTAAAAATAGTAGATTTCTGATTTCTTTAATATTTATATTTGTCATAAAATAATTTCATTGTTTACTGTTGTTCAAGGCACTGTGAATAATACACAGGTCAATAAAATTCATGATCTTTATGCTAGGCTAGTGTTTAGAATGTTACTGATTAAAAACATACTAGCAAAGTTAAATAAGAAAAATATTTATACTAGTAGAAGAAATTGATAACTAAAAGAAAAAACTTTCTATAGCAGTGATTCTTAACCTTTTTTGTTGTCATAGACCCTTTTGTCAATCTGATTGACATCCATGAACACTTTCTCAGGATAATATTTGTAAATGCCTACAATATAATACATAGGATTACAGAGGAAACCAGTTACAGTTACTGAAAATTTTTAAAAATGAGTTCACGGACCCTGGGTTAGGAGTGTGTAATGTTTTTGTAGCTCAGGAAGGAGATATTTCACATTGGTGTGATAGCATAGGTTTTTTTGCGAAATGGTCCAAACACTCAGAGGTATGAAATGGGAAAACTTCTTTAGGAGATAGGAAAGGAGTTTGCTTTTAGTCATACATCAGAGAATAGGAAAAGATAAAATTATGAATGGCAGTCAGATATGATTCTGTACCATCTTAAAGTCTTGTTTGACTTGACCTAATTATGTATGACTTCCAGTTTAATCATTTTGTGGTATCTTAATTGTGTATGTTTGATTTTTCAGTCTTATCGTCACATTAGATTACAAATTTCTTAAATTTAGCAGTTTACACATTATTTGAATCCAGTTGTTTGGCTAGTATATTGTCATGTGTTTTGGAGGGTACGATAACTTAATCACCTTTTTTTTCTCTCTTGAAGAAAATGACCTGGAATAATTATTTCAATATTGGTATCCCTTTCAGGCTGCAAGCTGCTTTATAAACAAGATTTTGCAAGACGTTTAGGATTGAGATGTGTTACTTGTAACTATTGTTCCCAGCTTTGTAAAAAGGGAGCAACTAAAGAGCTTGATGGTGTGGTGAGAGATTTCTGCAGTGAAGAATGCTGTAAAAAATTTCAGGATTGGTACTATAAGGCAAGTAACTAAGAATTTTAGATGGCCACTACAGTTATTTTAACTGGTCACTAACAAAGAGCTGCGTTTGAGTGCCTCATTACAAATGTTACAGTTGATAGTTACTTAAAATGTCACCTTGTGAGTTCACAATATTTTCTTCCATGCAGTCAGTAAAAATATGATTTTTGTCAATTCAGGTGATGTTTGTAACTTGAAGTAGCTTTTTTTGTGTGAAATACGTGTTGTATAGTCTTAAATAATACAATAGATATCTGTTCACCAGTTTAGTTTTATAAATTAAGTTATTTTTATAAAGTTTTGTCTTAATGAAAAATTTTTTGATGGCCATTTACAAACATTGAAAAATATTAGCAGACAGTTATTGCTTTGAACAGTTGAGATGTATTTTAGATATGTTCTTTTTTTTGCCATCTCAACCTGCTTCCAAATTTAATTGTGAATTTTGGAGACTTTGATTTTTTCAGTATTTTCGAGGTGAAAGGACTCTCAATGGAAAGATGAGACCAAAGGCATTTCTTTTGAAGCTTTAATCTAATTATTTTACTTTTTAATACTCAGGAAGGTTTAATAATTTCAGTCCATTTTGCACAGTGTTGGTTATCTTGTAGATGGGAGAGAGTGTAAAATTGGACTGAGGTAGTCAAATATATACCCTGGAGAAAGTATTTACTAGTTCCTGTGCCAGCAACATGGAAAACCATCTCAATAACTAACGCTACATTATGGATACAATTCTAAACCATAAGAAGACAGAATTCATCACCATCTTTACAAAATTGTGTGCTACCTCTGAGGAAATAAACAATAAGAGTTTGAAATGTTGGCGAATATTATGCATTCCATTTATGAAATTGATTGGCTATTGAAATGGAACTAACTCTTGACAGCTTGAAGGATATCTTGGAATGACTCCAGAAGATCTGCAATTAAATATATAGTTACTTATTAATTTTTCTAGGTGAAAAGTAGCAGTTAAATTTTTTTGAATATATGCCATTTTAGAACATTAAGCAGGATATTATTTCTCTATTGTTACGTATGCAAAATTGAGGTTGAAGGTTTTATTTTATTTGAAAGTCATTTTAAAAATTACTGGTTTTTTGTTGATAATTGATTTAAACCTTTGAAATTCAGGTCTAAATTGAAAAGCCAGTCAGGGGAGAAATAAAATATTCTCTAATATACAGGTTGATGCATGCCTTGTATAATAAATAATACCAATGGATTGGATTTTTGTTTTTGTTTTTTAATCTGTTCCTTGTATTCAGTTTTCGGACTTTTGCTCCATTTGAAGTTTGTTTGTTTTTTTTTTTAATTGGCTTCAGGTAAACACTGAAAGTATTAGTGCCTGATATGAGATTTTAAAAATTATTTTTGCGTTCAAGATTTTTTTGTGTGTATTTGGAGAGCAAAGTAACATTGGCTCAGCTTAGTACTGGAAAAATCATAGCTAAGAAACTTGATCCTACTACTAATTCGATTTTTACCTTTAACATTTTAATATTAGAGACAGAAATTGTTACCTTGTGATGCTATGTAGTTGTGCAATTTTGTGCCTTCTTGGCATGTTGTGAACCTAAGCCTTGTATATTTTTAGATGGTAAAGATTATCTTGCAGAATTTTGTAATGTGTTCACAACTTTATGAATGTGCTTGTCTCTAGTTTATTGCTTTCTTTGAGGGTCTTTGTGTTTATTTTCATACTGTAGCCTAAATAGAGAAATCTGTTAATTTTTTTTTTGAGAAACAAATATAAATGATCTGTCGTTAAATATGCAGAGTAATTC
The DNA here is from genome assembly GCA_028646515.1 of Pseudochirops corinnae. Lineage (NCBI taxonomy): Eukaryota > Metazoa > Chordata > Mammalia > Diprotodontia > Pseudocheiridae > Pseudochirops > Pseudochirops corinnae. The sequence goes on from CM053588.1 coordinate 147,102,623, forward strand.
CACAAGTTGTAATTTGTTCATTTTACTAATTGTTTAAAGGATAATTGTACTTAATGTTCTCTATCATGCAATGTCCATTGTTGGAAATTCAATAAAACAATTTATTTAAAAATATTTTAAAAATTAGTGAAATAGCCAGTTAATTATCTAGTCATGTTTAATGCCAGTATTCTATCCATTAAACGCATTTTTATTATGTTTTCTTTGTCTTATTTTGAATCCAGAATATTTTTGTTATATTTGAAAGTATTTTTCTTTCAAGATAGTAATTTTCTCATTTCAGACAAAAGCATTTGTATTTATTGATCTAAGGTATAGAAGAGTAAAGTAGCAAGTCACCTGAAAAGGACCAGTAGAGTAAACCAAAAATATTGGTATCTTAGCACGGTCAACTCTGTGCTGGCCGATCTAAGGGAGCTAAAGATGATTTATCTTGAGCATCTCAGATGATGTTGCCAACAGGCAGAGTAGAAGGAGGGTTTTTTTGTTGTTGTTTTTGCTGAGCCATTATTTTTGAGTGAAACAGTACATTTATTTTGATCTTTATTCAACTTTTTTCAAGGATATTTTTCTTTTTAGATTGGCAAAATATGTTGTTATTTTACTCCAGCTTCTTTAATTAAGATTTCCACGAGAATTTCTTACTCAGCTCTCTTTAACTACACCCATACTTTTATCTTCAGTTTGGGAGTTTGTCCTTAATCATATAAATTAATACAGGCTGCAATACAGGTTACATGAATCATGAGCAAAGCTATTGGGTACTCTTTTGAAATTTTCACATTTATGGTCTCTTAAGCTCCTGATTATACTGTACTTTTAAATGATCTGGTTTCATAATATATGTCCCCTATTTTCTGTGATTTACTACAACATACAAGTTAAAATTGAGGCAGCTTGTCATTTTGTGAAAAAAGTACTTTGTGAATGGAATCAAATGTATTGGCATTTAGTCAACCAGAAATATTAGAAACAGATTTAATGACCTTTCCCTCTTGTGCATGCCTAGAAAGGTAGTATTTTTCAGCTGTTTCCCAAAATGTTTCTTGGTCTCTTGGCACATTTTTAATTGTGAGTGATCCTTCTACCTTTATCTAGAATTTTTTTCCATTTACTATCTCCCATCATCCCTTTGCTTCCCCTATACTCCTCCTCTACACCTAGCATTTGAAACAGTTGGTATAGACTGGTATAAAAATCTCCATTCTGAAAAAGACCTACTGTTTATGCAAGGTGCACCTACTCTTTTTCTTCTTTAGGCTGTTCCAAAAGTTTTTATAGAAATCTGACATTTTTTTCTCCTTGCCACTGGAGCTTTATCGTGGTTTTTTAAAAAATGTATGACCTTTGACCACATTGAAGATTCATTAATACAGATCCCTTTAAAATATATTTAAACTATTTCCCTAGAATATCTGAAATGGAATCTATTTGATCATCATCTCTCAAACCTGTTATGTATATGATTTTATATGTTACTTATTTTTGAAAGCCATTTTATAAATACATGCTTACTCAGCACAAATATTCTGTTTTATTGTGTTTTCTATTTATTAATTATTATTTATATTATTATTTATTATATTATTTTATTCTATGTACTTAGAAGTGTGTGAAGTTATCTACTTGTTTGGTAGCCTCATTTTGGCTATCAGGTGTGCTTTGTTAGTCAAAAGAATAATTAGAAAATACTAAAAGCTTCCTAACAAAAGATTGGAAAAGTCTTTTTATATCTTTTAAATTTTGACATCTCTCCACCCCATCCCCCAGGATAATTTTAAATTGGGATTTGATTATTGCTACAGAGTTCAGAATTGGAACTAGGTCAGACCTTCACATATTGATACAAAGAAGTTGATGCAAATTTAGTTAATATTGCCCAACTCTGGAAGGGACTACCTCCTGAAGGGGGGTGTTTCCAGTCATTGGGCGTGTTCAAGCAGAGACTGGATCAACAGCAATTCAGAGATAGTACCTGAAAGGATTCCTGCAGTGGATGGGAAGATGGCCTTTATAAGTTCCTTTTGAAATTGTATTCTTTTCTATTCTGTCGATGCCTAATCACTAGGCAGGCAAGGTTTACTCCAAAGCTGAGGACAATTAGGTTTCTGTATTACAGAAAATAACAAATTTTCATTCTGCTAGAATGGTGAAAATCATCAAAATGGGGGGGATGGGAATCAGCAGTGAACAGAACAAGTAGTCAAAAGTTTTTAAATAACAGTATTGCCCAGTAGTTCATTCAGTTGTATTTTGGTTGGATTTAAAGTCTAGTGTAGTGATTTTTCAGACTTCTCCGTGGAATGCCAGGGATACCTAAGCCCTAATTACTTGGAAAAATGGAAGTGTATAGTAGGTAATATATATTTAATTCATGAAGCACAATCTTCTAAACAAAGGTTTTGGGGTAATGGGACACACTAAATTTTTTAAAAAGTATCTGCTGCTTTAGAAAACACTTGTCTTTGGAATACAACTGAACTTGAACTAAGTTCTGAGCTTTGGCTTTTTATTGCATACATTCAATGCTGAGCAAATCTTTTTTTTTTTTCTCTTTTGGAGGGCAGTTGGGGTTAAGTGACTTGCCCGAAGTCACATGGCTAGTAACTGTGTCAAGTGTCTAAGGCCGTATTTGATCCCAGGTCCTCCCTACTCCAGGGTTGATTCACTGTGCCATCTAGCCACCCCTATTTTTTTTAAGAAGGCATCTATTAAGTGTGTGTTGGTAGTTTTTGGAAAAGAAGGGATTATAATGGTAATTGCTATTTGGAATGCTCTAAAAATGCATGTCTGCTATTGGGTGTTTGGGGGTTTTTACATAGTTTTCTTATTGATTATACTAAATTGTCAGTGTGAATTATGGAAATCAGTAATCATAAAATGAAGGATTATGGTTTTCTCAGTGTTCAAATCATATAATTAGAACTAGTCAGGCTTTATTTTTTTTCCATATCCCTGGCCTTCAGATTGCTAATTTAAACAATGTTTATGCTTAGAGCCAGATAGTGACATAACTATCCAGTAATACTAGTAGGTCTGCATTATATTGAATGAGTAAAGCTTGCAGCAAATAAAGCAGGTGTGGAAATGAGTCTCTGGAATTTAAGAGAGAACTTATTCAGGGAAGTAATCAGATCATTAATAATAATGCAGACAAGAATTTTCTACAACTTTTATTATGTTGTAACCTCTTGTAGATTAGATGAGGTGATCCTCTTTCTGTATGTAGTTGTTATTTGTTCAGGGTAACATGGGGCAATTTAAAGTAGACGTTTGCCGGTTTAATTTCTAGTTAGATCATATTCAGAAATTATTATCTGTGATTAGTGTTGAAATATTACCTGCGTTAATATTATGTCTAACTATTTAATGTTATTTTTTGGCATGTAAGTATGGATAATGACTCCTAGGTAGCATTATAATTCTGGTCTCAGAAATTTGCTGATGAGAAGTGACATTGCCATCACTGGTATTCATAATTGATACTGAGAATCATTTATTTAACCTTTATTTAGCAGGGGAAAAACCTGTCCTGGAGAAAAAAAGATCCCGTGTTCTAATCTTTGGGTACGTCGGTTACATAAGACTTTAAGAACATAACAGTCGACATTCTTGAACGGGAATTTTGAAGTTGTAGCTTTTCTAAGATCTCCCTAGCCATAAATTAAATTATTAAGTAAATAGAATCCGTATACCAGTTCTTTGATTATTTGGGGTCATCAGAGAAAATCATGGCCAGGATTACCTTAAGCTGAAGAAAAATCTTTGAAGTATATGGGCACAGATGTCTCGCAGTTATTCCACCATACCTTCACTTAGGTAGATGACTTAAAATTGCATAGCACTTTTTTATATTTGCAAGAAATTACTTTAGAAATATTTGACAAGAACAGAATTTGAAATTCAACTTTTTGTCTCCCATGCCCTATTATAGAGATATTAGGGATAGTAAAAATGGACAAAAGGTGGAGAAAACAAGCCATAGATAGGCTATATAGAAATAAATGTCTTTTTCCATATTTATGTGTGTGTGTGTGTGACACACACACACACACATATCCCTGAATAGTTCCACATTAATGAACTAGTATTTGTATATGTATATTTTTAATAGTATGATGATTTCCTTGTTTTCATCATGAATTACCCTTTTTTCTGTCTGGAAATGTTTTAGAATGGGACCTAGCCATATCTTGACTGGATTGGACTTTCTTAAGAATAATTTGCTCTTCAAAAAATTTTAGCCTCAAAGCATTCATTTATGCTATTCTAGTTTAATACAAATAGTTGTTTTAGTGTTGCTTGTAATGGTGTATTTCAGGTCAAAGCCCTTTGCAGTGATCTCTTAAGGATTGTTAAAATCCTTTCATACATATGTACGTACACACACACACACACACACACACACACACACACATTCACACTCTTATTCAACGTCTGTTGAGGTTTGGAAAGGAAATCTTTAATTGTACAATCAAATTTCATTTTATTATTAGATTTTTTTTTCATGGTTTTTTGACTGGTGTATTTACATGTGACTTGGCAATAGCATTAGCCTGCAACTTAAGTGTCTCCAGGTGGGCCTAAAACTATACCTCCATAAAACTTGATATTTCAGTTAATAAAACACTTAAGTTTGATACTTTTATGATTTTGGTCTTTCTGACCCTTGGTAAGTAATAAGAGATTATTGAAAATTTGGTCAACCAAGTCATTTTTTGCTAAGGAAGAAAGTTTTTTTTTAGGTTGTTAATAAAATTGCATGTGTACACAGCATAATTTGGGGCATAATTTCTTTTTCATCAGAGATTTATTTTTAAAAATCTCATTTGGATTTGAATTTCAAAATTGATGAGAAAAGTTAATTTAAGCAATCTTAATTTGCATATGTATACAATTGGATTTTTCTGTGAAAGACCTCTTATTTAAAATATCTGAAACTTTCCTTTTATATTAAGGCTGCAAGGTGTGACTGTTGTAAATCCCAAGGGACTCTTAAAGAACGTGTGCAGTGGCGTGGGGAAATGAAGCATTTCTGTGATCAGCACTGCTTACTGCGTTTTTATTGTCAGCAAAATGAACCTAACATGGCAACCCAAAAAGGACCTGAAAACTTACATTATGGTAAGGTGACTACTTCAGGGTAGTAACTTGGGAAATTTCTGCAGTTTCAGTTTCTCCATTTTGAAACCAAAGAGTATTCCATTTCTTGGAGATTTTGAGAACAAAATTAAGTGCAGCTTAGAATCAAAGAATCTGAGATTAGAAGGATTTATTTTTATCCACGATCTATTTCCTTTTCTACTTGGCATGGACTTTGAGGCAAGGTTCAAGATTCTTGACATCTTAAAAAACTTGGTTACTTGAAATCAGGTAGTGTAAAAAATGTTAACACTTAAAACTTTCCAGATGTTATTGGCTTTGTTTATTTTTATCTACAGCTTTTAATGAAAATACTGTTTTGCTGAACTTTTTTTAATAGTCTTGTAGATACTTCTTAATTTGTGTGTTATTAAGTTCTACCTAAGCTTATAGGTTCTAAAGAATTAAATACCATTAAGAAAACATGGGAAATTTGCAAAGCCATGTTAGTAGCCGTTCTTATAAATATTAGTACTAATTTAAATTATTTGCCAATAATAAAATGACTAGCGTTTATGTAGTGACTTAAGCTTTACACAAAGCATTTTACCAGTATTTCATTTGATTCTTACAGTTCTGGTAGTTGGGTGACCTTATTCTCATTTCACAGTTGAGGCAAACAGATTAAGTGACTTGCCCAGGATCACATAGCTAATAAATGCTACTGAATTCGAACTCAGATTTCCTTGACTGCAGGTCTAGAAAACAAACCACATTACAACTTTTATTATCCCAATGTTATAAAATTTCAGGGCATTTGAAATTAGGGGATTACTATCTAAGAAAGAATTTGAGATAAAAACTGTTTCTGAAATCCAGTTTAGTGAAAAGAATACATTTCTTTTCAAATAGTTTTTTTTCCCTTGTATTGACTATATTTCTTGTTTTAAAATACATTTAGAAGCACCTGGCATTGTGTCTTATGTATGGAAGACTCATAATTGCATAAAGGAAAATCCATTTTTTGCTGAGACAAGCTTATTTTTCCTTTTATAATTCATTCAACAAATTTATTTTATTGCGTATTTGCTAAGATATTATGCCAAATTAGGTCTAGGTTATTTTCATTATAAAAGTTTGGCTAATTGATAATAATTTCCATTTTAAGTACACTGGAATTTTATAACTTCATCTTCAAATGACTTTTAAAATCCATTAACATTTAGTAGAAGTATTATTAATTTAAAGGGACATTGTGCCATAGTGTATTGGATTTGGGAGTAAGAAAGACCTTTCTGACACTTAATATAAACTTACTTGAGTGTAGTGATTGTTAAATTTTTATGCTTATCTCCTCAGTCCTGAGTTTGGTGCCTGGCTCATTAACTGCTCCTTGATAAATTTTTGTTGATTGATAAATGTTGTCATGATAGATGATTAGTTTACTTTTCTGATTGTCAGGCAACTTGTATCCTATAAATTTCAGAAGGGTTGAGATTGATGTTCTATGAGGCAGTTCTCATACTAACAACATCACAGGTCTTACTGATGTAATGTTTCTTTAAAAGATTTATGGAATGAAATGAAGTTGTCTTATTTTCATTCTGTTTATATTTAGACCAAGGTTGCCAGACTCCTCGGACAAAAGTAACCGTAAGTCTTAAATTTGATACTTATTAAAACCTCGTTTAATTTTTCTTGTTCTGAACGGAATACACCAAATAGAATGGGAAATTGCATGTACAAAGAATTGAAAAAGGGTTATGCATGAAACTTCAGGTCTCTATTATGTATGGCTTATTTTTGTTAGAGAGTATGTGTGTCAACACACACACACGAAAGAGCATCTTGTTGCTTTCAAATATTTCCTATTTTGCTTTTTGCTTTTTTTCCTTGTCTTTTTTTTTTTTATAAAGGATTCCTCAACACCCTTCTTACTTCACCCCTGTTTTTCTTTTTTGCTACTATATTATTTCCTCCTTTCCTCTCTCCCTTGGATAAAAAAATTAAAATAAAGCCCTTTCAACAACTATACATATTTGAACATAATAAATTGCCGAATTATCTTTCCTCATAGGACATTATTGAATATTGAAATTATACTATACTCTGCTAACAGAGTAGATGCTGTAAAATGAACTACACGTTTACCTATACTAAATTACTTCCTGCTTTTTATGTCTTTGCCAATTTATTTTAAGAAAGATTTTAATGAAAAGACTTTGATTATTTCTAATAAGTTCTTTGAATTTTATGTACATTGGGACAGAGGAAATAAGCCTTTAGCTCCATTACATTTCTTGTATCAGAGATTTATCATAATGCCACAAGGGAATTTATCAGAGACAGGCACGGGAGGGGAAGGTAGTTTTGTAAGAGGCAGTGGTTATATGAAGCCTATTTTTGTTATGCTGTTGGTTGTGAAATGTTTCTAGTTTTTTAGCATCCCCTAACCATTACAGTGTGCCTTGATCCTATTGATCACAGCTCCCTTTACTCTCTTTCTTGAAACTGTGCTCATAACATCAAAGTCTAATGTGAGATAAAGGTAATTCCCTTTCCTTAATTAAAATTTCTTACCTTTGTAAATAGTTTGCAGTTATTTATTCAAGCAAGCTAGAAAGTTATACTTCAGCTATTCAGGAAGAAGTATTTTTCTTCTAAAAGTATTTTTTGAATTCACAGATTTTTGTTTTTACAAGATAAAAACTTTTTGTTCAAGCATGACGTTGTAGTATTTTATTAAAAACCAATATTCCGTTTTCACGTATGTTTTGACAAAATAATCTTTTATTTCAAAGATCCTGTATATGACCTATGATTGTAGTACATCTACTTTTAATTGTTTTCTTTTTAAACATGCAGATGGATTCCCAGTACAGCAGATTTTTCTGCATAGTATTTAATTTCCATTGCTCTGTTGTAAAATTAGATGAGTTTTGTTACATACTAGGCAAAACAAATATATTATTAGTAACTATAGAACCATAACAGCAGAATATAAGCTAACTCCTAACTTTTGCATATGCAAAGTTGGTAGCTAAGAAATCTATTCTTTGTGTGTTTCTCTTAAGAGTTCAGCACCACCTCCCTCCCCAACACCTAACAAAGAGATGAAGAACAAAGCAGTTCTTTGTAAACCTTTGACAATGACAAAGGCCACATATTGTAAACCTCATATGCAAACAAAATCTTGTCAGACAGGTAAGTTTTTTAAGACTTACTATGCATCTCATTAAATGGAACAAATCCATTTCAGTTTCAGAAAATCTGCTAGTTGAATTTGTGTTGTCAGTTCTTGGAAAATACTATTATGCTTCAATATATGAAACATTTTGAATAATGGAAATGAAAAATTAGGATTTTCTGAGAAAATACACATAGTCTTTTGATGAACTGTTGAAATTGAAAAAAATATTGGTTTTTTTGTGTTAAAAATATATAAGTAATGGTTTCCATTCATTATTTTTAAAATAAAATTTGCGTGCTTATAGACAAATCATTTTATTAAGTCTATTAAAATTTACTTGTTTTCCCATTCCTTAAAATGAAATCAATAAACACAGAAAAATTTTATCTCTATTAATATAAACTGTATTTAGTATTGCAAGAAGTTATACTTTATAAAATCTTAGATTCATTCACTTTTAACCGCTTGACCCAATGGATTGCTTTATTTCATTCAACCTAACATTTTGTTTAGGACTTTTGATACTTTAAAAAGTTCCTTTCTTTGTCCATTTGTTTGAGGGAGAGAAATGTTGTGAATACCTGGATTTCATTTTTTACTGTCTCACGAGAAGTATAACTTCTTCTATATCCTGAAAATCAGAGGTTTAAGAGGATCCAATTCTTAATCTATTTTTGTAAGCCTTTTTTTTCACATGGTAGAGTTTCTAATTGATTCATTTCAATATTGGGATTCTCTTGAATTTGACTCTTACTAGATAAGTATTATTTAATATCATTGCCTATAAACTTTCTTATCTTGGCTTTTTAGAAGATAATTGGAAGACTGAATATGTTCCAGTTCCTATACCTGTACCTGTGTATATCCCAGTGCCCATGCATATGTACAGTCAGAACATTCCTGTTCCTACAGCTGTTCCTATTCCAGTAAGTTAAATCTTTGAGATCCATCAGACTTTTGTAAATAAGATACTGATTTGATTGAGCATAATGAAGCTGCTGAAATAGAGGGAGGTTTTAAAAAATCTGACACGTCTTCCTAAATCCTTTTTGCTGTTCTGGTGACCTCATTCCTAATTTTATATGATATCGATAATTTCTCTCCCATTTAGAATGGTTCATGTCATCTTCTGACCACTTAGCTATTAGTGAAATGGGTCTTACTTGCATAAATCATAAAGATTAGTTCTCTGATTTTGTTTCCTCGAAGATTTAGGGCAGAATTTTTTCTCAGATTGAGCTTCACTTTTAAAAAATTCATTACTTTGAGGTATATAATACCTCTGTTTTGAGATCATGTTTTTATTGCAGCCTTATGTCCCCTGCTCTGGCCAATGTATCCCTCCACCTCCTAGAGCAGCAGTTCTCAGCCTGTGGGTCGTGATCCCTTTGGGGGTCAACCGGCCCTTTCACAAGGGTTGCCTAAGACCATCGGAAAACACATATTTCTGATGGTCTTAGAAATGGAGACACTGCTCCTCTATCTGTCTCCAGGAGGGTCCACCCACATGCAGATACGCCCACATATGAGTATTAAAGGGTTGCGGCATTAGGAAGGTTGAGAACCACTGTCCTAGAGAAATTTATAATAGAGGATGAAATAAGCATTGTATTTTTAAAAAATTTAGCTGTATGGTGGTCAGTGTGCACAGAAGGTGTGGTATGGTGCCGCCTCACATCTTACTTGAGTCCAAATTTTTTCAGTAAAATTTTGCAGCAGTTCTTCAAGTTGATTTTGTTGATGTCTTTATTATTACTGTGTATATTGGTCATTTGACTCTACTTAACTTCACTTTGACATCAGTTCAAAGAAGTTAACAAAGCTGATGCTTCATCTATTGGGTACTTATATAAAGGCTAAACATGTTTTTATATCTGAATGACTGTATTGTAGAAGATAAACTTTCTGAGTTTCACTTGATACCTTGCACAAATGGTTAAAGGTGACGAATTGTGGGGGATATATTGTTATTAGAGGGGTTGTCAGAAGGAAAATACCCTGATGCATTGCTGGTGGAGGTGTGCGTCAATATAGCAGTTTTGAAAAGCAATTTGGGAGATAATGCATTTTATGTCACTTAACTGTCTGTACCCCCTTCACCCAGAGTTAAGACTACTGAGTTTATACAACCAAGAAGGATATTGACAAAAAGTATTAGCAGTACTTTTTGTGGTAGAAAAGGATTCGAAACAAAGTAGTTGTTGGTTGGGAAGTGACTAAAGAACTTATGGTACATGAATGCAGTAGAATACTTTGCGCTGAAGGAAATTTCTACTATGATGAATACAGAGAAATTCTTAGGGACTGATTTCTATGAACTAATGCAGATTAATGTAAATAAAGCCAGGCAAACAAGGTATCTGATGACTACAACAATGCAAATGCTAAGATCAGCTATAAAAGTAATAAAAACATATGTTGCAAAATTACAAATGACTTGAAAGAAGAGATATCCCCACCTCTGCAGGGGTGGGAGATCCATAAGTGTGGTGCATTGTACATATTTTTAGTGTTTTGATCAGTGTTGATGGTTTTTTAAAAACTTTCTTTTTGTCTCTTTTTAAAAAAAACATTTTGTTGTTGTTATATGGGAAGGCTTTGGGGCAAGGGAGAAGGCTACTGGGGGAAATATTGATAATTTTTTTTTTAAACCCAATATGATGAATACCGAAGAATATGGGAAAACAACTTTTGCTTTCTTCCTGATGATACTGTTTGTTGAATAAATCATCTCCATAATTTCAAACCACAAATTCCATTTTTCCTAATATTTTAATATGTTTTAGTATTTATGGTTATATTTGGAATTTATTCTGTTTGTGTTAGGAGATATAGATCTAAGCTCAGTGTTTTATTTCTTCTCCTTCCCCATATTGTTATCTAGTTTTCCCAACAGCTTTTAAATTTAATTCACTTTCCCAATAGTTTGTTCTTTAGGATTTATCAGATGCTTGGATATTACCTGCCTTTGGTTTTAATTCTGGACTTTAAACTTCATTATTTCTTTCTAAATCAATTTTATCTCCTGTTTATTATGTTGCTGACAGTGTTCTGCTGCTATCTATCACTGGGTATCTGAATAATTCAGCTTCCAAAAACTTTTTACTAATTTTCTCTAGATGCATGCAAAACACTTCTATATTTACCTGGGAAATACTAGCAATTAAAAAACATATGTTATTTTCAAAATTGCACACATCGTAGCTTAATAAAAATAAATCAGTATCAAAATAATTTTCACTATAAAAGATATCTACTAACAGTTTTTAGTGTATAATAACAGTGGATATTTTGGTTTATTAGGTACCAGTACCTATATTTTTGCCTACTCCACCAGAGAGTAATGAAAAAATTCCTGTAGTAACTGAAGAGTTAAAGAATAAAGTATGTTCCGATCCCCTTGGTGGTGAGCTGCTTACAATGACAGCAGATATAATGGCTGAGGAAGATGAAAAAACAGAAGCTACTGACATTAACAGTGAGTATACTAGTAAGAAGTATGTGCGTTAGATAAGCCAATTTACTCAAAGTTGTCTTTTAGTTGTGCTTGACTCTGTCAACTCTTTGGGGCTTTCTTGGCAAAGACACTAGAGTGGTTTGTTATTTCCTTCTCCAACCCTTTTTACAGATGAGAAAACTGAGGCAAACAGGGTTAAGTGACTTGTTCAGGGTCACATAGCTAATAAATGTCTGAGGTTAGATGAGTCTTCCTAACTTCAGACCTGTCACTGTCTCCATTGCTTTACCTGACTACCCTTTCTCAAACATAATTTAAATGCTATTATTTTCTATCCCCCTCTCTTTCCTCCCTCTTCCATTTTTTCTTTATCACAAATTTTTATTTATGACGTATTTACCAATGTTCCCTGTTGGTATTGACTTACCATTTCATGTTAATGAAGTTATATTACAAGATTTAGCATTTTTATTTTAACAGAATTTGTTCTGTAGAGGTACATCTGCATCATTAATGATAGTGGAAAGAGAGCAGTGGCACCAATAATTCAGTAATTGACATTAGAGAATAATGTTTTTTGACGGTAGATTCCCAGCATAATTATATTTTAGTAGTATATTTAGTAGTAAAGGTAGCACCAATAATTTAGCATTTTCCTTCTAAAATCTTTCACCAGATCCTCATTGTAGATTCTTAAAAGCTTAGTACTTTCTAAGTGGAATGCCAGTTTAGCATTTGTTTTCTTAAATTACATTCTAGCTAAATTAGGAGATGCTCTTCATCATAGAATGGGCTACCAGGTGCCAAATTTTTGGTCATAGCAACTCATGAATTGAGAAACCCCTTCAGGGAGCTGAAGATTCTGTTCTTTGTTAGCAAGGGACTGTAATACTAACAGAAATCATGGATCTTTAGAATTTTTTAATATGCCAACAGGATAATAGGATGACGGCCACAGTGATAGAGTATTTTTTTAGATGTAAATGAGTGGACCTGAATTTTGTAGATGAAGCATTCATTCCACTATATCATACTGCTTCTTAATCATAACTCATCAAGACTTAAAATCCTCATTAAAACTTGGTGAGACTTCAGATTTTTGTGTTGGTTTTGCAAGAAATACTTTTGATGACATAATTCAGGAAGAATGTAAAGATTAAATGTAGTTCACAAGTATACCTGATTTTGTGAATTTCCTAAAAGCATTAAAAGAGATTTTGAATGCATTTATATAAAAGATAACTATAAATATAGTGTGTGCTGAACATTAGGAAGAATATAAATAGTAGATACTAACTTGAAGCCAACTTACCTCTAGGTTGGTAGAATGTTGCTGAATCACTATCCACAAAGAACACTTAATCTTCCCCAAATTGTTAGATTCATAACTGTATTAGAGGTTTTCTGCTACCTTGAATATTAAAACAGTGTTCTGTTTGATATTGAACGCTTCAAGCATTTTCTTTTTGTATTGTTTGTGTCTTGTATTCAACTTCTTTTCAAGGGCCCTTCGCCTGATATCCAGGTGGATAAGACATAAATTTCGGTAACACTTAAGACACTCTATGTAGATGATTAGGAATTCCTGATAGTAGAGGAACATATGTATTTCATGGTTATCATCTACATCTGAATTAACTGAATGGAGAGAGTAGACCAGAGGGTCCCCCCAAATAGTTTATTGCCCATAGTTACTCACACATCAGCATGTCAGTTCAGAATAAAATGTTGGGTAGAAGCTCGAGGTCATTGAGTTTGCATTGAGAGAATAGTGTACTAAAACTCTTCTCGTTCCATGTGAAGATGAGAGACGCTAAAGGAGTTAAGAAGCGTAACAGCTACATCGGAGGCAGTCTAGTACGCTGGGCAGGTTGTTTGCCAGTGGGGACAGACAAGAGGCATACCATAAACAGTGGAGGGGGAGGTTTTTGGATTCCGTTATTTGGTTTGGCTGCTCAGATAAAAATGGTCAATAGTGAGTGCAGAGTAATTGATTCTGTTGTTCAGGGAGGGTACTTGTGCTTCCATTGGAACACGAAATGACACACTTTCATCATGCTACATTGTTTTTGAGTGTTGCTAATCAGAACTTTTCCAGAATACTCTGCACACGAAGGCTATATTATTACTTCATCATTAATTGTTGTGAGAAATTAGGTAGATTGAAGTTAAAGACTTTAGATTTAATTGTTGGTGTGATTATTGCTTATGAAAATGTAAGTTTTGTGTATTTAGACAACTGTTTATCCTTTCTGGATTCTTCTGTGAGAATATGGCAGATTTGTTCTTTTTTTTTTTTTTTTTTTTTGATGTTTAGTGTGTTTTAAGTGCTTTCCCTTATTTTGTTTTCTAAAATTGAATGGAGATGGGTTTCATAATTTTGAATATGTTATGTGTTTTGTGTCAGTATTTTTCTACATGTAATATTTCTATACTTATTTCAGGTGTAATTATTGAAACAGATGTAATAGTAGATACAGATACCATGAAGAATTCTGATACAGAAATACAAGCAAATATGCCTGATGTTCCATATGAACCAGACCTCGACATTGAAATTGATTTTCCTAGAGGTACTGAAATATCATTATATATGTTCATTATAGTTTTATTTGTTTTGTTTTTATAATTTTCCATTCACTTTAAACTGTAGCATCACTGCTTTTGTTGTCTGGTTCCCTTACTCTTATTACCTGGGATGGCATAGAAATCACAAAAAAGGCCCTATAGAAGATTCATTTGGTACCATAATAATTGGTTAAGCGAATGATTTATCTTAGAAACATAATTTTAGGTTGTCCTTAGAATCATAGGAGAGTGGTTGTAAAGTAGTGTGGAGATTGAATAGGTAGTATCTTGGGAACTTTTTGGAAAATCAAGACACTTTGTTTATACTAAGGAGAAAAGATTAGTTTTTTTGTATCTACCTAAGAAGTTGTCCCAACATGTTTCAGAAATAGCAAATTCATAGGTATTATCCAGTTAACATTAAAAAAATGAAATGACCAGAATATTCATATCAGTATGAATTCTTTGTTAGAATTAACTTTTGACTGAAAGGTATATGAAGTTTTAGAATTTTGATCAACAATTCTGTTTTGAGCCCTGTTGTAAGTATCTTGTCTTTCAGAGCTCATGAAATTTTTCTTAACCTTATTCATTTTAAGTAATTTTCGATGGATTTCATGCAGGAATTGTCTCTATAGTTTTTGTTTGGTTATAAAAGAGCGGATCATGCTGCATGTTTTGAAGAAGGATTGACCTTTCTCCTGGGAAGTGCAGAATGAAAATACATCCTTATCCATTGCTCAGCCAGGGTTCATTTGATTTGCATTCCATTTTAGTCACATTTTTCTTGTAGTTCTGGAACTCTTTGGGCACCTTATGTTTTTGTTTTTTGGAAGGGGGGAGGCAAGGCAGTTGGGGGTAAGTGACTTGCCAAAGGTCACATGATTAGTAAATGTTAAGTGTCTGAGGCTGGATTTAAACTCAGGTCCTCTTGATTCCAGGGCCAGTGCTCTATTCACTGCACCACTAGCTGCCCCAACACTTTATGTTTTTATATGAAAATAACTTAATCTACTTTTTAGCTGCTGAGGAGCTTGACATGGAAAATGAATTTCTATTACCACCTGTCTTTGGGGAAGAATACGAGGAGCAGCCACGACCTCGGTCTAAAAAGAAGGTATAAAATTCCAGCTGTCTGCTTCAGTTGTCTTCTTTGGCTGTTGAGAATACCACTTAAGAATGGTCTTAATATACCCGTAAGATGAGGAGAAAGCAATCTTTTACATTTTTTTCTTAAATTAAAAAAAAAAATCTTCTAAGGGGTGTCATATATAGGTTATTTTAAAATTGCAAAGGACCCTTTCTAGCTGGTCTATCTGTGACTTTAAAAATAAGTTATTTTTCACTTAACATTTTATTCTCATAATATACTCAAAACAGTTGTTCAAAAACATAAAAATAGTTTTGTGAACAAGGTAGTTTATTATGTAAATGACTATTAGAACTAGAGGTCTACAGAAATTAACTTAATCAGTTTGACCAGTAATTTTCCCACCAGGAGTTGTGGGTAGGCTGACTTAAGTTAGCCAATCTAGTAGTATCGTTGAATATTTTATCACTGGGTTTCTAGATTAAGATTTTCTGAGGTATATCATATCCATTATGAGTCACTGAAACACTACCTTTAGTGGTCTCAAAAATAATAGTTATTTGGGAGAGAACCTGATTAAACACACCCATTGCCTCAACAGTAGCTTTTTGAATTTCCATTCTTTTTTTGGTACACAATTATTTTTAGGTCATGGCTTCATTTAAGGATGCTTTTGAAAAAATGATTCCCATCCTACATTAACTTCCCATTGAAAGGCACACATACTTAAGCTAATGTTATATTTTCTTAAATATGAAGTAATTTTAGAAATGTTGTATTGCTGAGGTGACATGTTGGTGAAATTTCATCTTGCAAAATTTTCTTAACTTCAGAAATGTTTTTTAATTCAAAGTATGCAAGTTGTAATATGTATTTTACTGTTTTATTTTTATTTCATCTTCATTTCTTAGTGTATCTCTCCTCCCTCCTCAAGAGACAATCCCATATTAGAAGGAAGGGAAAACAGTTTCTAAAGCTAACAAAAGTATTGACTGTTACTTTATATACAGCATTTCATGGTCACACACTTTTGTGGGTGGGGGAGAGCATGTCTTCTTACTTCTCTTCTTTGGGACCAGTCATAATTTCATTGCATTCAGCAAAATATGCTGCTCTTACAAGCTTTACTTAACAATATGAAAATTGTTTTTAAGAAAATTATTTTTAAGTGGTTTCTGTTACATGCAAAGGAAGTTAGGTTTAAAAATTTAAAAAAAAAAAAAAAAAAAGATTTTACAATGATGTTTCTTTTAATAGGGAGCAAAGAGAAAAGCAGTGTCAGGATACCAGTCCCATGATGATAGTTCTGATAATTCAGAATGCAGCTTTCCTTTCAAATATACATATGGTGTGAATGCATGGAAACACTGGGTCAAAACTAGGCAACTTGATGAAGACCTACTGGTATCAGATGAACTGAAATCCAGTGAGTATTTTGATTGTTTCCTTAGAAATCTGTCTTTTGAGCTAGGCTTTTGATAGTTATTTTCACATGGGGGGGAAGAGTGTAAAGGGGGAGAAGAAACCCAACCAAAAAGAAATCTGTATGAATTAGATTGAATCTTAATGCATTTGATTGTAGCTTGAAACAGTCTAAATAATACTCATAAGTGAGTTATAACCACTTTGCTATATTATTTTTTCCTAGCTAAGTCAGTAAAGTTAAAAGAGGATCTACTGTCTCACACTACAGCTGAACTTAATTATGGGTTGGCCCATTTTGTCAATGAAATCCGAAGGCCAAATGGAGAGAATTATGCACCTGACAGCATCTATTATCTTTGCCTTGGCATCCAAGAGGTTAGTAATTTTGTGGTAGCCTCAGAATGTAAAGGTAGAATACTGAACACTAGCTTTGTGCTTTATAAATATTATTGTTGCAGTTTTGTGAGCTGAGTTAAAAAAGCATTTTTTTTTTAAGTTAAAGCAGGAGTGGAGAGATGTGGGGTAAGTAATATAATTTGGACTTACATAACATAACCAAGGAGAGACAAAGTTCATTTCCAAGTGGTAGTCTAATCCATGACTCACTTACTTGTATGAATTATTCAAATGAGGTAACTGACAAGACAACAATTAGTCTAGGCTCATGAGATGGACTTTTCATAGTTTTTACTCTATAGTTATTTTCATTAACTTCATTCTTAGAAGTTAACTCTGTCTTAGTGAAACTTAGTTTCTCAGCAGTGGCAAACTTGCGCTGCTAAAATAGGAAGTTTGTGTTTTGAATTATTAGGCAAGAACAGAGAGGTCTTGTAGTTAACAGGACCATTATCATCCTGGATATTTTTCATACCTTTAATTATTACCACGCATTTCTTTTTAAACTTTTTCTGACTCATTCCTAATAATCTATGAAATTTAAAATTGAAATCTGGCTTAGTAGGAAAATTATTTTGTAGTCCTCAGTGATTGTTTTAACTTTTAAAAATAGTATGGTAATTCATGATTAATTTAGAGTCATTAATTTTCTGTCAAAATTATCCCAAATCAATGGTTTTCTTTTTTATATGGGGTGGGGGAAGAGTGGAGGAACAGGTTGTTAAGCGCCTAATATATTCCAGGTACTGTGTTAAGCACATCACAAATATCTCATTTGATTTATATGTTACCTCTCTTACTCAGTTTTCCAGTTAAGTAGTGAATAAGCTGATTTTTTTTTGCTGATTTTGTTATGCAAGTAAAGCCCTGATGATAATTTCTTGATGCTCCTAACTAGCGATTTTTATTCCATTATAATTCTTTTTTTTTCTTATTTCTTTAAAATTTGTAGTACTTGTGTGGTAGTAATCGAAAAGACAACATATTTATTGATCCAGGTTACCAGACCTTTGAACAAGAATTAAGTAAAATTCTTAGAAGTTGGCAGCCAAGTATACTTCCAGATGGTAATGTTCTTTTTGCTATGAATGTTTTACATAATATTTTAGTGCTTATTTAAAATAAATACATATAAGATGTTAAATTGTGTATAGCTTAAGGATAATATAAAGAAATAAAGATATGTTAGTAAAGGTATTGATAATTTTTCTGCTCAGAGAAAATCCATAAATTAAAGTAATTGTAATCATGCAGCAGAAATGTTTTTCATATTTTAAAAAGTGATCTGTTTTTTCTTTCCTAAATTGTATGTGATTATCATTATAGTTCAAGGAATAGAGCCATATTTTGATTCTGCTTTCTTTTTAATAATAAAAATTTTTTTAAATGATGCTATCATGTCCCCGTAACCCCCTCTTTCATCCCTATGGATTCCTCTGTTCTAACAAAAATAATAAGATTACCAAACTGGCACATTGACCAAGGCTGTTAATGCCTTATTCTTCACCTACTAGTAGGCCTCTTCTGGGGAAGGGGGGGCAGTTATTTGATATCAGTCCTTAGGAGAGGAGATTGAGATTGTTCATGACCTTGTGGGTGGTGTCTTTTTTCTTATTTCTGCTTTTTTCCACACCTGTTTTTGTACTTCTTCCTAGGTTTCTTTCAGTCCATATTCATCATTTGAGTCCAGTATTAACTCAGTATATTAATATACATCACAGTTTATTCATCCATTTTCCAATTTTGGAAAATATTTTCATTTTTTTGCTTTCATTCTACTTTAATGAAGTGAAGGGGAATAGAAGGTGATGGTCAGTATGAAAACAGGCCATCTTTTATCTATTTTTGCATTTTTAAATGAACCTGAAATTTCAGATAGGAATTTTCTTTTTGGTGAGTTTGATAAAAATCCTGGAATCTCGTGGTATTTTCTTAATGATCTTGCATGATATAGGCTTGGGGGAAGGCGATAGAAGGTAATTAATATTTCTTAAGGTCATATCTGTATCATTTCTATATAGTCTCTACCTCTATTGTCTATTGCCTTTAATACTTATTCTTTTTTAAGGGTCAATTTTTTCTCGTGTTGAAGAAGATTATCTCTGGAGGATTAAACAGCTAGGATCACACTCTCCAGTAGCTCTTCTGAACACACTGTTCTACTTTAACACTAAATATTTTGGCCTGAAAACAGTGGAGCAACATTTAAGGCTTTCCTTTGGCACCGTATTTAGGCAGTGGAAAAAAAATTCTGTAACAATGGA
Organism: Pseudochirops corinnae; assembly: GCA_028646515.1. Lineage (NCBI taxonomy): Eukaryota > Metazoa > Chordata > Mammalia > Diprotodontia > Pseudocheiridae > Pseudochirops > Pseudochirops corinnae. Next base: position 147,122,095 of record CM053588.1, read on the forward strand.
AAACAAAGCATGTCTTCGATACCAAGTGTCTTCCTTGTGTGGAGCTGATAGTGAAGGTAGAGTAGCCTGTTTTCATTTTGGGACTCTTTATAGCAGGGTTGTCCCTACTTTGTCCAGCTGAGGGACACCATTGATTTTATGCCAGGTATCCAAGGGCTATACTTAATAAAACTTAAACAATTCATAGCCCCACTTTTCAAAAATAATGTTTGTAGCATGGTGACTATCAATTTCAGCTACATAGTGGTTCTTGTAATCTATAGAAACTCATGAATTTTAAAAACAGTTGCCTTTGTGGCTTTTTTTGTTATAGTTTAGAGTGACAATATAGCTATTACTCTTATGTTAATGAGCTTAGGAAGTTTTTTTTTTCTTATTGTTGTTTTTTGAAGATAAAATTACTACTGGAAAAAGAAAACATGAAGATGATGAGCCAGTATTTGAACAAATTGAAAACACAGCTAATCCTTCTAGATGTCCTGTGAAAATGTTTGAATGCTACCTATCAAAAAGGTAAAAAATGGTAGTTCATAATATATATTAGTGTATGTGAAAAGACCATGTCTTAAAGAGTGGTATTTGTAAATAGATTTGACACATCTAGGAGCTGCTATATTTTTTCTCGTTTTTAGTTAGTTTTGCTGCTTTTGAGTCTTTCCTCTTTAGTTTCCTAATTCATTCATATTTTTCTAGACCCTTCTGTAAATCAGTTAAGTGAGAGTTTTGGAATCCAAGTAAAACTTTTAAGAAGGTTCCCAAAATTATTAGAATGTTCATTAATGCCTGGTATCTTTTCTGTACTTAAAACTTCTTTGCTCCCGGTCTTTGCAAAGCTGTGTTTAAAAGACAAGCGGGCATCAAGCGGAAGCAGTAGCCCTTGGAGAAAGGAGCCATGAATGTAGCGTGTCGTTACTTGTTTTTTAATGACCAGGGTTTTTTTCCAGTATCAGGCCAGAGAAATACTGTCTTTTATTCCCCGTTGCTTTTACTTTTCAGTTTAGAGCCCTTACGATGTTTCCCATCTTTTTATATTGTGGGCAATCCCTGTTTTATAAACAGATTCTATTCTAAAAGTTCATGTTATAGTTTGTATTTTTATGGGAATGACATTACAGATGGTGATGAGGTAACTAAGCCAACCCCTAAATGTGTGATTGAACAATATAATCAAACCATGTTCGTAATCAATTTTGTGTCGAGTATAGTGGCAGTAACAACAGTTGCCTTCCAGTAGCTGTTTTGTATGTATGGGACTTCCATTTAAAACTATTTCTTTTGTTTCATGATTTTAATGTCTCTTTGTAAAATAGCAATAATTTTATCATTTTGAGATTAATGGGTCTTGGGTAAGTTTTCTAATGGGAAATATATTTTTATTACATGAAAATGATCCTTTCTCTCTCTCTCTCTCTCTCTCTCTCTCTCTCTCTCTCTCTCTCTCTCTCTCTCTCTCTCTCTCAGTCCACAGAATCTTAATCAAAGAACGGATGTTTTTTATTTGCAACCAGAGTGTTCAAGTTCAGCAGATAGTCCTGTCTGGTATACTTCTACTTCACTGGACCGAAACACATTGGAAAATATGCTTGTACGGGTTCTTTTAGTAAAAGATATTTATGATAAAGACAATTATGAACTGGATGAAGACACGGATTAAAACAAACTTTTCAGAAGCAGTTGGATGAAACAGCATTAGATAGTCGTGCTGCTAGATCTTTATTATGGAAAACATTTCAAGTTCACTCCTTCTGTTCTGGGTTTTGTAGCAGTGTGCCCACACTGGGTATTACCGTGTAAATAATAATCTGTGAGTGAAAGTTGCCATTATTCTATGTAGTGGTTTTAGGATACTTAACAAACACATTCAAATTCATTTTTTTATTATTTATTTGATTAGGTATGTTTGTAACTTTTTACATTACAAAATATGAATGAGAATGTGCCATGTGTAATTTCTTTTCTTGTAGTAAGAAACATCCATATTGCACAACTCCACTGTCGCCAAGCTTCCTTGGAAGGGGGGCTTTTCTATTGGGTTCTTAACCCGATGGCTGTGTATGGGTTAGCACTACTAAAGTTTAGAACTTCCAGTGTCTTTCAGAATTTTTAAATAAACTGTAAACTAATAGTTTTTTTTTTTTTACCTTTTAGTTTCTGAAGCCTTACAAGGTTATGTAGAGAGGATTCCATTTTATGTACCAAAAATAGACAAAAGAATGCTGTCAATATTGGTGTACTGTAATGTGAATCTATACTGGTGAAAACAACTCTTTTGTTCCCCTCATTAAAACCTTAGTATCCTTTCTTCATTTGTGACTTTCTGCATCGCCCCAATAAATAAAATAAATATAAAGAATGACTATAATTTTAAAGCACATACTCATCAAGACATTTACTTTGTAAAAATGTCTGATGAAATTTCTGTAACTGTCTTCTGTTTTCACTAGCCAACCATAAGTACCCGAATATCCTTAGCATTCTATTGTAGAAGGGTTTTTTTTTTGCCCATAGTAAACGGACCACAATTCAGTATTAGCTGAAATAATCTGAAACTTTACTAATTTATCTCTTGAGTTTATTTATCGGCACCCAAAAATAACTGATGAGATGTTAAATTGGATAGAGTTGTTTTAAGCAATACAGTCCCAGAAGTAGTAGTTAATGGAAGTTGAGTTCATGTAAATAAGATGGTCTCACATTTATACTACAAAAATTTCCCGTGTGGTAATTCTCATACTTTTGGATGCTTGTTAGTATACAACTCATTAATGTCTAGAGTTCAAATCTTAATAGAGAACAAGGAAAGAAAGGATTAAGGTGTATCTCAGTGGGAATCATATCTGCTGTTATTACTTCTTATAGAAGATTGCATTAAAAGGCTTTTGTGCTTCTGCGTAGCAATTTATACTTTAAGACCCTTTCTTTGAAAAGAAAGAAGTTCATTTAAAATTGTATTTTCCAGGATACTGAGAAAAATGGTAGTTGCAGATCATCAATAAGAACATATGGCTAACTTTGTAGCATGTGTAGTAAACTTTTCTTTATAATTACTGAAACATGATAACTGATGTAGATAATTATGATCGCTGGGAAAGTCAAGCTTATTCTCTGCAGTGCCCAGGAAATTGCTACATATTCTTAAGATATTCTGCCCTATTTTGTCAGAAAAATATTTAGTATACCTTACAAAAATAATCATCATTTAGAAAAATTCACAAGTACAGTGATAATATACTCAGGCAATAATTATTTGAATTGTTTTGGGCATATGAAACTATAATACTCCATGTCCCTGAGATTTTTAATAAGTCTCAGTAACTTTTCTATTCCTTAATGTTTTTTATATTTATTGATTAAAAAAATCAGGTTGCCAGTAGCAGCTGTTGATACCGCTTATCTAAAATAGATTGCTACTTTTCTATTTAGCTGAGTAAGCAGTTCCCAATTTATAATGCAAAAAAATGAGTGTCTCATTCTTTTCCCATTTAATCATAATCGGACTCTTTCAAATACTTAACACTTTAGCTACATAGTGATGACATTAGAAAGTGGTTGGTAACAAATACTCTTTTATTCCACATAATATGGTGCTAATAATCTGTCAAGGGCAGTAAAGTCCTTTTCCAAATGTCATCTAACATGTAGTTACCCAAATGTAAATAATTGGCATCAGTGAGCAAAAAGGCTCTGCTTTACTGCTATTTTTCATTGACTTTTTTTGTTTCAAAATTTCAATAATGATTCAAAACATATTTTCTGAAAGGAATTGGCAATATAATTCAGACTTTGACAGAATTCAGGATTTAAATTCTGCAATTTATTTTAGCCCAACAATTGTTATGTTTATTTTGCAAAATTAATTAATTGTAATATGGAAGTTTTACTGGTCTGAGGTTTTTCTTCTCTACCACATTTCCATTCATTGCTGGATTGTTGTTTGTGTAGTTTACAGATGCTATTGAGGACAAGGAAATTCTCTATTGTCCCTTGATGTTTTCTGAATGTAGCATCTGGTTAACGTGACTTTGCATTGTCTTAAATATGCTGGGCTGTTAGAGCTGCTGGTTTTTCTTTGGGATGGGGTGGTGTAGGATGGGGGGAGCTTGTTTGCAGAGTATAATTTGCCATCATTGAGTACAAGTTATCTCCACATTAAGTAAAATGGTTTCCTTAGATAATTGAGTCTCTATAACTCATTCCTTTTTTTTTTTTTTTTTTTTTAAACTTTTGTTAGAAGGCAGGCAAAGATACAAGATACTAAAGGGGTTTGCTTAGGTAAGAAGTTTAATATCTTTATCACTAATACTCAACATTTAAATAGTTTTATCTGTAAGTTGCAAGAACTGGTTCATGGTTTTCTTTTTATTAAAAAGTTGTTACTAATTTTCATGGTGTTACATGGTGAAATTCTGGAATGGGAAGAAGGTGCATATTGTACTATACATTTGGATGTTTTCAAATATTTTCCTGGCAGTTACTGGGATTTGATTTTTTTTTTTAAGTTTATTTGCAACATTTAAAAAATAAATAGAAGAGCTTTCCCAAAATGAGGAATTTTAGGTTATTTCGTTTACAATGCCCTGGGCCCAATTTGTTTTAAGATTTTTTTTTTAGTTTTCCCAAACTAGCATAAGTGTTTGTTAAGGCAGAATTTTATTTTTCTCTTGTTAAAAATATCAGTTACTCTTGGTTCCAGTGAGTCAGCATTGCCCATGAGGCATTCCCAGTCATTTTTCAGTACGTACAAACATTTTGAAAACTTAAATTTTGTTTTTAGCATTTAAGAATTAATTTCCCTCTCCCTCAATTACAATTTTAGGGCTGAACTTTTCCCTTAATAAGCTCCTCTCCTATTTCCTAGATTGCTCTTTATATTTTCCCTCTTCCCTTTCACTGTGTTCCCTTGCTTTCAATGAAAGCCTGTCTGTAGGAGGGATAAAGTGAAATTTTACTAGTATTAAAATTTCTCCTTTTTCTCCTTAAACTTCCAGTAATGACCCTACTTTTTTCATAAACTCAACCTTTGCTTGTTCTTTGCACACCTGTAAGCAACTAGTACATATAGAGGAAGGAGAGTCTTTACCAGCTTTTCTCAGCTTCTTAAGTAACATATGCCCTTCAATATACACAAATGTTCAGATATTGGCCACAGCCTAAATATATTAAAATCTTCCTCTCAAATTCAGAAACAGACTTTTTATTGGCTAGTTGTAATATCTTAAAATTAGAGGGTATGGATGTAGTAAAGGAAAAAGAGCCCTCCTACCTTTGTTTTCCTTACCTGAGCAACTGAGTAGCCTATTATTCTTACCTTTAGTTTGGCAGTCGTGAAGGTCCAAGAAGTAACAGTTCTGGCCATATAAAAAGTGTGTCTTGAAGATCTCAGTATAAGGTCATTAATAAACTCATATTCTAAAGTGATTCATGAAGTCAATCTTTTGAGGGTCAACCGGCCAAAGAAAGTGTTTAAAATGCAGATGATAATGATTAAGGCCAAGGAGAGCATCCGTAAAATAATGTTTAACAGATTTTTGTCCTGAGGGAATAGCCCTGGATTCACATTCAGATGAAGTTTGGTTTCAGTTTCTGCTCCATAGATAATGGAAAGCAGTGTTACATCTTAAACATAGAAGTGATTGACTTTTCCGGTTGAATTACATCAAATTGATTGAGGACTTTTTTTTTTAATGGTCCCTGTTGGTTACTTCCACTGGAAGGCATCAAATATACAACTTAATGCATTTGATGTGATTTGTGAATCTACTTAGGATTTTGTTCCTACACCAAAAATAACACTAATCCTTGAGGTTTCTATGTACATTTAGCTTTCTTAGGGACTTAGAAGTATGTTTCCTATTCTCTCAAATAAATATATGTGTAGAGGTTCTAATTTTGAAGTACCTGTACAGATACCAAATACAAATTTAGTACATGAAAACTCACTAGCAGTTATGTCAGTAAGCATTTATTAAACATACCTATTCTATCCCTAGCATCTTACGTATGGTGTCATAAGAAATCAAGAGATGTAGCTCTTCTGTGTTACTAATATATTTTAGCCTATATGGTTCAAAGGAGGGTGCTGTGGAAAGATGAAATATTACTGAGGAGTGGGGCTAAGGAAAGATGAAGCCTAGGAAGGAGTAGATCTACTTTGGGAACTACATTGTATACCACAATTAAGCGCAGGTTTCTCAACTCCCACACCCCAACTGATAAAAAATGCCATTATGCTCTTAATTTCAATCTCACAAAAAATAGACTGGTTCTAATAGTGGCACTAGAGCTGGCCTTGTAAGAGGGACCCGAAAAGAGTTCTGATCAAAAAGTCAGGCCAAAAGATATGTCACCCAGTCCAGGTCATAGGGATGATTTGTTTAAATACACCAGAATGAATATGGTAGAACAATTCATTGCCAATCCAGTGTTTAGGACTAAAGCCAACAGCCCAAGTTATAACCCGCACTTAAATACTTTCCCCCCAACCCCCTTTTTTAACCACCCAAAACAGTTCAACTAATTCCATGGGGAAATTTGTTTATATTGGGAATTTTTTTCAGTATGCAAATGGAAAATTGGGTGTGGGATGTCAGTGCAAAAAACTTTGGACAACTTTTCAGGGACACTTTGTAAATAAAGGAATAGCTGTTACTTTGAGTGTGAATGTCGAGTTCTCATCAGTGAATTGTACCTGTTATTTGTAGTTCTGTGTGGAAGCCAGCAGGTGGCAGCAGAGATCAACATACCTGGTTCTAAACTTGTGATCCTTGGATCATCTATTTGGGAGGATTTCAGGGGCCCTGTAGTTCAACCCCATCCTTGTACAGAAATTGGGCCTAGGCAGTTTGATCTGCCCGAGGTCACATATATGAAGAGACAGAATTTGAACCTAGCTTCTCTGGAGCCAGAGCTCTTACCACATACTCTGTCAGTGCTTTCATTTTCATTGTCATACCATTGTGTTATTCTAGATACTGGCATCTAGGAATCCTGAGTATTGGCAGTGCTTATGTTTGCCTTCCAAATAAAACTAAAAAGACTTGTTTATAATTTTAGTGTTAACAAATAGCATTAGCTGACAGGATCTTAAATGATACACATGCTAGCAAGGCTGTAAAGGCTAATTGGATTAATTTTAATGGAAGAGGATGCTTTTTTCTTTGATACGGGCAATAGTTTTGATGGCTTTACCTCACTTTGGAGATTGATCAAAATAGAAAGGAACCTATTAGCTAGAAATTCCTACAAATAGAAATGATTGACAAAGATTTGGGGCATTATTTCAGTAGCATCTCCAAACCTAGAAAAGGGCTTTTAGAGAATTTGAAGTCCAAAAGAAACAATTTGCAAGCATGAAGTAGGTGTTATTTTCCTGCTTCTTGGATATCTTAAGTCCTTTTCTGAGTATATGAAGGAATATTTGCCAATTTCTATCTGGAAGGAATAGGATTAGTGTTTCATTTTCCTGTCACTCCTGTTTAGCATTCCTTTCTCTTCCAGTCTTTACGCAGTACTTGTGGAATTGGGGATTCACAGGTGCAGGGCTGTATTCTGTAGGTACTCTGCCAGTGCATAGCAAAGCAAGTTCATCTGGTACAAATGTGTCTGCATACCTCTGCTTCTGACAGTTTTGTTTTTTTAATTCGCTGCCGGTAGAGAACAATTCAATTTAAGTGGCACAGCTTCCACTAATCTCTCTCCTCACCTCCATCTTTCCATTCTATCTGCACTATGGGGGTGGGAGGAGGAGAGAATCTTGTTGATCTTATTACCTGAACTTAAAGAGCTGGCCTGCCATCCTGCCTAGGTGATGTAATTTTACTCTTCTACACTTTATGTGGCCATTTAAACAACTTGCGCAAAGTTACCCGAATGCTAGAGTCTGTATTCTGATGCAGATTTTGGGGCAGAGTAGATGTGGAAATAAGGTAGGTATGGCAGCTGTCCTTTGGTTTTTGTATGTGATTGAGTTCCTACTTGATGACAGTTGCACATAATGGAAAAAAACTTAGTGAAGTACTTAAATTATTTACTTTTGAAGTCCATTGATGAAAAGACAATTTCCATCTGATATTTTACTGAGACAGAAAACCAAGGAAAAAACCCATTTTATAAAGTTCCAGAATAATGTTAAAATAGCTAGAATTTGTTTTCATGAAGCATTTCTATAGTAGTCTTTACTAGATAAGATTTTGAAAATAGGAAAAATGTTTGGAAGAGGTTGAATAATTTTTGAAACTAAGATTAGCCAAAGCCCATAGTAATTAAAGGTAGTATTTTTAATCTCTGCTAGGAATTCAACCTAGTTGACTGCTGACTGTTAACATCTTTGTGTAGATAATGGGCTTTTTGAATAAGAAACTAAAAATTGATTATTACGGCTGAAGATGTCGGACCTTGCTCTGATTATTTAAATACCTACACTTTATTCCAATGATACTGACCCTTCTAACTTTTGATTCCTATAGCCCAGTATTTTCTCCCATTACATAGTCATATGTAGCGTAATCTGTTTCTGTGAAGCATTTTCTGGCATGGTAAAAGAATAGAAACCTAACCAAACTACAGCATTTGTACATACCAATGCATATGTATATGTGTATATATACATATACATCATCTTGTATATTTGTGATATCCACTTGTAGTCCACTCAAACTGAATGTGCCTAAAACCAAACCAACCCCTTCCCCTAGCCATTTATATGCACATTTCTCTTCAACTTAATTGTTTAGCCAGTGGTACCATTTTCCAATAATGTAGATTTGATACCTTAAAGACAGCATACACTATTAATAGAAAAGTGTCTTGCGAGCAAAAAAGCATGTGAGAGCTGAATGGCAAAGATAAGGATGAGGTCAGGGTCAGGAAAGGCTTCTTTGAGTAATGAGCACTTGTGTTGAGGTTTTTAAGAGTAACCAGATATTAATCTGACAGTGCAGCGAGGGTCTTCCTGGCACACAGTATGTTGAACAAAGGGACAATTTGGCCCAAGCATGAAGTGTGATGGATGATTAGTCTGATGGCCAGAGCTACCACCTTTCTGATTCCATGCTCCTCCAGACTCCAGAGCCATTATACAAACCATTGCCAGATTAAATTCCCATAAACACTTTCATCGCATTAACTCTAAAACCTTCCACAGCTCCTTAATGACTATGGCTTTAAATCTAAACTGTCTCTGACTTTATAAAGGTTCTCACCCTACTTAACTAATATTACTTCCCACTAACTCATGCATACATCCCATATTTTAGTCAAGACATCTCCTTAGGTTCTCAGAAATAATCCATTCTTAAAGCTAGAAGAGGCATTTTAGAACAAGGGTTGGCAAGCTGACTTACTGCCTGCCCATGAGCTAATGACTTTCATTTTTGAAAGCTTATTGTATTTAAAAAATGTTCCAAGCTTATGTCCTGGCTAGATTTGTCCCTTGGGCCACAGTTTGCTAGCCCCCCCTCCCGGAATATCTAGACTACATACATAGATGATGCTAAGGCTTTACATTACTCAATTGCCATATCCATGACTCTTCTAAGATTTGCCTTTAATTACCACCCTGGTTTCCTCTGCATGTTGAAATTTGTATTTTTTATGGCTCATCAAATGTCCTGCTTTTGCTTCACATAATTGTAAATAAATCCATTCAGAACATCTACAGTATTTGTAACAAATACTATGCAACTTTACACAATTATTTTTTATGCTTGGTTTCCTTTTTCTTTTAGGGGTTTTTTTGCTTTTTTTTTTTTTTTTTTAAGACATCTAGAGCCAGGGATATGATTGTTGGTGTTTCTTTATACCCCATAGTATCGAGGGTGGGTTCTGAGCAGTTATGCTATGCTAACAGTCTTATCTGGGCTAAAAGACAGGAGCCAGATCTATTAATGATTACCAAGTCCATGACATACCAAATAGTGCCACAGTGCCCATGCCACTTCAAATATCAGATGTTTGAATTAAACTAAATTTGATGTCAAATGATACAATCGGTTCAAAAGCAACAACACAAAAGTCTATTAGTCTATTAGTGAGATAATGTGGTGGAAAGAGCCCTAGACAGAGTTAGGAGATGTAGATCCTAGTCCCAAATCAGTCACTGATTTAGTGTAAATTGTACCTGAAGGTACCACCTCAGTGGGCCTCAGACCCATCATCTGTGAAATGGGGATTTGAACCAGATCAGGACTTTACTTTTGTATGTCTCATGGACCCCTTGACAGTCGAAGTCAATCGATGACTCAGAAAGTTTCCAACATTCATAATTGAAGGAAATCCTAAATTTTTGTTTTGGTAAAGAAAATGTGTTTTTTTTTCCAACCAAGTTCCTGGCCTCCTAGATTAACACCTGAACTAGATGGTCTAAATGTCACTTTCAACTCTTGAGTCTATCTCACTAAGTGGTTTTTAAAAAGGTTTTATTGATGTGTTTTGTTTTTACATTACAAATATTTTCAGATTAATTCCACTGTGAGGTCTTTTTTTTCAGAAGTGACTTTTTTAAAACTTTTGTTTATTTTTTAAGTTTACATCATTCATTTCCATGAGATTTTGAGTTACAAATTTCCTCCCCATCTTTCCCCTACCCACCAGCCTAAAACAGTGATCCCACTGTATATCCTCTCTCCCAATCTGCTCTCTCTTATATCCTCCCCCATCACCCTTCTGACTTTCCGGTAGGGCAAGATGGATCTCCTTACCCCAGTGCCTGTAAATCTTATTTCCTAGTTGCATGTAAATAATAATTTTATATATATACATACACACACACATAAACATTTGATTTTAGAACTTTAAATTCTAGATTCTTTCCTCCCTCGTCACCTTACGCCCGCTGGAAAGACAGGCAATTCAATACAGGCCATATATGTGTAGTTACGCAGAACATCTCCACAATGGACTTATTGTGAAAGACTATTTCCCTCCTTCCTATCCCGACCCCCACTTGTTGTGTTCTCTACTTTGTCCCTGTACCTTTACAGAAGTGTGTGCTTGTAACAACTCTCCCCTCCATCATCACCCCTCTCATCCCCTTCCCCCCTACTCCTGTAGGGCAAGATATGCAATTTAGAGTGCATGTCATTCCTTCCCTAAGCCAAATTCAATGAGAGTAAGGTTGACCCTTTCCCTTTTGCCTTCCTGTTCTTCCCCTCCATTGTAAGTTACCCCTTGCCTCTTCTTTATGAGATGATTAACCCCATTCTATCTCTCCCTGTCTCCTCTCATTCTATTTCTCTCCTACCTCTCAATTTCACCTTTTAAAATATCACCCCTTCCTATTCAATTGATCCTATGCCCTCTTTCTGTGTACACATATATACACACACGTGTATTCATACGCATATGCACCTCCTATATAGACATATATGTATGTATATACACACACATTTATATTTCACTTATCGTCATACTGAGAAAAGTTTCATAAGTTAAAATTATCTTTTTCCATGTAGGCATGTAAATAGTTCAACTTTGATAAGTTCATTATGATTTCCATGTTTACCTTCTCATGCTTCTTGTATTTGAGTATTAAATTCTCAATTCAGTTCTGGGTTTTTCATCAGGAATGCTTGGAAGTCCTCCACCTCATTGAATGACCATATTTTCCCTGAAACATTATGCTCAATTTTGCTGGGTAGGTGATTCTTGGTTTTAATCCTAGCTCCCTTGATCTCTGGAATATCATATTCCAGGCCCTTTGATCCCTTAATGTAGAAGCTGCTAGATCCTGTATTATCCTGATTGTGTTTCCATGGTATTCAAATTGTTTCTTCTTGACAGGTTGTAATATTTTCTCCTTGATCTGGGGACTCTGGAACCTGGCTATAACATTCCTAGGAGTTTTCTATTTGGGATCTTTTTCAAGAGGTGATTGGTGAATTCTTTCAAGTTCTATTTTGCCCTCTTTCTGATTCTAAAATAACAGATGTTATGGGAATCTGAAGATCTTCCCTGCCCCTAGGCTCTTTGCTAAAGTGGCTACATG
>CM053588.1:147134577-147172177 GCA_028646515.1 Pseudochirops corinnae
CTGGGGGAGGGGGGACACACTGGGATGGCTGTTTTGGGGCGGTGGGTGGGGGGAAGAGGGGGAGAAAATATGTAACTCAAAATCTTGTGGAAATGAATGATGCAAACTATAATAAAATTTAAAAATTAAAAAAAAAATAAAGATCAAAAATTCTTTAAAAAAAAAAAAAAGAAAACAAAGGGCAAACACAACAACAACAGCTTACCTTGAAAAAGTTTTATACATTTAACAACTTTCTCTCTCCATCTCTCTCTCTCTCTTTCTCTCTCTCTCTCTCTCTTCCCCCCCTCTCTCTGTCTTTTTCCCTCTCCCTCTCCCTTTTCCTCTCCCTCTTTCTCTCCTTCTCTTTTCCTTCCTTTTTCCCTCCCTGCTCCCATCCTTTGCCAAATTTGGCTTCTATCCCAATCACTCTACTGAACCTTTTCTCTAGGATGCTGCTAATGGTCCACTAATCATCAAATCCAATGGTCTTGTTTTCAGTCTTTGTCTTTCTTTACCTCTTTACAGTATAGGGCATTTCTGACACTCTCCTCCTCCTCCTCCTCCTCCTTTTCTTTCTTACAACTTCTCTGTTTCATTCAATGACTCCTCATTCTCTTCTTGGCTTCTTACTTCAGGTACTCCCCAGGAGTCTGTACTTGGCTATCTACTCTTTTACTTGAGAAAATCAAAATCCCAAATAAGCATCTCTAATTATGACCTCTTTTCTGAGCTCTAGATCTGTGTCTTCAGTACATCTCTCTACCTGAGGGTTCCACTGGCACATCAAATTTAAAATGTCTAAAATCAAGTTTGTTACCTTTCTTCCTACACCTACCCTTTCTTCTAACTACTGTCTTCACTAATGGTTCCACCATTTACTCGTCCTCCCATGTTCAAAACCATACCTTGAAGATATTGTCGACTGTTTCTTTTCACTTTCATATCCAATTCATTATCACTTCCAGTCAATTCTAATGCTACAGTACATGTCCATCATCTCCTCTCTATTTCAACTGCCCCCCCCCCCATTTAAGGATACATTTTTATTTACTTTACCACTCCTCTGGACCACTAACTCCAACTGACCTCTCTACTTCCGCTCTCTCCTCTCTTTAATTTATTCTTCGTATCACTGATAGATTGATCTTTATGCACAGTTTTGATCACATTTTCTGCTAATTATAAATTCATTATAAACTAGGCAGAAAAAACAAATATAAACTTTTAAATGCATAAACAAAAGCTAAAAAGATAGTATAAAAATAATAAATTTACATCAATTACAGTTCAACAGTATATAAATTAACTTCACCAAAGTAATTTCTTTTTTATTTTTTTATTTTTTTGGTAGGGGCACTTGGGGTTAAGTGACTTGCCCCAAGTTCACATACAAGTTCACATGGCTAGTAAGTGTTAAGTTTCTGAGGGCGGATTTGAACTCAGGTCCTCCTGACTCCAGGACCATTGCTCTATTCACTGTACCACCTAGCCACCCCTACCAAAGTAATTTCAAACTCTTCTGATTTGTCTCTTTCCCACCATTTTTTACATATTTTATTGATTTTGTTATTGTCATTGTTGCTTACAATGGTTGTAATCAGTCATATTGTTCTTTTCCTTCTGCTTTCTTCACTTGATATCACTTGATGCTCCTCTCCAATAATCTTCATATTCATTTTTTCTTAGGGTATGGTATTTCATTTGTTCGGCCCATCATCTTAGAGTCAAAGAGATTTTCAGGGTCTGGAGGAAGATAAGAAAGCACAGAACATAACAGAATTAAACCAAGAACTGATAGTTCTGGGAAAACCAATAAAAAGGAAAAAAAAGAATGTATCAGAAAAAGGAGAGTTATTGACCTCATGGAGCAGAAGATCTAGATTAATGCCACCAATGTTATCATATACTCAAGGACCAAGGAAAATCTGAGAAAAAGTCTGGTTTTTCTCCAACTTCCCTTCCCAATACCCATCAATCCATAGACTCTATAAGGCAATTGTTTTTGTTACCTGAGTGTTTCTAGTAAACTGAATTTTGCTCCAGTTGCAAAGAAGCTAGAGGTCGAGTTATATCTAACTAGAGAAAGATATAAATATAAATTTAAGCAGAAATCCCAATTTCTACCTAAATGTTAGTAATCTTCTTAACTAGGGGCCTGGAGTAATTGTGATTGAATTAATAACTTCTTGTCAAAACTGAAGTTCTGGGGGACGGCTAGGTGGTGCATACCTGAGTTCAAATTCGGCCTCAGACACTAAACATAAAAAACTAGCCATGTGACCTTGGGCAAGTCAACCCCAATTGCCCTACCTTCCCCCCTCCAAAAAAAGCAAAAGAAAAAAAAGAAACTGAAGTTCTTATAACAGTAGACAAGGGAACCACATGGATCTCAGGTGCCTTTATATTGCCTGTAAACTCAAAACAAACTAATAATTATAAGAGAGTGAACATAATCTTTGCCACTTTAATGGATATAAGATGTTTTCATTTCATTCTCAGTATTTTCATTTGCATTTCTTTAATCATTAAAGAATCTAAACACTTTCTTAGGTGGATATTGATGGTTTGTATTTCTTCTTTTGAAAATGGCCTGTTCACACCTTTTGACCAGTTATCTCTTTGGAAATAAATTTTAATTTTATGTATTTTCAATTCTCTATAGATATTGGGTATAAAAATGATCAAATTTTGCCAAATTTTTCCCAGTCTGCTTCTTTCTCTTTTATTTATTTTTTAAAAAACTTTATTTATTTTTAGTTTTCAACATTCATTTCCACAAGATTTTGAGTTACAGTTTTTTCTCCCTATCTTTCCCCTACCCCCACCCCAAAATAGCAAGTCTATTGAATATCCCTTCCCCCAATCTGTTCTCTCTTATATCCTCCCCCATCACATCCCTAACATTCTAGTAGGGTAAGATGGATTTCTTATACCCCAGTGTCTGTATATCTTATTTCCCAGTTGCATGTAAAGAACAAATTTTTTTAAACATTTATTTTTAAAACTTTGAGTTGCAGATTTTTTCCCTTCTTCCCTCCCTTCTGCCCCCACTGGGAAGATAAGCAATTCAATACAGGTTGTGCATGTGTAGTTACCCAAATCATTTCCATAGTAGTTATACTGTGAAAGACTAACTATGTTTCCCACCATCCTATCCCACCCCCCACTTATTCCATTTTCTCCTTAGACCCTATCCCTTTTAAAAAATGTTTGCTTCTAACTACCCTCTCCCCCAATCTGCCCTCCCTTCTATCTTCCCCCGTCTTATCCCCTACTCTCCTATTTTCCTGTAGGGTAAGATACCCAATTGAGTGGGTATATTATTCCCTCCTTAAGCCAAATTCAATGAGAATAAGGTTGACCCATTCCCTTTCACCTTTCTGCTCTTCCCCTCCATTGTAAAAGTTTTCTCTCGCCTCTTTGATATGAGATAATTTACCCTAATCTATCTCTCCCTTTCTCCTTCTCCCAAAAAATTCCTCTCTCACCTCTTAATTTTATTTTTTAGATATCATCCCTTCATATTCAACTTATTTTGTGCCCTCTGTCTATGTATACATGAACACATATATGCCCACACTTACATATATATTTATTTATATACGTATACACCCTCCTATACAGATATATATGTATATACATATATACACATATAAATGTGTGTATACATATAAATGCATATATATACAAACACACACATATGCATACACACACATATATATTCCCTTCAACTGTCCTCATACTGAGAAAAGTCTTTGTTACAATGATCATTTTTCCATGTAGGAATCTAAATAGTTCAACTTTAATAAGTTCCTTATGATTTCTTTTTCCCATTTACCTTCTCATGCTTCTCTTGCTTCTTGTATTTGAAAGTAAAATTTTCTGTTCAGCTCTGATTTTTTCATCAAGAATGCTTGAAAATCCTCTATTTTATTGAATGGCCATATTTTCCCCTGTAGCATTATACTCAGTTTTGCTAGGTAGGTGATTCTTGTTTTTAGTTCTAGCTCTGTTGACCTCTCGAATATTATATTCCAAGCCCTTTGATTCCTTAATGTAGAAGCTGCTAGGTCTTGTGTTATCCTGATTGTGTTTCCACAATACTCAAATTGTTTCTTCCTGACTGCTTACAGTATTTTCTCCTTGTCCTGGGAACTCTGGAATTTGGCTATAATATTCCTAGGAGTTATCTTTTTGGGGGATCTTTTTCAAGAGGTGATCAGTGAATTCTTTCAATTTCTATTTTGCCCTCTGGTTCTAGAATATCAGGGCAATTTTGCTTGATAATTTCTTGAAAGATGGCATCTGGGCTCTTTTTTTTGATCATGGCTTTCAGGTAGTCCAGTAATTTTTAAATTGTCTCTTCTGGATCTATTTTCCAGGTCAGTGGTTTTTCCAATGAGATATTTCACATTGTCTTCTATTTTTCCATTTGTTTGGATCTGTTTTATAGTATCTTGATTTCTCATAAAGTCATTGTAAAGCCATGCATGAGCAGCTTTCCAGAGGACTGCTGCTATGAACAGCTTTTCAGGATTCTGATTACATAGTATAGCAAACTCTTTATTTATTCAAAAACAATTCAGAGCAAAACATTCACAGAAAATCAAAATACAGCATTCACAACAGCTTATCGCTAAAATGGCCACA
This sequence comes from Pseudochirops corinnae, assembly GCA_028646515.1. Lineage (NCBI taxonomy): Eukaryota > Metazoa > Chordata > Mammalia > Diprotodontia > Pseudocheiridae > Pseudochirops > Pseudochirops corinnae. The sequence continues at coordinate 147,139,210 of CM053588.1, forward strand.
TAGTTTTCACCACAGTGGTCACATAGTTTTGAACAAAGTACAATTATTTAGTCAATCAATCACTTAGTAACTCAATCATTCAATCATCCTTAAGGAGTCTTGCCTTAAGGGTCACAAAATACAAAAGTCAAAGCTCTCCACTCATGGGGCTCACTAAGTTACACATCAGTAACTACTCAGTCATCATTCACTATTCAGTCATCAGAAAATACACAGGCCATACACCCCTAGGTCACAAGTAAATCACAATCTTCTCAGTCAGTACATAGTATCCAAGTAAAGTGTTCTTTCAGCTTGACTCGGGGTAGGCTCTCACATTCCCTGGATCCCCTTCCATGGTCCCAGCCCCTACCTGGATTCACCAAACTGTCACCTGGGTTCAAAGGCAGACAGCTCCCATCTCCTTGTCCAGCTCTCCATGCTATTCCTGTTCCATGCCGAAGCTCACAGTGTCCAATACACCTAAAATCCTTCACAGTCTCTATCCTTGGGAAGTCAAGGCTTAACAAAGCCAGAAACAGACAAAATACTGACACCACAGTCATGCTTCCTGAGTCTTCTGCAGCTTCAGATGGTCCTTTGAAATCCTCAGCAGCTCCAGCTGGCCCTCAGAAGAAGCTCTGCCACCACAAGTTCCCAGGAAATTCTAACTTTCCTAGCTAGTGTTTTTCCTTATATACACTATTGCTCCTCCCTATTCAGCCCCTTCCTGTCACATTGGCAACAGGGGTTTCCTATTCAGCCCCTTCCTATTGTGTCAGCAACAGGAGTTCATACCTTCTGTTTCTTTAACAGAAGCTTACTTTGATATTTGGTGCTAAGTATCTCTTAATTTTGGCAATACAAAAGGATCTTCAAATTTCATTACTATTATAGTCATTAGGTTTCAATTGCTTCAATCTAATTTTTAAGGAGTTATTCTCTTCAGTGAATTTCTGAAATTCCTTTTCCATCTGGCAAATTCAGCTTTTTAAGGCATTTTTCTCCTCACTACCTTTTTGGGCCTCTTTTGCCATTTGTGTTCGTCTATTTTTTAAGGTTAATTTTTTTCACTGTATATTTGGGTCCCCTTTGTTGACTCGCTTTTCATGAGTTTCTTGCATTATTCTCATTTCTCTTCCCAATTTTTCCCCCACTTCTCTTAATTGATTTTCAAAATCCTTCTTGAGCTCCTCCATGGTGTGTAACTAGTGCATATTTTTCTTGAAGGCTTTTGATGCAGGAGTTCGAACTTCACTGTCTTCCTCTCACTCCTTGCCTTGATCCTTTTTGTCCCCCAAAAAAGGATTCTACAGTCTGTTTGTGCCTCCTCTGCTTGCTCATATTGCCAGCCAATTACTTGACTTTTGAGCTCTTTGCCATGGTAAAACTCTGCTTCCAGAATGGAGAGAGCTTTGTCCCAAGTTGCTGGGGTTTTTGCAGCTGCTGGAGCTATTAGGAGGGTGCCCTTTCTATAGCCCTCATAAGCTCTGGCTCACTTGCCATATACCCCAGGACCACCACCCAAGACCATGAACCAGATCCAAGGAGGTTAAAGCAAGAGTGATTACCCTCTGAATGGTTGCTTGGTCCCCCTACAATCTGCAGGCCGTGCCTCCAGCTGCTTCTTGCCCCGGGGGCAGGGGCCAGACCACACCCTTCTGACCCTCTGTTTCCCACAGAGTTCCAAACTGACCTTTTACTTTGTCTTTGGCATTTATGGGTTGAGAAATCTGGAAACTGACACAGCTGTTGGTGAGTCACTCTCCTGAAGTCTGCTCCAACTGCCGCTGGACTGTGTTCAGCTACCAGGGCACTGCAATAGACCTTTCCTATTGGCCTACTGGGCTGCCTTCAGCGGGAGATTTGTTTCTCTGTCACTTTGTGTGTTCTGTAGTTCTAAAATTTGTTTAGAGTCATTTTTTTACATGTATTGGAAGTGATTGGGGTGGGAGCCCACACCAAGTTTGTGCTTCTACTCCACCATCTTTGCTCTACCCCCTTTTTCTTTTATTTTGAGTACATTTTTATTTATATAAAAGCTTTGTTTTTATATGTTCAAAATTATCAACTTTGTCACTGCAGTTTCCTGTACTTGTTGGGTAGATAAATTTTTCTATATTTTCATAACTATTGCTATAAAAATAACATTCCATTATACTCCACTTAAAAGTGATTTTTAAAATGTTTAGATCAGTATTTAATATATAACTTATTTTAGTGCATAATGTGAAAGGTAGATTAAATCCCACTTTAAGAATGTCATATTCTTTAATGCTCAGTGTTGCTGCCTACTTGCAGCACCCTGAGACTACTTGATTGCTACCACCCTGCAGCAACCCTTGTTGCTGTCTCTGTCGGGGAGCCAGCTGTTTCCCCACAGCAACCGGACCACCTTGCTTACCTCACCAGGCTTCAGACGTCTCCGGCTGCAGTCACTGCCCGCAGTCACTGCGTCTTACCCTAGACAGAGCACCCACACAGACTCTGGATCACTTCACGCAGCAAGCCTTTTCTGTAGCGGATTACATCTTGTACTGTTCTCTCTCATCGTTCCACCTCATCTCTCCCCCTGCCCCCGACCTTAGCCTTTTATGGGGTTAGTTATCACGTGCCCCAGCAACAAGCCTCATCCTATCAGAGAGGAGACATGTCCCGTTGGATGGCGCATACTCAATACAAGCCGTCTTATCACAGGGAATGTTCTGTACCCAGATAAGAGACTTGCAGAATACACTCCTGGGCATCTCAGGGCTGGAGGCCTCAAGGCCAGAGGCCCCTTTTACCCTCTTGGGACTTGGCAGCTGCTGTAAGGCAGTAACACTCAGGATAGTGACACAGATTGTAATTCATTCACTCTTGTCCATACTGTGTGATCATCCACATTTTCCCATAAATTCATCATATGGAGTAACCCTATCATGCCAGGACCTTCCTCATTTTCTTTTGACATCACTAAGATACGAGTGGAGCGCATGGGCCACTGAATGGTTATCCCTTGGTCTTGTCAAATGACCAGATCATTTTCTTTTTCAGTCACAGAATTTAATGGTGACATCTTTTGCTTTATTTCTTCTTCATTACTCTTTAGATGATTTTTTCATTTCAATTCTTCAGAGGCTGCAGTGTCTCACAACTCTCAGTCACACAATAGCATTGAGTTTGTTTAAAAACTTTTGTTTAAACATTTATTTAAAAAGATTTGTCTTTATTTCAGGGAGAATCTTTGGGGTCATTAAAAGAATTTTACAATTTCCCAAAGAAATACTCTCTTTCTCATTAAAAAAACAACAACAACTTTTATTTTACTTTCAGCTCTGAGTTTTCTCCTTGAGAAACTCATTGAGAAGTCAAGAAAAACAAAACTCATATGTATATGTATACACATACAAAACAAACTCCTTCATTAGTCATGATCCCTGCCCCCCTGCAGAAAAAGAGAAAGAAAGAAAGAAAATATTCTTCAATCTACACTCTGAGTTCTTTATCTCTCTATCTGGAAGTAGATAGCACATTTTAACATAAAGTCCTAAGTCTTTCTAAGTTAATTATTTTTTTTCAATTTATTTAAAAAATTTTTTTTCCAATTTTTTTTGGAGGGGGGAGGGCAGGGCAATTGGGGTTAAGTTACTTGCCCAAAGTCACATGGCTAGTAAGTGTTAAGTGTCTGAGGCCAGATTTGAACTCAGGTCCTTCTGATTCCAGAGCTGGTGCTCTATTCACTGTGCCACCTAGCTGCTCCCTAAGTTAATTATTTTTACAATATTTTGTTATTGTTATTTTGTTATAAAATAAATAATTTATTTTTTTAGTTCTTCCCATTTAAATATGCATCAGTTCATACAAATCTTCCTAGATTTTTCTGAAACCATCTTCTTCATCATTTTTTACAGCATTCTATCTATTTTACAGTATTCTAACACCTTCTTATATGATAACTTGTTCAGTTATTCCCCAATTGATGGGTACCCCTTCAGTCTCCAGTTCTTTGCTACCACAAAAAGAGCTGCTATAAATATCTTTATACACATGCATCTCTTTCTTCTTCCTTTAATCTCCTTGGAATATAGACCTAGAAGCAGAATCACTGGGTCAATGGATATGCACAATTTAATAGTTTTTTGGGCATAATTCCAAATTACTTTGCAGAATGATTGGACCAGTTCATGGTTCCACCACAAGTTCATTAAAGTATCTACTTTAATATCATAAAGATAATCAGCTTTGAAAGACTTAGGAATTCTGATCACTACAATGATCAATCACAGTTCCAAAGTATTCATGATGAAATATACCCTTCATTTCCAGATAGAAAACTGATAGACTCAGATTGTATAGATTGAAACATACTCTTTTCTTTCTTTCTTTCTTCCTTCTTCCCTTCTTTCCTTCCTTCCTTTCACTAATATGTCAATATTCTAAGTCCATATGTGATCTGCAGCAATCTTTACATGGGATTTAGTGGTCCCTGTTTCTATTTGAGCTTAACACAACTGCTCTAGGGCTTGATGCAGCCAGCAGAATGTCATCCACAAACATTATTGGGGGGACCTTACCATAAGGACCATAAGGAATTCTGTGTCAACTTGAACTCTGAAGTGGATGTCTTCCATGTTGATGGCAAGTATGTTTCCCTGTTTTATGTCTGGTTTGATGTTAATGTTCACAAGGTTATTAAACAAGAGTACTTTTTATATATGAAATTTCAAGAAATCTTATTTAATTTTAACATATGTATGAGAGGAACCTCATTGCTGGAGGGAGGTTTAGTCTTTAAGATGAGATTCTTTTCAGCAGAACCAGGAGAAATTTGTACACAATTACAGACACAATGTATATGTGATGACCAACTTTGATAGACTGGACTCTTCTCAACAATGCAAGGTTATAAGACAACTCCAAAAGACTCATGATGGAGGGAGATGTTTACATTCAGAGAAAGAGCTAGAAAGAACAGAGTTTGAATGCAGACTGAAGCAAACTACCTGCTTTCTTTCTTTTTCCTGTTTGCTTTTGTTTCCTCTTTCCCATTATTCATTTCATCAGTTACAATCCTTCTTTACAACCTGACTGATGTCTAATGTGAAAGTATTTGCAGGTCCTGTATTTGATTGCATGTCACCATATGGGGAGAAGGAGAAGGAGGGGGAGAAAATTTGAAACTCAAGGGTTTGTGGAACTGAATCTTGTAAATTAAAAGTAAAGAAACAAATTAATAAAGACAAAAAATGTTTTTTAAAAGATGAGATTCTTCTCTATTGAATCAAACTCCTTTGGTCTTGTGCCTTCCTTCAGATACCTTGAGAATCAATCACTTAACCCTTTCATAGTTGTGTACACTCAGTTTAGTCCCCCTGCTTTTCCTATCTTTGTCTTCTTTAATATCATTTCCACCTCCTCTCTATAAGCACATCTGAGACTGTGATATTAGAATCCCTAAAAGTGATAGTTCCACTGCCCTTGATGGTGAATAGAATTTGTTACAAACATCTCTGTAACCTTCCTCTATCTCCCTCATTGTTTGTTGTCTTCCTTCCATTTTATTCTTAAATGCACTCAGGATGATTCTGTTTAGTTAGGTCTCTTGCCAAACTTTCCCTAAACCAGTTTTTCTTCCACCACTTCTCACTGTGTTATAAAGTGATATTGCTCATAATCTTCTCTGTAAGGTTTTACAAATGACTTTATATTCTAAATGGATATTGTCCTTGGCTTCCAAAATCTCTTTATTTGGCAAGTAATTGCTAACTTAGGCAGTTTTTTGGTTCTCCTGGTAATGGCAATTCATTTACATCACACAAATTCTGTCTGAAATTATAGTAGTGTCAATATTCTATTCATATCTAGTTTTTTCAACAATTTTTATTAAATAATAAATCCCTTTCCCATTCTTTTGTATTCTCAAATTTATCGAACACCAGTCTTTTGAACCCTTTTGGCCCTACTTCTGTATTATCTTATGGGGGGGTCCTTGATCCATTTTAAAATTCAATTCCAGATAATTTAATAATTACTGCTTTATAGTACAATTTAAGATCTCAGTTTAAGTCTTCCATTTTCCTTTTCCTTTTTTCATAAATTTTATTGATACATGTGATTGTCTCTTCCAGATAAATTTTATTATTTTATCTAATTCTATGAAATACCTCATTACGTTTTTTGGTTGATGTCACATGAATAAGTTAATTTAGGACATATTAACATATTTCCTCAATTTTTGAGGGCAAAGACTGTCTTTTGCCTCTTTTTGTATCCTCAGCACTGTTTCTGGGAAATAATGGGTGCTTAATAAATATTTATTGACTGATTAACTGACTATTTAGCTGCCCTCGCCATAAATATCAACTGCTTCCAATTATGGGATTTTTTTAGCATGAATTTAAAATTTATATTTTTAAAGTTCTGAACTTTAACACCAAAAAATAGTATTTCCATACATTTCAGAAAAAAGAGTATTCTTTTTGAAGATGAATTTCCATATTGTATCATCAGTTATTTTTAATGCACATAAATTCTACACATTACTTTCAAAATTGTCCTGTGTGTGTTTCCTTTTGAATTGCATTCTGTTCTCTTTTGTGCATTTAAAAAAAATTTTAAAGCCTTATTTTTGATATCACTTTCCCTAACCTGATGATAATACCTTTCCCTCCCTTCTCCATTAATTAGGAGAAAGAAAGACAAAAACAAATTTATACCATAGCCAGGTGCAAAAACATTTTTTCTCTCTTTTTTTTTTTTACCTTGTGTTCAATCTCCTCTCTGTCAGGAGGTGAATAATATTGTTAGTACTTGGGAGACATGGTTGGTCATTGCTTTGATCAGAGTTCCAAAGTTATTTTTCTTTATAATGATGCTATCTGTATATTCTCCTCTTTCTTTTCCCTCTTAAAACTCTCAGAATAGAGTCATTCCATCCCTAGGTCCTCTGTTTTTCTCCTATAACTTCCTCAATACTCTTTGAAGATATTGACTTTAAAAGGACACTTATTTCTCCTCTCCTATTTGAATGTTAGCATTACATCATTATATAGCTCATTCCAATTACTCAAATAAATTCACCTTTCTAGATTTCTCTGTTCTCTTGTATTTGTATTTTACAGTTCCTATTCAGCTCTGGTCTCCTGGCTGTCTTCCATACTTAGAATCTTCTTCCTTCTCACTTTTGCCTACAGGCTTCCTTGTCTTCCTCCAGGACTCTGCTCTAAGTCCTACCTTCTGCAGTTAGCCTTTATTTACTTTACTTACTAGCCTCTCCTTTACCCTACCCCACCACTGCCAGTGCCTTTCCTTTGAGATTACCTTTCCTCTATTCTGTATGTGTCTTGCATGAACATGATTGTTTGCATGTCATTTCTCCCATTAGAATGTGATCTCTTAAAGCTGTTACAATGGAGGGGAAGAACAGGAAGATGAAAGGGAATGAGTCAACCTTATTCTCATTGGATTTGGCTTAAGGAAAAAATAACATACACACTCAATTAAGTATTTTACCCTACTGGAAAGTAGTGGGGAAGGAGATAAGAGGGGGGATAATAGAAGGGAAGGCAGACTGGGGGAGATGGTAGTCAGAAGCTAACACTTTTGAAAAGAGACAAGGTCAAAGGAGAAAATAGAATAAATGGGGGGGGGCGGAATAGGATGGAGGGAAATACAAGTCTTTCACAACATGACTACTGTGGAAATGTTTTGTGTAACTACACATGTATAACCTATATTGAATTGCTTGTCTTCCCAGTGATGGTGGGCGAGGAGGGAAGAAGGGAGAGAATCTGGAACTCAGAGTTTTAAAAACAAATATTAAAAATTGTTTTTACACGCAACTGGGAAATAAGATATACAGGCACTGGGGTATAGAAAGCCATCTTGCCCTACAAGAAAGTAAGGAGGGGGGGATGGGGAGGGGATATAAGAGAGGGCAGATTGGGAGAAAGGGTATGCTTGCCATCTTGGGGTGGGAGGTAGGGGAGAGACGGAGAGAAAATTTGTAACTCAAAATCTTGTGGAAATGAATGTTGAAAAATAAACAAGCAAATAAATAAAAGAATGTGATCTCTTTGAGTGTAGGAACTGATTTTATATGTCTTTGTATTCCTAGCATTTTGCCCCGTGCCTAGCACATAGTTAACCTAACACATAGTTAATAAATGCTTGTTTTAAAATTAATCCTTTTTAATTTATGGAATAAAACAAGCATTTACATAATATGATGCAATAAAAAAAGATTATACATGAAAACACAAATTTACTATGCACAATGACTGAATATAATTTACAAGCCTCTGCTTGACATATTTCTCAATATTGATCATGCAGTTGACATCAATTAGCTCTTACAATAGATTATATAATAAGAAAGTATAGCAAGAATAGAATTTACAAAATAAGCTTTCTAAAGAGGAGTGGGGAGGGCTCACTCTCCCCTTGCACACTCTCACATATACTTAAATTTAAAGTATAAAGGCAATCAGCAAACATAGAGAAACACTCAGGGCCCCTCGGTATCTTGTGGCTCCTGGGCTCAGGAGACCTTTTCTCCCTTTCAGATGTCCCCACCAAATTTGTTTTACAATATTTCATCTGTGATGTATGAGTTGTTCCTTTACTCACTGGGACTGGCTCTTTGCTGAGCATGCTGTCTCTGTTGACAGGTAAGTTTGCAGTGGAGGTGGGTCAGGCAGGTTGTCCAGATGTTCTACCAGTTCTTCTCTGGCCCCATTTGCTGCGATCAGCCCGAATTGTTGGTGGAATCTTGTTAATGAATCTCCTTATCTCACTATGATCCTGGGCACTCCTTTCTCAGAACACTCCTTCACCAAAGATCAAGAAAAAATAAACACCAGAGAAACAGAAGTATTACATTGATGTGCAGCCATGGACATAGGGCAGAGACTGGATGGCTGATGCCCCTCCACCATATGGAAACTCACAATAATTCTTGGTCAGCTCACTGTGAGAAAGTGGGGGTTTATACTCAAAATTTTTATTGAGAGAAGTTAGTAATCAAAAATGTTTGGGACCACTGGTATAGACAATAGTATTCTACACCTACTTGTCTTTTCTTGCGTGGAAAATCAGGTCAAACAATTTTGATGAATTATTGGTCTCATTTAATAGGCTCTGTAATGTTCTAGGGCTGTTGCACTCAGAAAAATGTAATCTACATACTATGGCAGCTGAAGGATGTTATCACCAATAGGGAAATTCCTCTTCATCTTGGTCTCTGCACTGAACATCCTCCATGATGGTCATCGATAATCTTTGTTTCCCTATCCCTGTTTCCAGGGTCTGTGTTTCCCTGTGTTATGCATCTTTTGTTGTTAACCTGAGTTCAAAACTGGCCTCAGACGCTTACTAGCTTTGTGTGACTTTGCACAAGTTACTTAACCTCCATCTGCCTCAGTTTTCTCAACTGTAAAAATAATGATAGCACCTACCTCAAAAGGTTGGTTTTGAGAATCAAAGTAGATGATGTTTGTAAAAAGTACTTACCATAGCAGCATAGTGCTTAACACGTGGCAGGCATGACATCAGTGCTCATCACCTCCCATCCTCCTCCCCCTTAACGATCAAAGGGAATCAAAAAAACTACTTATACAAGGGAGACATCTTGTGGGAAGAGAGCTATTAAGGTGGCATTCAAGATCCAGCCTCTAAGTAGCTGAAACAAGGTCTTATCCAGCAGTGATACCACCTTTGGATGTGAACTTCATGAGACTAATGCTATGTAGAAATTGTAAAGTCTGAGCCCATTTTCCCCAGAGACCAAGGTGGTACAGGGCAGAAGGTATTAGGGAAAAAAAATTTGTTCTCCTGTTCTTGTTATATTTTCAAAATAAATATCCTTTCATAAAAGCTAATTTATGTTATTTGGTTAAATGGAACTTGGGTACTAATCACTAACACTTTAAGTGTAAGGGGAACAAACCAGAAGTGGGGGGGGTCTTAATCTGACAGCATTAAAGGAGAGATATCCTAATCCTTCTGGGGTACCCCTAGAGCCCTGAGTTGGTAACAGCTGGCAACACTCTGGGAGAGCGAGGCCAGAGAGTACTTGCTATAGATCTCATGGCCAATTAATTCTTCCTGTCAATTTCACTTCATATTTCCCCTCAAAAAGAACCCACTGAAAACTGACCTTGAGCCATGCGTATGCTTAACGGACTTGTCATTCTGCTGAGCCTGGTTTACATCTCATTTCTCTCTTTCTGCAATGTCTAGTAACATGTTTCTCCTCGAAATGAACTCTCTTTCTGTGGTAGCTTCATTTTCAGTCTGTCCCTGGATACTTTGCAGCCTCCATTTAAGGCTGAACCATAAAGATTTAGGCAGCTAGAAGGCTACGGTGCTAGACTTGGAGTGAGCAAGATCTGAGTTCAAATCCTACCTCAGAGATGGAGACTAGTTGTGCAATCTTAGGCAAGTCAGTTAACTTCTGTGGGCCTCAGTTTCCTCATCTGTAAAATGAGAAAGTTGGACTCAATTACTTCTAAGGTCCCTTCCAGCTCCAGATCTGTGATCCATTGATTCTAATTCCTTTTCTATTCTATCCCTGAGAAAATTTAGGTTTGAACCACTGAAATTTCTCTTAACTGAAGCTGATAGAAGCCAGTATGACATATTTACTCCATGAACAACACCCATAGCTAGTTTCTACAACAAGTCATCTCGCTGAAAAGACACTGAAAGTCCATGTTGTTACTGTAATTCCCTCTCCCTCTACTGTCATGACAACTCTGCCAATTCCACATGTCATTGCCATTAGAATGGGAGCCTGTTAAGGGTAGGGGTCGTGTTTTTGCCTTTCTTTGTATTCCCTAGCACTTGGCATAGGACCTGGCACATAGAAAATGCTAAAAAAAAAAAAAATGCTTATTGACTGACTGACATGGTTCAAACCCAGCTTTCACAAAATCAACCACCAGTGGGTAAGAAATAAGGATAAGACAAGCTCTCACAGCATAATATTCAAGATATTTCCCCCCCCAATAGGCTACCTTTGTTGTGGTGCCATTCTGAAAAGACAGGCTTTTCTCTCTCAACCTGGATATGTGGAAAAGGGGGTAGGGAGGGATTTAAAAAACAACAGGACTTCTTTTGGAAGGCGGAGCTTTCCATCTGATGACTTTGGCCATCCTCCAAATGAGCTCTATTCACTGAGTGTTAAAGCTGGACTGAACAGAGAGTGTGAAAGCAATTCTCAGCCCAGTCTATTTGTTTGGGCTCAATCCCTTGTCGTTTTATAAAACACAATAAAAGTGCTATGGTAAGCAGGGTCAAGTAGCATAGCCCAATGAGAAGTGTAAAAATGGGATTGTAAACTGTGATTAGGGGCTCTAATGGGTGGTGAATCCTTTTGGGTCACATGATATAAACTAATGTCATCATTTATTATAAAACAAAGTACCCAGCTCTTGGAGTAATAGAATTGATGACCACAGAGTTTTTAAATGTTTTGTTTGACCCGATGAAGCACAAGCATTTCAGAAAGAAAAAAAAAAAGAGGAAAGAAAATGTTTTAAATAAATTGCAAGTGTTTTCATCCTAGCCCCAGTGTTTCTCAGGCACCTAGTCACTCAGCAAAGTAAATCTATATTTTTTTAAAATCAATTTACATTCATTGCGAAAGGGTTTTTTTGGGGGGTGGGGTGGGATGGGGATATCTGACATTTGCTATAACATTTTACATGCATATCTCATTTTGTCCTCAAAACAATCCTGTGAGCTAAGTGCTGCAAGTACCCTTATCTCCATTTTTACTGGAAGGAGACTGAGACTGATGAATTAAATGTCTTGCCCTTGGTAACATAGAAGTATCAGAGGTGGCTTCAACACTGGCCTTTCTCCTCCAAGTGCAGTGCAGTTCCCCTAGTACCACTTTATCATGGCACAGAGTGGTGACTCTCGTGATGGGCGTGCAGTCAGGCAGGCTTGAGGTCAAAGCCTGCCCCTTTCATCATAACAAAGTTATTTAACTTTCTGAACCTCAGTTTCCTTACCTGTAAAGTGGGAATAATTTCTGTAGTACCTACCTCACTATTCTGTTGAGAAGCTCAAGTGAGATGTTCTATGTAATTTGCTTTGAAAACTTTAAAGTGTTAAATCAGTGTTAGTAGATTTATATGTGCCTAAATATAATATACACATATGTGTAAATTAAAAATATGAATTCAGGAAGGATTTGTGATTTCCTTAAGACAGTATGAGAACTCCATCAACACAAATAAGAGCCTATCTATGACTTAGGAAGGGAATAAGCATTTATATAGAACCTACTAAATGCCAGGCATTTTACAAATACTGTCTCATTTGATCATCACAAAAACTCTGTTATGTAGATTCTGTTATTATCCCCATTTAACAACTGAAGAAATTAAGGCAGACAGAGGTTAACTGACTTGCCCAGGGGCACACAGCTGGTAAGTTTCTGATTTGAACTCCTCTTCCTGACTCCAGGACCAGTTCTATCCACTGTGTCACCTAGCTGCCTCTCAAAGTACAGTAGTATTTAGTGCTATGTTAAGTCCTAGAGACTTACCTTTTAAGGCACATATATGACAAGAGATATGCCCAGAGCTATGTAATTAGTAAATGTCAAAATATCATTTGGATTAGGATCTTCTTGACTACAAGCCAAACACTCTATCATCAACACCAAGTTAATGCTGCTATCTTTATCATAAATGAAATTTACAGTAGATTTGGGAAATAAGCCCATTAAATTATTTATAATTTATTGAAAAAATATGGATAAGATTTTATTCTTCTCAGTTAAAGCATTTGAAAGAGTTTGATCATTATTGTGTAGGGTAGTTTTGTTTTGTTTTTGGTAGTTCTGAATAATTATAAGCCACAGGGACATAAAGAATCTCTGTGCATTTCTTGATCTCCCTCCTGATACTCTCAATTATAATATTAAGGCATCAGAACCAGAATGAAATTCTAGGATATTTCAAAATATCAGTTGAATCAAACATTGTGGAGAGCAAAGTAAGTGGAAAAGAAACCAGCATCTCATTTTGGACCTCTTTCTTCCGTGAATTAAAATGCACCTTTAATAAAGGCCTCCTCCTTTTTTCAGGGGAAAAAATGAAAGAAACAAGCATTTATCTAGTGTCCTCTAAGTGCTAGGCTCTGTACTAAGAATTTTTACAAATATCTCATTTGATCCTCACAACAACCCTTTGAGGTAGTTGGGGATAATTATTATTATCCACATTTTAAATATGGAGGAACTAAGTCAAACAGAAGTTGAGTGACTTGTCCAAGATCACAGAGCTAGTAAGTATCTAAGGCTAAATTGGAACTCAGATCTTCCTGACCATCTCAGCATTCTATCCACTATACCACTTTCTGCCTCTTTTTAGTATTACTGACTTCTCTTTCTTTTCTGTGGAAGCTTTTAAGTCTCTGGAACAGTTTCAATAAACTGATAAAATGTTATATACCCTCATTAAAATGTAAGCTCCTAGAGATCAGGAACTATTTGTCTTTATATCCACAGTGTCTTTCCACATGGTAGGTACTTAATAAATAAGTGTTTAATGAGTTGATATCAATAATTCACTTAGTAATCTCGTTAATTAATATAGGTTTTTTTTTTTCTTTTTGGAGGGAGGAAGGCACAGCAACTGGAGTTAAGTTACTTGCCCAAGGTCACATGGCTAGTAAGTGTTAAGTCTCTGAGGCCACATTTGAATCCAGGTCCTCTTGACTCCAGGGCCGGTGCTCTATTTACTGTACCACCTAGCCTCCCCTAACTCATATAGTTTCAATAATTATCTCTATGTAGATGACTCTCAGATCTCCTTTTCCAGTCCTAACCTCTCTCCTGACCTTCAGTCTCCTATTTACAACTGTCCATTAGAGATTTTTGAACTGGATGCTCCACACACATCTTAAACATGTGTAAAACCAGGCACATTATCTTTACCCCCTAACTCTCTCCCCTCTTCCCAATTTACCTATTAATGTGTACCATTATACTATATATCATATTTATATACCCTATTAATTCACACTCCCAGTCAGCCAGCCTCACAGCCTAGGTGCTGGCTACGACTCACTATCTCTCACACCTCACATCCAATCTGCCGCCAAGCTCGATAGTTCTACTTTCATGACATCTCTTGAATACAGTCCCTTCTCTTCTCTGACACTTTAACCACGCTGGAGCAGGTTCTGATCGCTTCACTCCTGGACTATTGAAATAGCCTGCTGGTGGATCTCCCTGCTTCAGGTCTTTCCACTGAAGTTCAACCATTCAGCTACCAAAGTGGCCTTTAGGATCTGACTCTGTCATGCCTCCTCCCTTCCCTCAGTAAACTCCCATAGCTCCTCGTTGCCTCCCAGATCAAATTTTAAATTCCATGTTTGATTCTTAAAACCCTTCTTCACAACGTGGTCCCTTCCTACTTTTCCAGTCTTGTTGTACCTTATTCCTCTCCATATACTCCGTGATCCAGTAACACTGATCTTGGTGGTCCTCCCATATAGCACTCCATCTCCGGAAACCTAGCATTTTCACTGCCTATGCCTCTTGTCTGCATCCTCATCTGTCTCCTAGTTTCCTGTTCTACTTTCTGCAAGAAGCCTTTCCCAGTCTTCCTCTTAGAGCCTTCCCTTTGAGACAAGCCTCAGTTAATTCTTTATATAGCTTATTGATGTGTAGCTGTTTCCATGCTGTCTCCCCTCAGTGTCATCTCTTTGAGAGATGTGTTTTGCCCCTCTTTGTATGCCCAGTGTTTGCTTAGCTGAGGGCAGTGGTGTCAAAAGTGGGGATGTGGAGAGAGTATGGGGTCTGGAGACAAATTTCATTCTGGTCTCAAATATTTATTAGCTATGTGACTCTGAGAAAGTGCCTTCATCTCTGCCTCAGTTTCTTCAACTGTAAAATGAGGATAATAATAGAACCTACCTGACAGAGTTGTTGTGAAGATCAAATAGATAATATTTGTAAAGCACTTAGCACAGTGCCTGGCACACAGTAGGCAATTAATAAATGCTTATTCCTTCCCTCACTGACCATATAGAGTCCTTAACTCTAGTCCTGAGGAGCATCTCAGTTACATGGACCTCAAATTCTGTTTGGGAGAAATAATTTCAAGATCTATTTTCCTCAACTTCTTAGACCAGCTAGGGGCCTGCCATTTCTGTGGATATAGGTTTCTCTCTGTCTCTCTCTGTCTCTGTCTCTGTGTCTCTGTCTGTCTGTCTGTCTCTGTGTCTCTCTATCTCTGTCTCTCTGTCTCTGTCTCTCTGTCTCTCTCTCTCAAACTTACACAGAAATGGGGACCCACTAAATTGTACATAAGGATCCTAGTGGATCCTTATATATTGACTTAGAAAACCACATATTAATATTTTTGGTTTCATTGTATTTTTATATATTTTGTTAAATATTTCCCAATTACATTTTAATTTGGTTTGGGCTATACTCAGTAGTAGAGGAGCATTGTGGGCTGTGTGTTTGACACATCTGGCTTAGATGACTCCTAAAATTCCTTCTAGCTCTAAGGCTATGCCTGATCCTGTGTGAGATGAAAGAGTTTGAGTCTGAATCTAAGGTCAGAAAAGGTCTTTATTCTTTCTCATGAGAAAGGACTCTACCCCCTGTCACCCAACATGATATCTGCAGGGAGAGAGTGACAGGTAGAAGGCAGCTCATGGTTATATAATCTTCCAATGCAGAAACCCAACTCCCCCCAACTGGCCTTAACTCTTATTGGTAGGGGGGCTGTCCCACAACCTAAGCGTGGGAATCTCTCTGAGACAAAGGACCCAGAAACATGTGGGTGTCCGGTGAAAGCAGTCTTAACCTTATTTGGCATATCTTCTGCTGTGTTGGCTCTGGGGGAGGGTCTCCGTTGCTCTAATGCTTGAAGGTCAGGTGACTTGATCTTAGGCCTAGTGAATACTGAAGCCGTTCTAGATTTGATTTTTCAGAATGGGGAAACTTCACTATAAATTATCCCTCACAATCCTATGTACAAAAATGGCAGAGGCAACATTCATACCCAGGTCTCCTGATTTCCTTAAACAGAAGAGAACCCTGTCTTTACAAAGGAAGTACTATAGGAGTGGCTGGTCCTCTAGATGCAAGGATGACTCTAACTTACATGTGCTTTGAATGATTTTTCTGTAGTATGAATTAATTTAGATAGAAGATGGAGCAGTGGATAGTATACCAGGCCTGGAGTCAAGAAGACCTGAGTTCAAATCCAGCATCAGACATTACCTGTGTGACCCTGGGCAAATCACTTAACCTCGTCCGCCTCAGTTCTTCATCGGATAATGAGCTGGAGAAAGAAATGGCAAACCACTCACAAAAAAAAACCTCCAAATGGGGTCACAAGGAGTTGGACACAGCTGAAATGACTGATGAGTTTCTGCTGATCTATCCAGATTGTTATGCAGAGATCCCCTGGGGAGCCCGTTTCACACTTGCAAGACGTCTGGCCTTGCTGAGAGTTAGGGGTTTTAACCTGTGACCATGCAACAACAGCACAAGAGACAGCCCTGGGGGCAGCTGGCAAATTCACTGAAACAAAGAAGGGGAGGAGGGGGCTTTTGGCAAAAGCAAAAGAAGGTGATGGCTAAGACTTCTCTAAAAGGCAATTTACTCCTGCTTATTTTCTTATGATTGTTGCATTCAGATTGCTCTTTTTTGAAAAATCTGTCTTATCTGACAGTAAGAATTGAACATTTTTATCCCTAATAAGACAGTCTGTGTGTCCCGAGCGCAGTGACAACAACGATCATCGTCGTTCAGTCATTTTCAGTCGCGTCTGATACTTCATGAGGTGTTCTGTTTTGGGAGTTCTTCTTGGCAAGACACTGCAGTGGTTTGGTTTTCCTTCTCCAGCTCATTTTACAGATGAGGAAGCTGAGGCCAAAAAGGTTAAATGACTTGCCCAGGGTCATAGAGCTAACGAGTGTCTGAGTCTGGATTTGAACTCAGGTCTTCCTGACTCCAGGCCTGACACTATCCATTGTACCACCTACCCACCTCAGCAATAACCATGGCTAACATTTTATTGTGCTTTAAGGTTCACAAAGAACTTTGCATATGTCATTTCTTTTGATTGTCATAAAAACGCTGGCTCCTACTTAGTTTGCCCAAAACTCAAGTGATGCCCTTTGTGTGGATACAACGTCTCTGTCTTGTCCTTCCATTGATTTGTCCATTCTTTTACCTGGTGTACAGCAGTGCAAGACAACATATGGAGTGAGAAGTGCAATAGCTCTGGGGATTTGAATCCTGGCTTCACTACTGACTAGCTGTATGGAATGCTGATCCCTTAACTTCCTTGAGTGTCTATTTCCTCACTTGCAAAACTGCAAAAATAATGTAAGTTGTGAGGATTGAATGAACTAACACAAGTGGAGCCTTTTGCCAGTTCTAAGCACTAGATAAACATAAACTAAGATAGGGTTGGGAGATTAGACAATTATTTGTTGAATTGAATCATCCTGGGAAATCTAGTCAAAAATTCTTCATTCTAGTTGCTAAGCTTGAAATCTCAATAAAAACTCCAACTTCAGGTATGTTAGAAGACAGGAAAACCAAGAGGGATTCTGTACTTTGCCTGGGGGCTCACAGAGGGGACACTCATGTTCTATGGGCCTGGACTTATACGTCTGTCACAACTGTTGAGTAATAGGGAATGGATGACAAATGTTTCTTCCATTATGTCTTTTAACTTTTAGGAGGAGCAGAGTGCCTCCCCCTCTCATTTAGCACTCAACTCTTAAGCACCTGAAAAAGTAATCCTGGTGTGCGTGCTGGGCTCCATGATCCCATGGGGCAGCCATGTCCTCAGCTATTGGTTAACCAAAGTTTCACTTTTTTCTACATTTAATGAAAACCTCATAAAAAATGCCACCTCACTTCTGCCTCCCCTTCCCCACCTCCCACCTCCTCCACTTGCCAGTATGAGGGTATGTTAGACACAGCATGGGACTTGGATTCAGGAAAACCTGAGTTCAAATTTGAACTCAGACAATTACTAGTTTCATGACCCCAGACAAGTCACTTACCTCTGTTTATTTCAGTTTCTTCATCTGTATAATGGGGATAACAATAGTACCAGCCTTCCAGGTTGTTGTGAGGTTGTGAGGATTAAATGAGGTAATATTGAGAGAATATAACATAATATGAGATAACACTTAGCACACAGTGCCTGGAACACTGTAGGTGCCACACAAAAAATGTTAGCTATTATCATCTCATTGGAGCTTTACAGTAACCCTATAAGGTAGATACAGAGGAATTTTTAGTCTCCCCAGCTAAGTGCTGGGGACACAAAAAAAGGCAGAAGATGATTGCTGCTCTCAAGCTCTCAGTCTAATGGGTGCCATACCATGAATAAATATTCAAAGTGGAATTTGGACCACTGTCTTCCAGGTTTCAAATCCAGTGCTTGTAACCATCGCCACTATGCTTCACTGTGTTGTTGAAAAGAGGGAAGCATTTTCTAGACTTTGAAACTGAAAACAAAATGGAAAACAGACCATTTTATTACAGAAACTGAACCACATGTTTCAAAGTATATAACTAATATGTTTCTAAGTGCATGGAAGAAAAGCAGTAAGATTCAGAGCCCAAGAGGAGCAAACTGATCATAAGACAGGAGAAATTCTAGCTGGGTATATCGTCTAGAAAGCATAAACATATGGACACAGGTGGGAGGAGACCCTGGAGAGAGTGGGGTCACAAAAACCTGGAGAGGTGAGAGTATGTATTCAGGAGGAGTGATCAACAGTGCCAAAGGCTGCAGAGAGATCAAGAAAGATGAGGATTGAGAGAAGCTGTTCGAGTCGGCAAGGAAGAGATCTCTGGTAACTCTGGAGGGACAGTTTTTGTTGCATGATGAGGTGAGAAGCCAGATTGCTGAGAGAAGAAGTAGTAGCACTGAGTGTAGATGGCTTTCTCAAGGAGTTTATATAGATGTGGGATGGGAGCTAGCATGGATAGTTAGATAAAATGAGAGTTTTTCTTAAGGAAGGGAAAAAACCCACGGATAGGGAGAGACTGTGGGTTTGAGAGGAAGTAGGATGATAGAGGGAGGCTGGCCAATCTGCTAGAAAAGACAAGAGGGGTTAGGATGAAGGGTACATCTTGTGTTGTTGGTGTTGGCAAGGGAAAGGCCTCCTCTTTGGGTGAGGCACAGGTTGAGAAGATAGAGCTGTTCTTTATACCCAGCATTCCTAATTTTGTGCCTTTTTCCTGACCCCCATTTCCCCAAGGTCTCCTTGGCCTCCTTAAAGACGACTCAAATCTCACTTTCTTGTTGGGGCCCTAGGTTTACTCTTGTACCTTGTTGTCATTGGTTTTAGACAAAACTGTTGACTTCTGAGTCACCTACCTCATAAACTTGTCAATCTCCCGTGGGCTGCCCCCTAAAAATTTTACTTGCTTTTTCTCTCCTTTCTCAGTATTTTATCTTAGGTTCTGATCTAAGAATGATCTCTCTACCATCTCTGTTTTGCCTCAATGATTCCTGTTTTTCCTATGTCCTGTTCTCTAGCACCTTTTATCTACCCATACATGTAGTCAACATATGATTCAACAATGGATTCCCCAGGCTCTCTCCTCAGCTCCAACCCCACACTTTCTCTTTGTTTTGGATGTCTCCAAAGCTCATCAAAAATGTCACGCTGGCACTTCAAACTCCATACGTCCAAAATTAAGCTCGTAATCCTTCTCTCCTAAATCACCTTTTTTTTTCCAACCTTCCCAATTTCTGTCAATGGCATAAAGCATTATCCTATTAGCCATCTAGAGTTCAGGTTTTAATTTCTTCTTCTTTAACCCCTATGCCCAACCAATCAGTATCATCTCACTTAATCCTCATAATAACCGTAGTGAGAGCTTACATTTATGTAGTGCTTACTGTGTGCCAGGCACTCGGCCAAGTGCTTCACAATTATTAGCTCGTTTAATCCTCACAACCACTCTGGGTGGCAGGTGCTATTATTATACTCATTTTACAGCTGAAGAAACACAGAGCTAGCAAGTGCTGGAGCCACATTTGAATTCAGATCTCCCTGACTTCAGGCCTAGGGCTCTGTCAGCTGTGCCACCTGGCTCCCTCGAGGGCTACAGGTTGTGACATGACTAGATAAAACAGTTGAGCTCCTTCCTTTGGACGAAGCTCTCTGAATGTTGCCATCTCTAGTAAGTGACCAGTGGAAAGTATCAGAAACAATCAAATCTTCTGAGAGCTGGCTAGTTTACAACTAGGAGCAAAGTAATCACAAAAGGAAATGGGCTGTAAGCGTGACCGTTTTCCCCATTTCTGTTCATGGATGTCGTATTCCACAGAAGCATTGTGGATAGAGTACTAAAGCGTAAAGTGTAAGTAGTAGGTGCTTAATAAATGCATATTCCCTTCCCTTCCTATTCTCTTTCTTGCACCAATCCAAAAAACTGGTCAAGGCTCCATGCTGCCATAAATTATCTTTTTCGTTTATCTCTTTTCCTCCATTCCCACTGTTACCACCCCTAGTTCAGAGCCTTATGACCTTTCACCCAGATCACTATCCTATTACTTCCTTCCAGACTCTCCCCTCACCCAAAAGAGGACCTAGCTTTGTATCCTAACTCTGATGCTTAGTAATTGTGTGCCTTTGGGGGAAATCATGTATCCTCTCTGGGCCTGTTTCCTCTTCTGTAAAATGAAGAAGTTAGACTAGATGACCTTTAAGGTCCTTGCCAGATCTGAATCCTATTAAATACCCTTTGTATTGCTATCAGAATAATTTTCCTAACAGCCATCTTTAATCCCATCATTCCCATGCTCAAAAACTTCCAGTAGCCCCCCATTCATTCCTGAATAAAATATATTTTGTCCTAGACTTTATTGAAGACTTTCTATAACTTGGTTCATCTAATTTTTCCAGGATTATCATATTCCCTTCTCATCTCCTACAGTCCCACCAAACTGAATTTATAGAATTCTTCAAACATATCTCATCATTTCCTAACTCTCAGTATTCATTCAAATGGTGCCCTGCCTAGAATGCCTCTTTCTCTTGTTCTGCCTCTCTGATTACTACCCATCTTTTAAGGCAGCCCAAGCGTCATTTTGTCCATGAAACCTTTCCTGCTCTTATCAGCCAGAAGCAACTGCTGCCTTCCCCTAATTAGAATAGTCCCTCTTACTGCATTTTTATATTTGGTATCATATTACGACCATTTGTATCAAGTTAAAGTCAAGCCAAGTCAACAAGCATTTATGAAGCACCTACTACATGCCAGATATTGTGCTGGGAATTCAAAGAAAGGCCAAAGACAGTCCTTGCCCCCAAGAAGCTTACAGTAAACACACAAACAGCTATGCACAAACCAGATCTGCGCAGGATAAACTGGAGATAATCAACAGGTGGGAAGGCACTAGCATTAATGAAAATCAAGACTGGCTTCTTGGGGAAGGCATACTTTTAGTTGGGATTTGAAGGATGCTAGAAGGAAAGAAAGACCAGGAGGCAGAGAAAAGGGGGAGAGCCCTCCACACTCTGCGTATGTTTTACCTCTTCTCCTGGAAGGTAAGTTCCATGAAGACATAACGCATGTTTCATTCTTTGTATTTGCCATAGGCTGAGTACAGCACTTTATAGACAATAGGTACTCAGGAATTAGGTGCTGACTATTTGAATAATAATTATCTAGCCACACTAATTGTTAACAATCACCATTCATTCATTCTGAAGAGTTCCCTATACATCCATGGTGAATTCAATTCAATAACTGTTGATTAAATATTAGCTGCATGAAAAGCATTGGGTTAGGGAAGAAGGGGTAGGAAAAGACAAGCAGGTTAGATAAAATCATGGCCCCTGCCTTGATGGGCATTATGGTCAAGCAGGAGGGTAGGACCCATGGCAGATCGCCATAATGTATGTTGTAAATGATGCTCTCTGAAATCTCAGGAGGTGGCTACAGACATGGGACAGCTGATATGTGGCTTGAGCTTTTAAAGAATGGATGAAGAGGGAGGGTATTCTTGAATAGAGAGAAGTGTGAATAAAGACACAAAAGGGGGAATGGGACAGTGTGTTTGGGAGGCAG
The DNA here is from genome assembly GCA_028646515.1 of Pseudochirops corinnae. Taxonomy (NCBI): domain Eukaryota; kingdom Metazoa; phylum Chordata; class Mammalia; order Diprotodontia; family Pseudocheiridae; genus Pseudochirops; species Pseudochirops corinnae. The sequence goes on from CM053588.1 coordinate 147,161,261, forward strand.
AAAATAGTCATAATTTGTCCAGAACAAAAATTTCATCAAGGAGAGTAATATTATCGAGTGATTGACACTCCGGTCCTTAGTCTTTGATGTCCAATGCATGGTTTTATGTGAATTCCAGCTGCATTTCTATCAGGGACACACAGGTGGAGGAGGGGTTCTTTCTCAACTGCAGTATTTGGTTCAAAGGATAACTTGATATATCTCCCTATAGGACTTTCACTTGCTCCTCCAGCCCATGAAATAAAATATGATAAACTGCATTTCCAAAGATTAATGTGCTTCTATAGCTGTAGTTGTAGAAACTTACCTAACCAAATAAGTAATCATAAATGTAATGCCTAAAGATGAAAGACTATTGAATCCATGAAACCACAGAATGTCAGAAATGTATGAGACCTTGAAAATAATTTCTACTTTAAATTTTTTTAAACTTTTAAGTTAAAATTCACTTTTTTCAATGAATAAAAATTGATTTTCTGTCCCTCCTATTCCCCCTTGCCAATGAAAATGAAAAAAAGAAAAAGAAACCCTTTGTAATAAATATTTTTAGCAATTATATCTTTTGACCCTCTAATTTTATAGAAAAGGAAATTAAGATCCAGGAAAGTTCTTGAGTCCAAGGTCATACAACTAGTTAGTTAGTGGCAAAATTTGGACTCAATCTCATTTCCTTTTTAATAAACTGTTTGCTTCATTCATTCATTCGCATATATGTATGAATAGCCCTCATCTTTACAGAAGAGTCTCTTCAAATGTATTTGATGCTAAAGGTAATAAGAAATCATTAGACTTTATTGAGTATGTAGATGCGATGGATAGAACTATGCTTTGGGAAAATCACTTTGACAATGAAGTGGGAAATGGATTGGAATGAGAAGAGATTTAAGGCAGGGAGATTAATTAAAAGGCTATTGTAACAGTCCAGTCTGGAATTGATGAGGGCCTAGGGTAGTGACTATGTGTGAAGAGATTTGCTCAGGGTCTTTCTGACTGGTTCTGGCACCTGTCCGCTATGACATACTGGCACATATTTTTTATAATGTGCTTCCTCTCTAAGATAATATATTCATAGGAGGAAATTCAGGAAGTAGAGAGGGTGATGCATAGTGGAGAGTGTTTGGGTGAAGATCAGTGGAAGGAGAAAAAAACATGGCATTACAATATAGTACCTCAACGTAATTCCCACTAAAGTAGGAATACACTAAAGAGCCCATGTGTAGCATGAACAAATACACAAGGGATATAGGAAACAGAATGAAAACCTGGCATGGAGGATAGTATATTATACTCTATACAGAATGAAATATATAGTATACTATACTGAATATAGTATATGCTATATTCAGAATGAAAACAGAATAAAAACCTACCATGGAGGTTAATGTATGTCTTCAGTTTCATGTACAGGAGATCTTTCTCTACCATAAGCAGAATAGCTAATGAGTTCTTGACTCATCTTAATGATAATTCCATTCAAAAGGCAGAGGAAGCAATAGAGGAATGCTATTCTGGAGCTGGTGATAAGCAGCAAGCAGACACTGGTTGAAACATTGGGATGAAGGAACCACTGCTTCTTAGAATTCTTATTAGAAAAGGAGAATAAAGCCAGGTACTATCTGACTTCTCCCTTAGATTTCAGGAAATCATAATTTGTTTCAGCCATTTAGGGAAAAGAGGTTTGAAAAAAGTATTTGGCAAGTGAATGTTTAAAGCGAAGATTCTTAACTGGGATCCATAGTCTTCTGTGGGGATTGTGGACAGATTTTAGAGGGTTCATGAACTTTGATGGGGAACAAAATTAAATCTTTATTTTCACTAACTGAAATTTAGTATTTCCTTCAATTATGAATGTAGACAACAAATATTACTCTGAGATGGGGTCCATAACAATTACAGGGAGAAGGACGTGATACAAAAAGGTTAAGACCTCTTAGACTAAAGCCCTAGACCTTTTATTTCTTTAATTTTTTCCATTATTAAGCTTTTACTTTTTTTTCTTTCCTATCTCTCCTTTCACTGAAAAAAGGAATACATTTCTTCTAAAATATGAATAGTCAAGTGAACAAATTCCTACTTTGGGCCTTTTATTTCAGCATATTTTAACTTAATCACACAAAGGAAAGCACGAAGAAATTTCTGAAGGAGAAGGGAAGGGGCAGGTCAACAAGGAAGGATAAAAATAGGACAGCAGCAGACATGGTGTGGAAGGCTCAGATGCTATTATGATGCTTGATGACAAAAGGGAAGACCACAGGTTTTATAGGGAGGAAATGGATCCTTGTTCAGGCATGTCTGATTGGTTCTCCATCTTTGATGTCACAGGCATGGAAATATCAGGGGGTTGGCCAGTAACATCTTGGGTATAGAGATTGGGGTTTGGAAGTTCCCAAAAATTTCCAGGGGAAAAAAGCACAAGGAGGATATATGTCTAGAGCTGAGGCTGTAAGAAGTTTAGGTGCCATAACCAAAGTAGTTTTCTTTCACCAACTCTGTGTGCTGTGAAAGATCTCTAGAGATGCAAACAGAAACAACTTCAGTGAAGACAAAAAAGAGGAAACATCTAAAAATACTGATGTGCATGTACATGGAATCTATCGCTAACTGCTGGTTGTTAATGTGATTGCTACTTATGAAGTTTATATTTTAATCAATGACTTGAATAAATGTATAGAATCATGTTTGCAAAATATTCAGTTTACCCTTTGGATGATAAAGACAAGATTCAAAAAGATCTTGAAAAGAAAATTTAAAAATTGAAATAAAAAAGACATAAAAATTTAGCTAAATGAAATTTAGTAAAGATAAATACAAAGTTTTATGCTCGCGTTACCAAAAAAAAAAATCAGCTTTACAAATACAAGATTGGGGAAGCATGACAAGATTGTTGGAAAAAAGATCTGAGTGTTTTAGCGACCTGTAAGACCAATATGAACCAACAGTATGACATTGCAACTAAAAAACCTAATGGATTCTTGGGTTTCAACACAGGAGGCGATGTGTTAGAAGTCAATGGTACTCTTGCCCTGATCAGATCACTTCTGGATTCTGGGTGCAATATTTTGGAAGGACAATCACAAACTGTAAAGGACAACCATGCCACACAAGTGTCAGCTGAAAAACAGAAAAAAAACAGAAAAAGAAAAAAAGAGAAAAGACGAAAGTGAGTTGGGGGCAGTGTTGTGGCAGCTAGGTGGTGTAGTGAGCGCTGGGACTGGAGTCAGGGAGACCTGAGTTCAGACTTGTGTTCAGTTACTAGCTGTGTGACCCTGTTTCCTCATCTGTGAAACAGAGCATCTATATCCCCGTGCTGTTGTGAGGAGATAATGAAATGATATTTGTAAAGTGCTTTGTAAGCCTTAGAGCACTGTGTAAACAATGTAAATAATAGCTATTATTATTTGAAGGACTTTCATGGAGATTTCATTGGTTCTGCTTGACCCCAAAGGGCAGAGCTAGCAGTGGTGGAGTGAAGCTGTAGAGAGGTATATTATGCTTCAAAGTAAAGAAAAACTTCCTCATAATTAGAACTGGCCAAAAGAGGAATAACTTATGTCAATAAATAGGCAGAAAAAAAACATTTGAGCTTTTGAAGAGGAGACTGGATGACTGTCAGTAATGGGGTAGAGGGGATTTTTTGTTAGGTATGGCTCAGTGGAGATGGGCACTAAAGTTGCAATCAATTCTGAAATGATTATGCTGATCTCAGAAAATAACTATTAATTAGAATGCATCACAAGGAAGGAACAGCAATTAAAATAGCATCAGCCTAGCCACAAAAGCACCCTTAATAAGCTATTTGATTTGCTGGGGTCTTGTTCCAAGTAAAGAAATGAAGGCCTATGAGGTAGGTACTATTATTGTTCCCTTCTTGCAGGTGGAGAAACTGAGACAGACAGAAGGAAAATGACTTTTACAGGGTCACCTAGCTATTAAGTATCTGAAGTGGAATTTTAGCTCAGTACTTCCTGACAGGAGGCCCAGCACCCTATCCATTAAATCACCTGGCTGCCTCTAGTGTAGTTTTATAATCTCTTCCTCTTGAAATTACTCTGCATTTATTTATCTCCACACCTGTTGCAGTCTCCCAGGAGATTGTAAGGTCCTTGAGGGAAGGACTATTTTGTTTCTTTTCTTTTTATCCCCAGTGCCCAGCACAATGATCTACTTGGAGTAGGGGCTCTTAAAAAGTTCGTTGAATTGAATCAGAATGTAGAAAGTTATTATTCACCTGCTCACTGAAGAAGATCTCCCAAGCCATAATTTTTAAAAAGACTTAAAAAAAAAAAAAACATGTTAAATTTCCTAAGGCCTTCATGGCAACTGAATCATTTCTAACTTGGCCAAATGGATTGTTTCCAAAATCCTTCTACTCTTAATTGCTAACTGGTGTCCTACCAAAACCATCCGATTCTCCCCCTTGTAGAAAAAGTAATATAAGACAGTCTTGTTGCCAGTGCTTTGGGAGAGATCTTGTAACTGGGGGAAAGTAAAAGAATTCAATCTAATCTGTAATTAGACTCCAGTACCAATTACACAAGGTAGGTCTGTGATAAGATAGCTATTGAGGAAGCTAGATGGTCCAAATCAGGACATAGTATTAATTTCTTTTTTTTTTTTTGCACTTTTTTGGGAGGGCAGTTGGGGTTAAGTGACTTGCCCAAGGTCACACGGCTAATTTTTGTGTTTAAGTGTCTGAGGCCCAATTTGAACTCAGGTCCTCCTGACTCCAGGGCCAGTGCACCACCTAGCCGCCCCACAAGGTATTAATTTCAAATCCAGCCCTAGACACTTATTAGCTATATAGCCCAAGGCAAATAATTTAACCTCTCTGTGCCTCAGTTTCCTCATCTGTAAAAAAGCACTTTGCAAACCTTAAAAGTGTGCTCTATGCTAGCTATTATTGTTATAAGTGCTTCAAGAAAGCAATAGGCAAAGGCTATGGGAGTTCGGAGGAAAGTCTTCACCTCTGGGTGGACAGTCAGAGAAGGCTCTATGGAGGAGGTGCCATTTGAGCTGAGTTTCTAACGCAGCATTTAAGACTTCATAGGCTTGGTTTCAAGTCTGATAAGTCGGACATAACTCTGTTTTTGAGACTCATAGGTCCCCCCTCACAAGGAAAGCAATCTCTTCAAACCTTTGTTTTGAATACTGCTTAGAAAGAAAAAAGAGATAGCCATGATCTGGTAGATAGGTCTTGGAGCGAGGCTCCTGATAACCCTGGGCTGGACATTCAATGATTCCGTGTTCTCAACTGCTCTTTATGACTTGCATTGGGAGAAGGCATTTCCCCATCTGGGAGTTCCCTATGGCAATTAAATCATAAGAACAGTTATCTTTATCCCTGTTCCCATCCCTAGTCCTATCTTGGAAGGAAAAGGAGTGGAGGGCGTACCTACGAGATGAAGTCCCTAATAATATCACTATAGTCTTGAAATTTCACAAAGCACTTTCCTCACAACAAGCCTTGTGAGGCAGGTAGTCTATCCACCTCTATTTTATAGATCAGTAAACTGGAATTTAGTGAAGTGAATGCTCACACATGGTCAACTAGTAAGAGTTGGAGCTAAGATTTCAACCCAGCTCTTCTGATTCTCTATCCAGAACTTTTATCTTTGCAATTTGTATTCCAAAGTACTAAAATTAATATCATTTGAGACAGAAGTGGTATTTTTGTACTCTCATAACATGGATGCCATCTCTAAAACTATTTACCTCTTTGAAAGTCTATTGTAGAAATCACTTAATGTCTAGACTAATAATAATTTTTTGAACTATAAATCTGAATTTTTTGGTAGTAAAGAAGTTTTCCCATCTATTGGGAAACAATTAAACAAATTATGGTGAATAAATACAATGGAAAGTTACTGTACCACAAAACATGACAAATATGAAAAATTCAGAGAAACATGAGAAGATTTATATGAACTGATGCAGAGTGAAGTAAGCAGAACCAAGAATACAATTTATACAGTGGATTATAAAGATGTAAAAGAAAGAAACCAAAACCAAACATGAATTCTGAGTCATTGTAATGACCAAACCCCAGAGATGAATTGTGAAAATGTATCTCTCTTTCCCTTTGCTACAGAGGTGGAGGACTATGGTTGTGGAATATTGCATATTATGAGAAAGAGCTGATGTCTCAGTTGATTTTGCTGAATTTATTTTTTTTCCTTTTCCTCTTTTAATCTTTGTTACAAGGGATGGCTTCCTGTGTTGAAGATGTAAATCACTGGAAATAAATGCAATATTAAGTAATACCTAAACAGCTGTGTTTTCATTTTCCTCATTTCAGTTTTTTTTAATGGGATGCAATATATAAAACAGAAAAGGATTGTGGCAGTTAATACAATGGAGGCAAAGCAAACTCTGCAATCCTAATGGCCACTATTAAGGGAACAAAAAATACAGGATGGTGGTGGAAATGGGTGTCTCCATAAATAAGGGAGATGGTGAAAAGGACAAAAAGGAGAGGAAAAGGAAAGAAGCGAGTTAAGAAAAGGAGTAGGGCAGCTGGATAGAGATGCCAGGCCAGGAGTCAGGAAGATTCAACTTCCTGAGTTCAAATGTGGCCTCAGACACTTACTAGCTGTGTGACCTAAGCAAGTCACTTCATTATGTTTGCTTCAGTTTCCTCATCTGTAAAATGAGCTGGAGAAGGAAACGGCCAACTGCTCCAGCATTTTTGCCAAGAAAACCCCAAATGGGATCATGAAGAGTTAGACACAACTGAAAATGACTGAATAAAAGGGGAGTAGAAGGAAGTGGATTAGGAAGAGTCAAGGAAAGATTGAAATGTCATCAGTAACTGTGAATCCTTGGTCGGTACAAAATCTCAGGATCTCAGGAGAGACCTTAGAGGACATCCAGTCCAACCACTGCCTGAATAAGCACACCATTTACAATATTTAGGATAAGTAATCACCAGACTACTGTCTGAAGACCTCCAAAGAGGGAAGACCCAGTGTCCCCAGACAGCCCATCTCATTTCTGCATGGCTCTGATTGTTTTTTTCCCTTACAGTAAACCAAAATCTGCCTCTCTGCATGGTCAGCTACTGCTCCCAGTTTCTTTTTTTGGTGCTGGCTTCATTACGTGGTTTTAATTTTTTTATTTTTTACTTTTTTTTTGGAGGGGGGAAGGCAGGGCAACTGGGGTTAAGTGACTTGCCCACAGTCACTTGGCTAGTGTGTTAAGTGTCTGAGATCAGATTTGAACTCAGGTCCTCCTGACTCCAGGGCTGGCACTCTATTCACTTCGCCACCTAGCCACCCCTATGGTTTTTATGTTTTTTTAAAAATTAATGGCTGCATTTTGTTTTTGCATTATCTCTATGTCCCAATATATTCCTTCCTTTCCCATTCCCAGCAAGCCATCTCTATGAACAAAGAATAAAAAAGGAAAGAAAAAGAAAGTCCTCCAGCAAAACTGACCTATTGGTCACTTCTGGTGGTCTATGCACTATTCCACGTAGAACCCTCCCTCTCCAAAGAAGAGAGGAAGCTGAGTTTTCTCAACTCCACTCCAGGGCCAGCCTTTTTGGCTGTCATAGTCGCATGGTGTTCAGTTTTGGTTTTTTGTTCGTTCTATTTCCATCATTATAGTCACTGTATATATCACTTTCCTGGTTTTCCTTATTTTACTATGTATTCATTTTTGTCTTCCCATGCTTTTCTGAATTCTTCATGCTCATCATTTTATACTGCATAGTAATGTTTTGTTATGTTCCTGCACCATGGTTTGTCCATTCTCCAAGCCATGGGCATCTACTTTGTTTTGGGGTGTTCAGGGAGGACTCACACCTCTGACGTCAGGGCTTGCTGAACTCTTTTCACAGTTGCTGATCCACCTTTGGTGTCACCTGTCACTCATCTCTTATCTGTAGCTTCAAGAAGGTATGGCAGCCACATCCATCTTGACAGACAGGCTAAATTAGGTTGAGGGTAACTGATAGGCCTGAAACCTGTTGGTGAGTTAAGGGCATGTCTACCCCAAGCAGGAGAATACTTTCCCTGGTAGTATGGGCATAAGAGAACAATTTGTTCTAATGGCCATGAAATTGGCTGAAGTAGGTGATATGGAGTGCTTGGAGATTGGTCAGACATTGAAGATGCCAAGGTCATTCTCTGCATCCCAGGCCACTGCCAGTCATCTTGACTTTTGTCTTGCCACTGGTATTCAATGACTCTGGAAGAGAAAGCGAGGCTGACGACTTTGTACAACTTTGCCTTACTTAAATCCAATTCACAAGTGAGTCAAGACATCACCCTATGATGTTAACAGTCTTCTAAAATGAAGGATGAACAACAGTTCTTTGCTGCCACAAACATTGCTGCTGTATCTGGTATCTCTTTGGCCTCATTATTCCAAAGAAACCCAGTTACATCTCCTCTTCAGGGTTCTAGTGAAATATCCTTAAGGGGCCATGGATGTCTCTTCTTTAATGCCATTGGTTCAAGCCCCCATTATAGTAAGGTTGCCTCCCATTGTGAGATGTCAGTGATTGGTACCCCATTTCCATTTAACCATTTATGTCTTACAAAGGGATATTTACTTTGAAGATATAGTAAGAACAAAAATATAGATATTCCACTCCCTCCAACCCTGCCCTCCATACCTCAGTGGCACACTGTCTCCCCTATACTACCTTAGTCTCTGAGGAGAATAGACCCCAAATGGGCATGATTTCCACCCAGCATTGGTTCTACCAAATTCAAGTCCAAATGTGACATTGCTTCCAGGAAAATACTATTTTCAGCTATTGCTGGGTTAGGTCCTAAAGGTCACTCCTGAAGGTCTTACTTCATGGAGACCTTGTTCCTTAAGTTTTGGGGGAGTGGGGGGTGGGTTCGGATTGCTACTAGAGTGAGACAACACGATAGCAACAAGCAGTCTGACATTAAGGGAAGAGACAAAAATCATAAAAATCATGCATAACTTTAAAAACACTGTACTTCAGATAATTCTATAGTTAGTAATATTTTTGTTATTTTAAAATCAAAACAACAAAAATATATCTTTAATTTTCTAATTTTCTTTTTCTTTTCTCCTCTTGAAATTCTAAAAATATATCTAACCTCTTCCGCATTTTGTGCCAGCCCCTATGTGCCTGGTTTACTCATTGCTTTTTTCCTGGCTAGGCCATTCAAACGATTTCTTGGCAGGCTTTTCCTTGCTTCCCTGGCCTGTAGTGGTACTACCTTATTATTCTAAGCACAGACCTGGGAGTTAGATTCTGCGTTGCAATTCTGGCTCTGCCGCTGATGTATTGAGTAACTTTTGGCAAGTCTTTTTGCCTCTCTGCTTTCCCACATCTTCTTTATCTACAAAAGGACAATGTTACTGACATCTTAAGAAGATGCTGGATGCTTTCATGAAGAAGCAGCTAAGGTCTAAAAACTCAGATGCTCTTCTGTTCATAAGTAATTCCTTAGCTAGTAATCTGGTATGTAGGGGAGGAAGACCAATGCATTCTTTCAGTCACCAGATTTCCATTTGGAGCCAGATTGCTTCACTTGATTCCTTTTTAATACACTACAGTCCTTGGAACATAATGATATCTTGTGTTTTTATACCACAGTCACTATAAATACTCCCCCTCCTTTTCTATTATCTCTCATTGAATTTTCCCTTGTAACAAAGAAAAACAGTTAAGCAAAAACATCTGATACAGTGACCTCATCTGGAAATACATATAACACTCTACCCTAATAGCTCCTGAACTTCCTGCTGAGATAGGTTTCATTATCTGTTCTCCCGGACAATTATTTATTTACTAATTATTTTTTATTAATTATTTAATAGATTTACTTCTTTTTAGGGAATTTTCCACATATATTATTTCAGGCAATGGTTTGTTGGGTTTTTTTTGGCTCATTAGTAGTGCCCTAACATGAATTTTTCTTTTATTACTCAAAACAGTATCTACATATATTTGAAAAATAGCAATGCATAAAATATAAGACATAGTTTTATAGTCATCAATGAACGGATTAATCAGTTACTCCATAAGCATTTCTTAGGTGCTTACCATGTGCCAGGCACTGTACTAAGTACTGGGGATGTAAAGAAAAGCAGACACTTACTAGCTGTGTGACCTTGGACGAGTCACTTAACCCCAATTGCCTTGGCCTTCCCCTCCAAAAAAAGAAAAGAAAAGAAAAGAAAAGAAAAGCAGAACCACAGAAGCAGTCCCTGCCCTCAAGGAGCTTACATCCTAGTGCTTGTTTATTACACTGAGTCATGCTGTATATTTTCTTGGAATTAAAGATCAACATGACAGTGCTTAGTGCATATGTGGATTCATGGACTTTTTGTGATTATTTAGCAGTAACTCCATGGCTTCCCAAAGACAGAGAAGATGTATCTGAGGGACACATGTGAGGATGCCTCCTTGTTCCAGTCCATCCTAGAATTTTTTGGACCAGATGGAGATTTCTTTTTTTTTTTTTAACTTTTGTTTATTTTTAGTTTACATCATTCATTTCCATGAGATTTTGAATTACAAACTTTCTCCTCGTCTTTCCCCTACCCACCACCCCAAAACAGCGATCCCACTGTATGCTCCCTCCCCCAATCTGCTCTCTCCTATATCCTCCCCCATCCCCCTCTGACTTTCCGGTAGGGCAAGATGGATCTCCCTACCCCAGTACCTGTATATCTTATTTCCCAGTTGCATGTAAATAATAATAATGATAATAATAATAATACACACACACATATATATATATACATATATATATTTTTAACATTTGATTATAGAACTTTAAATTCTAGATTCTTTCCCTTCTTCTCTCGTCACCCACCCCCATTGGAAAGACAAGCAATTCAATATAGGCCATACATGTGTAGTTATGCAGAACATCTCCACAATGGGCATATTGTGTAAGACTGACTATATTTCTCTCCTTCCTATTC
>CM053588.1:147172677-147211633 GCA_028646515.1 Pseudochirops corinnae
ATAGCATGTAGTTTGCTTCAGTCTCCATTTAAACTCTGTTCTTTCTAGATCTTTCTCTGAATGTAGGTATCTCCTTCCATCCTGAGACTTGTAGAATTGTCTTATAGCTGTGCTTTGCTGAGAAGAGTCCAGTTTATCAAGGGTGGTCATCACACATACGATGTGTCTGTGATTGTGTACACATTTCTCCTGGTTCTGCTCTTCTCACTTAGCATCAGTTTTTGTAAGCCTCTCCAGGTAAATATGACGTCCATCTCCTCCCCATTTCTTAGAGCACAATAGTATTCCATCACATTCATATACCACAACTTGTTTAGCCATTCCCCAATTGATGGGCATCCCCTTAATTTCCAGTTTTTTGCCACCACAAAGAGAGCTGCAATAAACATTTTTGTATATATGGGTCTTCCTCTCGCTTCTGTGATCTCCTTGGGATATAACCCCAGAAGTGGTATTACTGGGTCAAAGGGTATGCAATTATTTACAGCCCTTTGGGCATAGTAAAATCTCATTTTCTAAAAGAAATCTTTCCTGATCCCGCTTAATGCTAGTGTCTTCCCTTCATTGATTATCTTTGATTTGTTTGTTTTCACGTTGTCTCTCATGAAACTATGAGCTTCTCAAGGGCAGGTACTTTTTTGCTTTTCTTTGTATCCTCAGATCTTAGCACAGTGTCTGGCATATAATAGGTGCTTAATAAATGCTTTACTTGAAGTGCTAGATAAATGTCAGTCATTTTAGAATCATTTAGTAATGCTAATGATGGGGTTTCATCTTTTTCCTTATTTATCATTTGCTTTAATGGGAAAACTCAATAAAAGAGTGGTATTATGCCATGGTCCTTTAAATTTTTTATTGTACTATTCTTAAGTAAAAAATCAGTCCCAACTCTTTCTCTTGCATTTGATTTCCCTAGTACAGATGATGATTCATAAATATTGTAAACGAAATTTTGTTTCAGTTATCATCTGGCGTGGTACTGATATCAGGAGATGTAAGTTGTCAAGCAATGCTGCTATAATCATGCAGGGGTCATCAGTTGCAGAACATATGACTTGGTTAATCACAGACTCTAAAATTTTTATGTAGTTTCCTAATATCATGAAATTACACAGGATGTTATATGATATTTATTATGCTTCATAGGATAGCAAAATAGGATATTATGCCCCATGGATTTAAACCTGGAAGGGACCTTAGAGACCACTGAACACAACAAACCTCATGCTACAGATGAGGAGGGTAACACAGTCTGCAAGTATTTGAGGTCCTGGTTCTAACTGACTTTAAGTCAGTACTCTAACCACTAACTTGCTATGAGCTTTTCCATTACCCTTTAGGTGATCTTCAACTTCATTTTTTCAGAGACTGTAAAGTTCTATTATTTAAAGCCACACATTAACTGGAAGAATATTGGTATTCAAAGAATGGGTCTTTGTTTCAAGGACAATCTTGGAGTCATTAAAAGCACTGAATAAGTTCCCAAAGTGAATACAACCCCTTGTTCTATTCACCTCTGGGCCCAATTCATTGTCCATTACAGGTGTGTTCCAGACACATGTAGCAATGAGTCAATTCTTCTGATTATACATCCACTGTATATCATTATCTGGACAACAGATACTCTTCATCCACTTGGTTCTTCCTGTGTGGATAGTGGTATTCTTAACAAGGGGAGATAAATAAACTTGGAGGACAGTGTTCAGTTTTTAGATTCATTAGTATAAGTAAGTTGATTTATTATACGCTGATCACTTCAGTCATTATGTTTGACTACAATGGAATCACATCATATTGCATTAATCCAATGATACTTGCATACCCCAAATGAGATGGGAATAAAAACAATTTGAATAGTATGGGTAATTCTGCCAGCCATTATACTGAAGGAACATATGCTCTGGAGTGTGAGACAAGAGGCATCTCATCATGCTATAAACCATGAGCAGCTCTTCATTTTGCCTGTTTACAGTTGAACATATGTGAGCTTTGGGGACTTACTTCTGGATATATAATTAAGAGAAGGGGGAAAAGGGATAAGCATTTATATAGTGCCTACTGTGTCCCAGGCACTGTGCTAAGGGCTTTTTTACATATATTATATTATCTCATTTGATACTCACAACAACCCTAGATGCAAGTGCTATTATTATCCCCATTTTAATCCCCAGGATCCCATGGCTAGTAAGTATCTGAGGCTGGATTTGAACTCAGGTCTTCCTGACTCTATCCATTATACCACTAGCTGCCTTAGTGACTTGCAATGAGGAAATTAAGAGTCCCTCAATTAGCCGATCAGCCAAAGAGCTGATGGATAAAAAATTAGATATACAAAAGGAGGTATTAGTCTCTGGTCCTCTCTCTTGTTTCCATCAATAAAGTGTAAAAACTGTTTCAAGTTGTGTCCCAAGAGTCAAGTATATGTCAGGGAATCAGGGAGATTAGGCTATCTCCCAGTCAGCCTCCATATGGCTATAAACACATGGTTGCCTCTTTCAAGTTCATTCATTCTTGATCCTAGGTAAATAAATATCCCATGGTAGAGAGGTTTAGAACTGGCAGTAACCTTATACATTCTGAATGGTCTGAAGTTAGGCGTATGAGTATGGCAGCTACAGTTTCCCCAGGCTAACAATGGCTGACATGAAGGGAATCCTATAAATTAAAGAAGATAGGTAAGAGAATTGGGTCAAGCTTTAACTGCATTACCAGCAGACGTGTGCTGAGCCTGATTGGACAGTGTAGAGATGAGGTGAAATATAAAAAATCTGGTTAGCAGTTCTGCAAAAGCATGTAGTGTTCTCTACAAGGCTTGAATACCAGCCTTCCAGCTAATTGTAACAGTTAAGTTACTGAATCCTGTTAATATGAACTATGATTCTTCCATGTTTATTTTTTTCTTTGTAGGAATGTTCCATACTTGATTCCTGTTTCCACATTAAGTACCTTTTTTACCCTCTTCGTTGGAGACCTAGACTTGAGTTATAACTTAAACCATAAGCAATTTTCCTGAGGGTGATAGGGTAAGGATTTGTTAACAAGCCAAGTATGAGAACAGAGAGTCTAATTCCATTAGAGATCATGCTTTCTGAGGGCTGTACCCAGCCCACAAACCTCGATGTCTGGGTGGGACAGGGAGAGGCATATGTTCCTGCCCCCATTATGAGGCTGAACAGTCACTTAGTGCCTCAATACTATTATGTTGGGACCTTGACTGTTTTTTGAAGAATTGATTCCAATCACCTTGGACTCTCTTTTATTTCTCTTTGAACCAATGTTGCTTGTCTGATTATTAGGAAGTCTATTAGGATTGTCTTCTGCATTGGCAGGGACATACTGGGAAATTTTCAAGTACTCTATAATACAGGGATAAATTTTATATGAACCTCTAGTGGGGTTTGCCTATGTGTGAAAGATTCTGGAGAAATACTGGTATATGCAGCATGAAAGAACATCTGGAAATTTTTGTTCAGATATGCAGTGATATTACCCTATATGCTAAAGGAATCATGGAATTATTTTCATCCAGGGCAGTTTGATTTCTCACCCTCTCAGGACTAAGCCAGGTGTATGTGTAAACATCCAGAGAAGAGCACCTGAAATTGATGACGGAAAAGGCAAACCTTTATCCCTGAGTGACACATACTGGAAAAGTCAGCCCCTAAATTCCCTCCTGGTTGAACTTAACCACACTCTATACAATCTCTGTGAAACCTGATTTTTGTTTCCTTCTTTTTGTGAAGACATCCTGGTATCTCTTCTGTCTCCCGGTCATTTAGCATACTGGGTATTGTGAAAAACAAAATATTTTACTTCACATGCTAACTCTAAGCCCCATATAAGACGCAATTCCATTGGATGGTGAGGAGATTGCTACAATGTCTTTACTTCCTACTTGCTTGTAATAATAATACCATTGGCAGCTATTTTGTGAGTAAAGCCTTCTATGGGTCAGGTGCTGGGCTAAGCACTTCACAATTATTATCTCATTAATTCTCACAACACCCCGGAGGGGAAGGGCCATTATGGCCTCCATTCTTCTGTTGAAGAAACAGGAGCACACAGGGCCTGTCTGAAGGCAGATTTCAAACTCAGTCTTCCTGACTCCAGGTCCAGTACCGCATCCACCGTGCCACCAGCTGCCCCTTTTTACTTGCTCACAAAATTTCCATGTCCTTGCTTCCTTCTTAAAAGTATATAGCTTGGTTTTGATTAGTGTGAAAATAAATCCTACAAAGTAGTCACATGTATTTGAATTCACACTGTTTGAAGTTATAATTATATTAAATATCATGATTAGTTCTTGTGTTGTTGTTCAGATTTTTCAGCTGTCAAACTCTTTGTGACCTCATTTGGGATCTTCTTGGCAATGATGCTGAAGTGGTTTACCATTTCCTTCTTCAGATCATTTTACAGATGAGGAAACTGAGGCAAACAGGGTTAAGGGACTTGCTCAGGGTCACAGAGCTAATGTCTGAGGCTGGATATGAACTCAGATCTTCCTGACTCCAGGTCTGGCACTCTATCCACTGTGTTACCTAGCTGCCGTAATTGGTTCTAATCCAGTGCAAATATACAGTGCAAATTTGAACAATGTAGCCACTTCATAGGATCCACTATAATAATTAAGATCTAGCTGTACTTCATAATCGTTTGAGACAGAGGGAACCTTTTCTACCATCCTCCCATCCCCTATTCTACAGATAAGGAGTGACTTGTCCAGGGTCATATATCCAGAAAACAACAAACTGGGGACTTGAATACAGATCTTCTAAGTTCCATCTTCTACTTTCCATCACACTTATATTATTAACAAAAACACCAATAAATAAGCAAAACCTACTTCATAGTAATATTTTTAGATAATAAAGTGGATTATTTTTTCTTCATATAATTTGAAATAAGTACTTTCATCAATCCTGTTTTAGGAAATGAAATCCCTTCTCTAATATTTCATGATGAAATTGTATATTTTCTCAAGAAGAAAAAGCCATGCCAAAGCAACTTCATTTCCTTTATAGATAAGATTACTAGGATGTTAAAATAGAAACTGTCTTATGATTTCAACCAAGTATGTGACAAATTATCTCTGCATATTTTTGTGGATAAAATAGTGAAATATAGGATGGATGATAGTATTGTCATGAGGAAGAATACTAAGGCAGGGCATGGTAATTTCCTTCAAATATTGGAGTATTTTAAGGGTTGTTCCTTGGAAAAAAGGGTTAAATTTCTTCTACTTTGTACCAGGAAACACAACTAGGAGCAATGGGTAGAAGCTGCAAAGAAGTAGATTTTGGTTTGATCAAACCTCTTAACAATTACAGCTATCTAACTGACTTGGTAGAGATGTAGAAGGGCTTTCTGTCAGGTTGGAATAGATGACCTCTGAGGTTCCTCCTATCTCTGAGATCCTATCATTATGGTATTGTCCAACATTTTTACCAATGATTTGGATGAAGACATAGAAGATAAGGTTTAAAACTTGTTCTCCCACAAAGTTGGGAGAGATAGCAGAGTTAATATAAAAAATTCAAAATGAGCTAGATTAGCATTAGGGCTGAAGCCCTCAAGACAAATTTAAGAAAAGAAATATGTATTGTACTTAGGTTTAAAAAATTAAAAGCAAAAATGAAGTATTAGCCAGATTAAGTTGAGGATGGTAATGAAATGGGATAAAACCTAATTTAGGAGCAATTCACATGAGAAAGATCTTGGGGGTTTTAGTAGACCACAAACTATAAACTAACAGTAAAAGATTCCTGTTAAACAAGCATAAACATATATCACATTAATAGATGTGCTGTATTTAAATTATAAGCACTCTGTACTAGTCACATCTGGAGTCTGAGTTCCAACCTGCATGCAACAATTTAGGAAGGGATGGGTTCTATAAAATCCCCAGAATCTAAATTGGTCTCACCATCACTTGGAGATGATAAGCAAGGTAGACTGAGCTGTCACATACCTGTGAATCTCAA
Source organism: Pseudochirops corinnae (assembly GCA_028646515.1). Classification (NCBI taxonomy): domain Eukaryota; kingdom Metazoa; phylum Chordata; class Mammalia; order Diprotodontia; family Pseudocheiridae; genus Pseudochirops; species Pseudochirops corinnae. The sequence goes on from CM053588.1 coordinate 147,178,659, forward strand.
GAGCCCAGACTTTACAAGGCCCAGGAGCTGTCTTCCAACCTTCCTTCACGTGGAAGGTGCTCTCCTAGCAATTCACCTCTTTTTCTGGGGTTTTCATTTCAAACTCTGAATGCTGCCTTCCCAGAGAAGGAAGATAGCTGCCACTTTAGCTAGACTGCTTATGAGACTATATTGGTCTACATTTTTTATTAGTTGTACATTAGTCAGTCAATAAGCATTTATTAAGCCCCTACTATGTGCCAGGTATTGTGCCAAGTGCTGGGGATACAAAAAAAGGGCAAAAAATCATTCTTGCCCTCAAAAAACTCACACTCTAAGAGAGAAAACATGGTGCCTCTGGAGTTAATTAAGGGGGAAAGGGGATTATGCCATAGTCAGAGCTGTGTTTTCAGATATTTTGGTGGCTGAACAAATGGACTGGAGAGACCTAAGGCAGGCAGACCTACCTATAGGCTATTGCAATAATCCATCAGGGCAGGTACCCAAGTCCCTCAGGGTCTCTGAATCTTGGCCTCCTGTCAGTAACAGGGCACTGATAGAAAAATGTGGGTTAACGGCTATTTTCCCACTGTTATCTGAGACAAATGGCTATTCTCTCATCCTTTTTCATGGTAGGCTCATTACTCATCTTAAAGATACTATGAAATAGTTAATGCTAGTAACTAAAATATAAAAGCTCAGAAATAATGTGGTTTGAAAATTTCAGTATCACAATGATGAAATGGCTTCCCCCCCCTGTTTTAAGTGTCTTATTCACAGAAGATGTTTCCTCTTCACAAATCATTATTTCTGTTAGTCTCCAGAGAAATATGTGAATAAATCTGTCAAAACAACTGCTTGTGGCAGGAGTCAGTATTTTTCTAATGTTTATGGCATAAATATATTGAGTCCCCCTCCATACTATGCCTTTTAAAAGTATTATCTTATTTTTCCCAATTACATGTAAAAACAATTTTAAACATTATTTTAAAAAAATTTTGAGTTCCAATTCTTTCTCCCTCTTTTCCCTCCCCTTTCCCTGAGATAGTAAGCAATTTGACATATGTTGTACATGTGCAAGCATACAAAACATATTTCCATATTAGTCATGTTGTAAAAGCAGACAGACCAAAAAAAAAAACAAAAACCAAAACCAACCCACAAAAAAATTAAAGTGAAAAATAGTATGCTTTCATCTGAATTCAGATTCTCTCAGTTCTTTCTCTAGGTGTGGATAGCAATTTTCAAGAGTCTTTTAGAACTGTCTTGGATCTTTGTATTGCTGAGAATAGCCAAGTCATTCTCAGTTGATCATTGTACAATATTGCTGTTACTATGTACAATGTTCTCCTGGTTCTGCTCACTTTACTTTGCATCAGCTCATGTAAGTCTTTCCAGGATTTTCTGAAAGCATGATACTGGAAAAAAATAGAAGAAAGGAATCCTAACAGCACAGGGCATTCCTTTTCCATTAGATAAATTATAGATATTTTATATGAATATAATATTGAATATTTTTGCTTTATTGTTTTTTTGTCACAAGAGAAGATTCAGCCTGGATAACCTATGTGAAATGATTGTGATATAAAAACAAAAGTGTCTTTCTCTTATCAATCAACTAAGATAAGAGGGAAAAACAGTATGGTTACTGGATGGAGAGCCTGTCTATAAATCAGGAAGACTTGAGTTCAAGTCCTTCCTTTGATAAATATTAACTATGTGACCCTGGGCAAGTCACTTTCCTCTTGGTGCCCTAGTCAAGTCTCTAAGACTAGCAGATCAGTAGTGGTAGACGTTTGCTTTATCAGTGAAAACACAGGTCCCGACCAATAGATATAAACTTCCTCCTTCCAGCTGTGGGTGTTAATTCTAGTTGAGATTTTGAACCTAGGGTGACTGAAGGCAGAGAGAAAGAAAGAGGAAGAAGGGGAGGTTGCTTTGGTTATGGTCCCTTCAGCCCTGTGGTACTGTACAACCCCTCATCTGTTCCCATTGCTCCATTTATAATTCCACAGATAATCATGAAGTGAAAACTTCATGTGTTCATATCACCATGCTTCTATATGTCAATGCATGAACAGACATGGTCATCATTATTTTCAACCTTAATTTATCAGTAGCTTTTGTCAGGTCCAAGGGCAGCTGGATTTGCAATAGATAAAGCTTGGAATCAGGAAGTTTTCTGGAGTTCAAATCTGGCTTCAATCACTTATTAGCCGTGTGACCCTGGGCAAGTCACTTAACCCTGTTCGCCTCAGTTTCCTCAGCTGTAAAATGAGCTGGAGAAGGAAATGGCAAGCTAGTCCACTACCTCATGCCGATGGGGTCATGAACAGTCTGACACAACTGAAACAACCCAGCAACAGCAATAACTTATCAGATCTTCTTGTGTCAAGGAGCAAAAAGCCCTTATTATTTGGTATTGATGGAATCCTAATAAAGCTGCCCCACCAAACAGTAGGCCCACTGCCTCTACCTAGCAACTCACTCCTCATTCCACTCAATATCCCAACTTCTTCATATATGCTTCACTACTCACTAGAACAACAGGTATGTCCAGGAACTCACCGTTCTCACAGCAACAGTAGGCGTCTCCTTGTGATGGGATCCCAGCCACTGCCTCTAGTTCCCTACTGCCCCCAGACCCATTGCTCATATTTCCCACAGAAATAGCTGGTGTGTCCACGTACTCAACCACAACCACATGCATCTAATCTCAGACAGGACCACAGAACTCAGCCAATCAGAAAGCAGCACCACCAGGATACCCAAGCAGAATGTGGGCCCCCAAACAATAGAAGAGACTTTCACTAAGTAGGCACCTGTGCAGTGATAGTAAAGAACTGACCTAGAGTAAACTTATGACATAGAGAGGATTACTCTAGTATCATTATCATACATACATACCCCCCACCCTCATGCAAAACAATTCTGGGATTTTGTTGTAGCAGAGTTAATTTAAAGGGTAATTGCAAAGGATTGTTGTTATGCCAAGCTCAAGGTACATCCTGCTTGCTGGGCCTTAGCTCTGGAAAACAGGGTGTCTCCTAATAGTAAAAAGAGAGGGGTCATCTTGGCATGGGGATCCTGACACCCATTAGAATAAAACACGATCAAGGGCAGGGATCTATCTGTATTCCCCGTGCCTTCAATACAGAAGATTCTTAATAAATACTTGTTGACTTGACTTTTCTCCTAGGGGAGAGCACAAAACTGGTGGCAGAGAGGAGCTGTTGAGAGGTAAGTGTTTGGTTCAGAGATTGCTATTCCTAGAGAAAAAAAGCCAGAGAAATAGATTCTAGGAGTGATGAACCTACAGCTTTGCCAAATTAATCTATTGTTTAGTATCTGAAATTTAATGAACATCTAGCCCAGCAGAGACACCAGGGAGTAAGGATGAGATCTAGAAAGAAGTGTTCAGTTAGATCAAAAGGAAAAACTAAGGAGGATCTAGGCCTACTATCCTGTAAATATGTAAATGTGCAATGCAAAACTGATGGAAAAAACCATGATAAGTTTTGTGATTTCCACCCACCCCACCCTTTCTATTTATTATTTTTATAATTGTTTCCCTCGACATTTTCTTCCTTCTTTCCTTCCTTCCTTCCTTCCTTTTTTGTTTCAGACCTGTTCTTTCCTTGGAATAGGAAACTCTTTCTCTCAATATGGTTGTGTGATCATTCTGCAATTTGCTACATTAGGACACTTTACTGGGGCACTAAGAAATTAAGAGTTTGTCCAGGGTTACACAACCAGTATGTGGCAGAGGCAGGACTTGAACACAGGCTCCTGAATGAAGCTAGCTTACTATCTGTTACACCAGTGTTTCTTTTTTCCCATCATACTAGCTGTGAAAAACCTACTTTTCAGGGAATAGGGGAAGGAAAAACCTTGAGTTCTCTTTTGTAAGCCCGGTCAGATATTGGGGAACCGAATCTAGAGATCAGAAGTGACTGCAGCTAGAAATCAGTGGGAGCTCTTAGCAAGCTGAGCCTTTGATGCTCATTGCTTCCTATTATTTCCATGACACTGTTCTATGAATCATCCTTTTTTTTCTCATGCATCCTCAGTCTCTCCCTTTCTTTTAGCTCCTTTTTTCATCTAGAAATATATTCATATATTTATTATTAAACATTATTTTTATTATTATTTTTATTAAATTTACCTCTCCTTCAACAAATCCATTTCTCTTTACTCTGCTATAGCTTTAAACTGTTGTTCTAGTTCTCGTCCCCCTTTTATTGCTGAACTTTTAGAAAGAGTACACTTACCACCTCCACTTTATTATTACCCATTTACTGTTTTTTAAATGAATGGATTTTTATTTTATTTTATTTTTTAAATTAATTTTTGTTTATTTTTAGTTCACATCACTGATTTTCACAAGATTTTGAGTTACAAATTTTCTCCCCGTCTTTCCCCTACCTACCCCCCCAAAACAGCAATCCCACTGAATACCCCCTCCCCTAATCTGCTCTCTCCTATATGCTCCCCCATCACCCCTCTGATTTTCCGGTAGAGCAAGATGGATCTCCCTATCCCAGTGCCTGTATTACCCATTTCCTACTCAACCTTTGCAATCTACTTTCTTCCCTATTCTATTGAAGCAATCCTTTTTAAGCACACTAATAGCCCCTTTATAGATAAATCCAATGGTTTTTTTATTGGAGCCCATCCTCCCTGACCCTTTCTGTAGCATACAGTACTCGAGTAGCCTCTCCTTCTTCAGATCCTCTTCGTTCTTGTTCTTAAGGCACTGCACTCTCATTACTCTCTTTCTATGTCTTTCTTCTCTGTCTCCTCATCCTCCTTCCAACCTTTAAACATGGATGTCCCTCCAACATTCTATCCTTGGCTCTCTTTTCCTCTCTGTTTACACTCCCTTAGATATGGCATCCATTCTCATGTCTTCAATTATCATCTCTTTGCAAATGACTCCTAAATATCTCCATCCAATCCTCTCTGGAATTCTAGTTTTCTTTTTCCAAATGCCTATTGAATATCCATCTCCAACTAAATATATCACCAGCACCTCCAATCTAACATGTCCAAATCTGAATTCCTCATCATATCCCCTACAACTTGTCCCTCCTGTTTCTGCGGATGGCACAACAATTTTCATTATCACCCAGACATGTCATATTTGACTCTTCCTTATTTTGCATATTTCAGAGCCAATCAGTTGCCAAGTCCTGTCAATTCTACCTTGGCAAAATCTCCTACATTCATCCTTTCATTTTTATTTTCACTTAAAGCATTCTTTTTCAATTTCACACAGATGATTTTAATGCCTTCTAATAAGTCTCCATGTTTCCAGTCTAAGCCCTCTCCAATCTTCTTTGTTTTTGTTGTTTTTTGGATGGGGGAAGGTGGTAGGGCAATTGGGGTTAAGTGACTTGCCCAAGGTCACATGGCTAGTTTTGTGTTAAGTGTCTGAGGCCTGATTTGAATTCAGATCCTCCTGACTCCAGGGCCAGTGCTCTATTCACTCCGCCACCTGGCAGCCTCTCCAATCATCTTTCTATCAGTACAGGAGACATCTTCCTACTGGTATAGTGGAAAAAATATAAAGGACTTGGAGTAAGCAAGGATCTGGGTTCAAATCTCTTCAGCAACACTTACTAGTTCTGTGTCTTAATTCATTGTCTTCCAAAGTCTCAGTTCCCTCATCTATAATAATGCCTACAGTAGCAATAGCTTAAAAGGCATGCTGGTATCTTGAAGAGGACACTAGCTGGGGATTTAAAGATCTTGGGTTCAAATCTCACTTCTAATGCAAACTACCTGTGTGGCTTTGGACAACTTACTAAATCTTCCCAGATTTTAGGCAATAATGTAAAATCAGAGGGAAGAGGGTAGACTTATATCTTTGATGTTCTTTCCAGCTTTAGATCTATGATCTTATGAACTCTTTGGGCCCTCCCAACGTCCTCATCTGAAAAATTAGAGCATTAGATTAGATGATCTTTTGGGTTCTTCCAGCTCTAAATCCTATGATTATAATATATGTACAGAGCCATTCTTCAAGGACCAGCTCAAGTTCCCTCTAAGTTTTTGATGATCCCTAGGGTCATTCTTCCCTCCTTTGAGCTCTTTTTTCATCTGTGCTACTCACTGGATACTTGTCATAGACGGTCTTGCAGATGTTAGTTAAGATCTCTCTTTCCATGATGGAATTTCACAGACTGCTTCTAAAAATCACAAATGAAAAGCTCTCCAACACTCATCACTCCTAATTTCCAGAGTCTATTTAATTGAGCTTCAGTGAATTCTCTTTTCCATTGGTTTGTGATGGGGTTCTACTTGGTGGGTGTTCATCACACATTCCATTCTGAGTGTGTGCTTAATTCCCAGAAGAAGCAGTAGAATGGAATGTGAAGCCAACAGCACAGCTCACCCTGAAACTCCACAAATCTTCTGGCCTCTGCCCATCTCTCTATTTTTGATTATTCTGTTCTTCTCTGCCTAGATGACCATATGCTCTTCCCAACCAATTTCACTTTGACTTTTCTTTAAGGCCCAACTCAAGTCCCAGACCTCTGTAAGGTTTTCTTAGCTCACGATTATCTTTCCCATCTTTTAATTTTTCTAGTACTTTTCAGCTGCACCGTTAAGTTAATTTAATACTTATCACACAACAGACTTCTTTCGTTATAACTATCTTGCCATATGTATTAAATCCCATCCAATAAGCATTTATTCAATGCTATGTGCAAGGGAATGATGGGCTCAGGAAACCTTGGTTCAAATTCTACCATAGACACTTAGTAGTAAGCTATGTGACACTGTGCAAGTCTTAATTTCTTCATAAGTAGAAGGGAGATAATGATAGCACCTACACTATAGAGTTGTTGTGAGGATCAAATAAAATAATATAAAGACAAAGCACCTTATAAACATTAAGGAGCTATATTAATAGCTGATATCAGCTAGTATTATTACTGGTTTTTATCATTATCGTAATATGACAATTGGTTATTATTGTTACGTAACAATATTAGCTAATATTATTACAGGGACAACAGCAAGCCAGTCCCCATCCCCAAGGACCTTGCCTGCCACGGGGGGACGTGCATCTCTCTCCAACGAGGCCCCCAGCTCCCTGAGGTAGCCTGGCACAGAAAAGATGCTAAATAAATGTGTGTTGAGGCAGTTAGTTGACTAAGAGAACAGATTACTGGATTTATGGGTCAGAAAGATCTGCATTCAAATCCTGATTCAGACATTAGCTGTGTGATCCTGGGTGAATCCCTTGACTTCCTAGGCTTCCATTTCCTCTTCTGTAAAATGAGGATTAAAAATAGTCCTTACCTCATGGAGCTGTTGGGAAGATCAAACAAGATAATATGTGTAAAGTGCCTTATGAACATTAAAATGCTATACAAATGCGAGCTATTGTTATTATTATTATTGATAATTTTTTAAAACTCAGGTCAGAGCCTAGATGCCACGCAGAATTCTCACCTTCCTCCAATATACATTGGCACAATGCTACTTTTCTTTTTGCCTTTTTTTAGAGGGCAACTGGGGTTAAGTGACTTGCCCAAAGTCATACAGCTAGTAAGTGTGTCAGGTGTCTGAGGTCGTATTTGAACTCGGGTCCTCCTGACTCCAGGGCCGGTGCTCTATTCACTGTGCCACCTAGCTGCCCTAACAATGCTACTTTTATAAAACAATCTGTTTCTAAGTTAAGACTGGTTGCACTCTTAACGCCTGTCTTGTGCCAGATTCCTGTTGCAAGAAAAAGGAGGATTCATATCTTTGCTTGGTTCAAATTCTACCATGCTGAAAATTATAATTTTAAAAACTTGGACCCAGAGTTTCTCTCAGTGGAAACAGATTAGATTAGTACAAATAACCATATAAAAAGAGTGGCTTAAATTTAAAATCATATACGAATGAAAGGTAATATATTACTTGCTGATCTTACTTATAGTCACAAACAAAATACCTTTTTCTGAGTCATTCTAAACAACATAAAACCAACTTTTGCATGGTAACTGGGCTAGTTTTTTACTTTCTGATTATTTTTTTTTTTTTGAAATTCAGGCTAGATGTCAGTCAGTTATGATGAAAACACAATCTAGAAGAGATAATATTATGGTACAAAAAGTTTATTTAGTAACAGTTTTGTAAACATTTGAGGTAAATGAACATTGACATCAACTGATTCCTACAGAATTGTATACATGAGGCAAGTCCTTTGAAAGGCAGCCCTTTTAGGGATTTACTGCTTGTAAATCCCTCACTGCCCAGAAATCTCTCTGTCATGAGGATCAGTCATGTAGAAAACAAACATCCTTTGGGCCACAAGAAACCTCTGAGTAAGCCGACACAACCTTTGTACTGTGGGAGAGATTGTGTAATGAAGAACAGAAATGCATCTCCTGAGCTTTAAAGAATTGTTTACTTTGATTGTCATGTCTTTTTTCACTTGTTTAGATTTTGAGAAAAAAATTCGTGTTGCTTTTTACAAAAATATTTTTTCCTATAAGGCAATAATGTATTCTTCATGAGTATTTGGGGGGAGGTAGGGGAAGAATCTCTGAAAAAATCACGTGAAAAAAATAACAAAAAGATAATATGTATGTGAAATTAGCTTTCTTTAGATGGCACTCAGCATACTGGAAGACTTCCTATGTTAAGATGTTCCTTTCTGAGGCATAAATATCTTGTTAGAGTCCCTTAATATTTAAATAAACCAAAATAAGGGTCAGGGACCATGTAGTTCATCTACATGTGGAATTTGAAAATTAAAAAAAAAACTGAATGCAAAAGTTGGAAAACCAAAGTTACAAATATAGCACGTGTGTCATGAAAAATCAGGGAAAAATGATAAAAAGGAGAATACGTTCCATATTCAGTTGTATTAAGGGATTTGTTAATCAGATTGAAAATCAGTTTTTTTTCCCTAAAAGGACTGTTGGAATTATTTAATTGGCTCTACTCTCAGGTTCTGACACAACAAATTATGGGGAAACAGCATAACATCAGCACATTTAATAAGTGACAAATCAGTATTGATTCTCTGATTCTATGTCAAAAAAAGTACTTTCCTTTTTCAACACTTTACATCATTTTCAGGATCCAATGCTATAAGAGTTCAAAAGCTTATTTTAGCCATTAAGCACGGAAAAAATGATGAATTACACTTAAGAAAAAGTTAAAAATACACAAATCCCAAAGGAACAAGAAAGGAGTGAATGTAAGATTTTGCAAGAAATCCTGCAGAATCAAAATGGAAAGAGAACTTTTGCATTTGGATCTTTCAAAGGTTGAAAAAAATCGTATAGCCCTTAAGTCATTTGACAGTACAAATTACAGGAGTGGGTTTCTGATCCACTGATAAAAGAGAATATAAATATTTCATACTTCTGATTAAAAATACACAAGTACATTTGATAAATCATTTTTAGTTTTTAGACAACTTTAGTGAAATAGGAAAAACCACACCCCAAATCTCCCAATTAGATGATAAATTGTATTGATAAATATCAGTAGACTATTTAAATGTGTGAAAAATATAGGATGAAATGTGTCTTGTCCATTATGTGTACCTGTCTAATTTTTCATTGCACATTTTAATACTTAAAATAATTTATTAAAAGAGAGCAACCTTCCACACCACTCATCTACCCCCACGGGGCAGAGAAGCCTGACCTTTTGGTTTCAAAAACACTAATACCTCAAACAGCAGTATAACTCAAGTAAGAAATGTCATTTTCCACTTTTAAAAAGAACTGTGACCAGTAAATTCACCTGTAAACTAACAAATATCTCCTTCCACAGATGCTGTTCTACCTCACAAAATTTCATTACTTCTTGGTTCCTTAATTGTTTCTAATACTACTGAAGGCAGCAAATTTAATCCAATTTACATTTAAAACAGGTATTTCACACAAATCCCTTCAAACAAACTAAATCTCTGCCCATGTGATAGGGAGAAGAGGCTCAAGCTATTCTAAATGCAATTGTATCATAGAGGGATAACCATACACATGTTATCCATTATGCATAAAGTTAAATTTTCAAAAATTTAAAAATTAAAACTATAATCAATCCTCCCCCTCAACTCAAAATCAAATGGTGGGAAACCAAGAAGTTTAAAATTTGTTAGAGGTGTGGTTACGGTAGAAGTTCCTGAGGCGTGTGTTCCAACACAGCCTTGTGAGTTGTAGCTTTGATTTTGGCATAGTGACTACAACCTTTTCTAAAACTAGATGCTTTCAAAATGGAGGTGGTTCAAGGGCATACATCAATGCTGAGTAGTTGGTCTCTTTTTCTAAAATTAGATGATCAGTAATGGAATAAACCTTCTGCTATCCTATTGGAGCTCCTTGTAAGACTGAGAGTCGCACGTAAGCTAGGAATGCAAAAGGGCCTTTTCAGGAGTTTACAAAGTCGTAACTACTTTTGCTCGTTACTAGATCTTAAAATATATTTGAGAAAGTGCTTTAGGGAGCATGGCCTCAAATAAATCAAACTGATATGTTAATCTCCTGAATTTAAAAAGCAATGAATTTAATAAGGGAACGGACAGACAATACAATTAAGGGGAGGTTGTGGTGGTGATGGTACGAAAGTTGAAAAATAGCCAGTCCTAATCCATGGAAACTCAAAGTGAAAAATGTGAATAGCATCAAGCCTAATGTTGCTACTTTTCATCAGCTAATTCATTGGCTCACAGATGACTGTACCACTCTATAGCCTGAAAGTTTATTATATCAATGGTTTTGCTTAGTTCATGAAAAATGATGAAAAGCTGTTTTTAGTAAAGAGGTATGTGGAATGAAAAATTGGGCCAATTTACATCCATAAATAACATCCTGTTAAGTAGAGACTCCTTTGATGTACAAGCAAATAAAACTGTTATGTTTATACTTATACCCGGATTAGGAAGTTGAATGTCTTGTATTTTTATTTTTAATTTAAGAAGTAAAAAAGGCTAGGAATCTTATGGGTGCTTTGTCCTGTGTTTTTAAAAAGTATAGGTCATTAATTCATTTGAACTATTCTGGCAACCATGGTTAAGTTTCAATTTTCTATTCAAAATTTTTAACAAGTTCAAAAGTTTGAAATGCTTAGCTGGGTTTTTTCCTCTTTTCCCTAATGGCAATCGGCAGACCAATGAAGGGGCAGACTTCTTTTAAAAAGAAAAGGCCAAATCTTTAACTACATGTAACAGGGCCAACTTGACAATAGCTGGATTATCCTAATTTCTAATACTACTACATCTCTTTTTCTCAAAAAGACTGAAGGTTGAAAAATGAATGTCACACTTGTCCTTTAAGACTCAAATCTCAAATGGGTTGCTGAAAAAGAGAAATTCTTAAAGCATGCCAGTCACATTTTTCTTCAATTTTCCCACTGGGTGAAGGCAATTGATCTACAGTACACCCTGGAATTATGACTGGAGAATTAGCCCTGGAGAATCAATATAGTTTTGTATTATATCATAACACACGATGTGAGGGTTTCCTGTGCCTCACTGTGCAGGTTTAGAAGTACAAATGCCTCTAAAAAACGACAGAGAAAGAAGAAAGAAAAGGAAAGGAAAAAAATCCATTTGCATGCCACTTAAATATTTTTTGGACCAGGTGAGCATATAGTCACTCAAAAGCAAATGCACTCATAGGTTAAGAGTAAGGATGGAGTTGAATATGTCCACTGATTTACTACACCATCCAGAGAGGTTTTGCCCAGTTTAGGAATACATGGCGATTTGGATGACAGGGTATGTAGAGTGGGGCCTGGAGTCAGGAAGACCTCATTTCAAATCTGACCTCAGACACTTCCTAGCTGTGTGACGCTGGGCAAGTCACTTAACCTGTTTGCCTCAAAGTTTCTTCAACTGTAAATAAGGATAATAGCACCTACCTCTCAGGGTTATTGTGAGGATGAAATGAGATAATATCTGCCCAACACTTAGCACAGTGGCTGGCACAGAGTAGTCACTATGTAAACGCTTAGATATAAGAGGGATCTGTAGGCAGTGCACGAACTAATTTGTAAATTCTGCTCAGGTTGCAAGGTCAGGGCCTGCTGGGCTTGGATATTTTTGGGACAAACAATCGGATCTCACTTTGGTTACTTTCATTCTATCAGAAAATGTTGCCTTTATGTCCGCTACAACTCACAGTGTGTTAAGAACAGCAGGTATTAACATAAGGAAACCTAGTCTCCTCTTCTTGATCTTATTTCTCCTCCCATCTTAGGACCTGTCTTTCTTCTGGTTCTTGCTGATTCAACTGTGAATTTTATTTTTTTTTAAAAAATTTTCTAGAAGAAAGGTTACTTTAAAACTCTCTTCAGAGATATTAGACGGCTAAGTCATCCGATCGGGCTCTACCGCTGCTGGACTTACTAGCCTTGCTTAACCGTCTTGTATCAATGAGAAGCATCGGGGGTGCGTGCATCTCAACTGTGGTAGTGCCTAGCTGTTTCTCTCCATCAGAGTTTACCTCTGATTTAGTGGCCCCCAAACTGCTGCTACTTCCATTAATCAACAGCAGGGGCACTTTACTTCCTCCTCCACTGTCTGCTCGCTCTTGGAGGAGTTGCCGAACACTGCTTGGGGTGGTGGGAGTGCCAGGGGTGGTGTTGGGTGGGGATGACTTCCTTTCAAAAGTCTGTTGCTCTGCCTCCTGGTTGGCCCAGTTCTGCTCAGTCATTAAGATGTGGTGGTGGTTGCCACCATAATACTTGGCTGGGGCTGCCTTACTGCGCTCCTCGGGAAGGGTTACCATTCTGAATTCTGTGGGCTGTGGAGGAGCCCCAGGATAACCTGGAGTGGTTGCCTGTCCTAGGGAAGAGGCAGACTGAGTATAGTAAGGTGGGAATCCAACAGTAGGTGGGGCAGAAGGGGAGGAAAGCAAAAGAGGGCCAATGCTGCTACATTTTGAGGGAAGGACTTTGGCTTCGGGTGAATCTGGGCTGTAATGGTTGGTCATACCCTGTTTAAGCTTTTTCCAACCCAGGTGATAGATCTCCAGCATGTTGAGCAAGAGAGACACACAAGCCACCACTAACATGAAAATAATGAATATGGTCTTTTCTGTGGGCCTGGAGATAAAGCAGTCCACAGTGTTGGGGCAGGGCCACCTGTCACAACGGTACAGTGGCTTCAACTCAAAACCATACAGGAAATACTGCCCCACGATGAAGCCCACTTCAAACAGAGTCTTGAAGATAATGTTAAAGACATAGGTGCGGAGTAGGGCACCAGCTATCCGGACTTTGCCTCGATCGTCTCGGATTGGAGGCTTCTCTTTCTTTTCCACCCTCGTACCCTCCTTTCTGGTTAGTGGCTCTCTATGGCTGCTGGGACCTCCGAGTTCCCCCACTGCCTGCTGCAGGTTGTTTTTCTTAAGCTGTTCTTCTTTTTCCTTCTTTTTTTCCTCCATGCGTACGATGTGCAGCACATGGCCCAGATAAATGAGGGTGGGTGTAGAGACGAAAATGATCTGCAAGACCCAGAAGCGAATGTGGGAAATGGGAAAGGCCTTGTCATAGCAGACATTTTCACAACCTGGCTGTTGAGTGTTACACGTAAAGTCTGACTGTTCATCTCCCCAGACTTCTTCTGCAGCTGCACCAAGCACCAGAATTCTGAAGATGAACAGAACAGTCAGCCAAACTTTGCCAATCACGGTAGAGTGTTCTTGTGCGTTCTCTAATAGTCTCCCCAGAAAGCTCCAGTCACCCATTGCTTCAGATTCCTAACCTATAATGGGAACATCATCATTGTTGTTAATAAACAAATTCTCATTAAATAAATCACACATGTTGTATAGCAAAATACGTCTGTAAAATACCTATTGGGTCACTGACCGGAAACATAGAGAGGCTTCTTTGAGTTTGTTTTAGAGGAATGTAGTCCCAAATTTCTAAACCCTGTACAGTAAGTACAGTAGAAGTTTCTACATGACTGCAGTCATTCATTGTCTTATGCTACACTATGCAAGACTGTGAACTCAAAAAAAAAAACAGATGCAAAGGTCAATGAAAACTTTAAAACCATTATGCAAATGTAAGTCACTATGGTATATAAGGAGATTCTAAAAGTTAAATAGAAATGTTCCATGGTGGAAGTTACAGCATAGCTCACTGAATCTGAACACTGGAAAAGACACTGGAGATGATATGGCACAATGGAATAGATGCTTCTGTTATATTATGGGTAGGGCTGGGCTTCATTTTTTTCTTCAGACACCCAGCACCTAGCCCTGTGCTTAGTACATAGCAAAGGAGGTGCTGAAGAAGTGCCTGATGAATTGAACTGAATTTTGGATGCATAAAAAAAGGCCCAAGAGGGCTGTGACTAATCCAATTTTATCAAGTCATCCTGACCTGGAGTGAAATCTCTCCTTTTTCACTCTGTTTCCTGTGGTATGAGAATATTTTAAATTATTTCTTGCTTTTACCAGAACAAAAAACATCAATTTCATCAAATAGCAATTTGTTTCCAGTTCCCTGGTAAACCTGAAGACAATTTTGATTGTTTGTTTTTTTTTTTTTGGCAAACCATAGTTGCATAAATGTTTTAATAAAATGAATGAGAAATACTGCAACACTCTTTTATTGGCTTAGTAATTTCTTATAATGAAAAGCATCTATTTCTTTCCTTTGGGGTGAAAAAACCTACCAAATTTCTAATTGTTTGCACTAATAACATTTTTGATACCCATTCAACTAAATAAAATTTATTAATCATCTAGTTTACACAGGGCACAAAAGTCCTGAAAAACCGACTCTGGTGTTTTCTACAGTGATAGGGGAGCTTTAAGTGCAGTTTTAGCCACAGACACTTTCTGTCATTCAAGAAGGACCAGCTTCATCAGGCAATGGAGAGGTTTATCGCTAGTTGGCCAGTGACACCCTCACAAAACAAAGAAAAAAATTTAAATTTAAATGCTCCTCAGTCCTCTGTTGTCCCTCTTGCTTTTGCACTGATGGTGTCAGACTAGTGGGAAAATGGAAAAAGGTGTTAAGAAATGCTTGTTTATACATATAAATATGTTTTACATATATACATCCATATATACATAAATGTATATATGCATGTATATATAAAACATATGTATATACATACTTAATATATATTCTGTACATGTGTATATGTATATATGTAGGTATATATATGCATACACACATACACACACTTGTTTATATATCTTGGATATCAAACCCTTATCAGAGGAATCTGATACAAAGGTTTTTAATAGTAAATTACAAAGTATCTATCTATCTATCCATCCTTGTGTCTATATACCCCAAAAGGATATGAACAAACAGTTCTCAAAAGAAGAATTGCAAACTATTAACAACCACATCAAAGAATGCTCCAGATCACTAAAAACAAGAAAACAAAACCCTGAGATTTTGCCTCACACTTGCAAATTGGTAGAGATGACAAAAGATATGAATAGTCGTGATTGGAGAGAGGTTGTGGAAAGATAGGCACACTAATACATTATTAATGGAGATGGGAACTGTACAGTCATTTTGGAAAGCAATTTGGAATTATGCGAATAATGGAAAAATGTCTATACTTTTTGACCCAGAGTTTCCACTATTAGGCTTATACCTCAAGGAAGCCATTGAAGATAAGAAAGTCTCCATATACACCAAAATATTTATAGCAACAAATTTTGTGATCGCAGAGAATTATAAACAAAGTAGATGCCAATTGACTGCATAATGGCTAAACAAATCATGTCACATGAATGTAATCAAATATTACTGGGCTGTAAGAAATGATGCATATGATGAATACTGAGAAACATGGAGAGATCTAGATGAACTGATGTAGCCTAAGGTAAACAAAGCAAAAAAATATATATACACAATAACTAAATGTAAAAGGAAAGAACTACACACACATATACACAAATCAAAAGTGAATGCTGCAAAATTATAAAAAATAAGCATGGCTAGAAAGAACTGCCATTAGTTTAGCAGTGGTTCTCAACTTTCCTAATGCCGTGACCCTTTAATATAGTTCCTCATGTTGTGGTGACCCCCAACCATAAAATTATTTTCGTTGCTACTTCATAACTGTGATTTTGCTACTGTTATGAATCTATCTGATATGCAGGATGTATTTAAAGTGAACATAATCCATAGTCTGAGAACCGCTGGTTTAGAGGATGCCCCCAATCTACCACTTAGCAGAGGCAGAAGTACACAAGTGTTCCACATTGTACATATTTTTAGACTTTTTTGATATATTAATCAGTTATGTTGATTCTTTCCTCTTTTTAAGTTTTTTTTTTCACTTAAAAATACTTTTCATAGGATACTTAGCTAGCTTGCATTTTAATACTTAGGATGAGCATAGGGATAGAGCCTTGGGAGCAGTATTGTATAATGAACAGAGAGCTGGTCTCAAGACCTAGTTCATGTATCACTTCAGACATACTGGATGTGTGACCCTGGACAAGTCATATGACTTCCCAGTGCTCTAGGTAACTCTCAAATTATAACTTGTGGAGAAGGTGCTGACATGTTTTTTTTTTATAAAATATTATTTTGTCCATTCCCCCTCATTACATGTTAAAACAATTTTTTTAACATTTTAAAAAAAGTTTTGAGTTTCAAATTCTATCCCTCTCTCTCCCCTCCCTGAAACCATAAGTAATCCAAAACAGTTTCTACATTATCAATTACGTAAACTATTTCCATATTAGGAATTGTGTACAAGAAGATTAAAATTTTAAAAAAGAAAAAGTAAAAAATAGCATGCTTCAGTCTGTATTAAGACAGTATCAATTCTTTCTCTGGAGGTGGGCCCCATGTTTCACTATGAGTCCTTTGGGATTGTCTCGGATTGTATTGCTGAGAATAGCTAAGTCATTCACAGTTGATCATTGTTACAATATTGTTGTTACTATGTATAACATTCTCCCAGTTCTGTTCACTTCACTTTGCATCAGTTCATGTAAGTCTTTCCAGGTTTTTCTGAAGTCATCCTGACTTGCATGGTTTTAAAAAATTAATTAATTTTTATTTTCAACATTTATTTTTATAAGATTTTGAATTCAAAATCCACCCTCTCTTCCCCTCTCCACAAGACAGCATGCAATCTGATATAAGCTATACATGTATGATCATATTAAACCTATTTCCACATTAGTCACATTGTGAAAGAAGACTCAGAACAAAAGAGAAAAACCAAGAGAAAGAAAAAACAAAAACGAAAAGATTTGCATTCAGACTCCATGGTTCTTTCTCTGAATATGGATAACACTTTCCATCAGGAGTCTTGAAAGTACTTCAGAAGTTACCTAGATTACCCCTCATTTTGCACCTGAAGAAACTGAGGCCCAGGGAAGTTAAGTGACTTGCCTGAGCTAACACGGGTGACAAACATCAGAGGCAGGATACAAACTCAGGCCCTCTGACTCCAGAGCCGGTGTGCTTGGCCACTGACGGTGTCAAGCTCAATTAGAAATAAGGGCCATTAATTCATCTGTAAGAATCCCTGAGCTGTGTGCTGACTCAGTTTTAAGGAGTGTGGGGTTATCTATGTTTTACCATGTATTTGCTTTGTTAACTATTTCCCAATTACATTTTAATCTGGTTCAGGCAAGGCATTTCTACCATGAAGGCGATATCTTTACCATCACATAATTTACTTAGAAAGCGCAAAGAATACACCATGATCCCTCTGTACTTGTTACATCCTGACTCTTTTAAAAAGCCTTTAAAAAGCCAGAGCGAAATATTCCTTAAAAGTTCTTCACCAACAAGTGGTCTCCCATGCATAAACCCAAGGATCTTGCCTACATGGGATAGTCACTGCACTAACACTGACTGCAGACTCTCAGGTCAGTTTTGGGGCAACATTCATTATTTGACAAAAACTGATGGGAAAACTGGAAAGCAGTTTGGCAGAAACTAGGTAGAGATCAGCATCTCACACTGTATACCAAGATACGGTCAAAATGGGTACATTATTTAGACACAAAGGGTGATATTATAAGTTAATTAAGGGAGCATGGAGAAATGTACCTCTCAGATCTATGAATAAGGGAAGAATTTATCACCAAATGTGAGACAGAAAGGATCACAGGAAGTGAAATGAAAATTTTGATTGCTGTTGTTATTGTTTGTCTAGGACTAACAACATCATGAAGGGGATGTCTTGACCTAGCCATGAACTGAATTTAACTGAAGGAGAGCTATGCAAAGTTGTTAGCCTCACTTTCTCCTCCAGGGTTACTGGAGTCCAGTGGCAAGACAAAAGTCAAAACAACTGATGATGGAGCAGGTTGCAGTAGGTGACCTCGGTCTTTCTAAATTAAGGTCTTTCCTAGGTCTCAGTCTGTCTGAGGCAATGCCCATTCAATAACTAAGGACTAGGTAAGAATTGAGATAAAAGATAACCTAGTTTACCACCATAAAAGTATCAATCTAGAAAGGGAAGACTCTCAGAGTTTCTAGCCAGAACAGAAAATAATTGCCATTTACACTCATTCTAAGCCATTAAAACCTAAACAATGGGCCACCTGAAATGTGGGCTTGGGGACTGTTACTGGCCATTTAATAAAAGTGATCTAGGTTTGAAGGCATAGTCAAGTAGCTCCATTTAAATCTCAATGGGCTTTTAAAAAGCCTGTTTTTTTCAGAGCAATATTTCAGGAAATCATAAATAAAAATTATGCAGGACAAAAAGAAAATTGTCCCAGTATTTTGAAAAAATAACTTAAAAAAATCTATTCCCCAAACTCGCAAATTATCTTACAAAATGTAAGGACCAAAAATTACATTCCTATGGACAGAGCACCTACGTGTAAAGGTATGGTGCCCCAAATGGAGAGAGGGACCACATGTGGCGAGGGAGGAGAAGGAGAAGAAGGAGGAGGAGGGAGGAAGAAGAAGCAAGAGGAGGGGGAGGAGAAAAAGGAGGAGGAGGAACAGAAGGAGGATCAGGAGGAGGAGGAGGAGGAAAACAGGAAGAAGAGGAGGAAGAAGAGGAAGAAGAAATAGTAGCATTCTCCAGCTTGAACTGGCAGGATGGGTCCCCAGACAGCAGCTACTACCACTCACAGATAACATGGTAAAAGACAGTTAATACAAAATGTTTTCCTAAAAACCTGGTTCCCTCCCTCCTACAAATACATACAGCATCCATGGGAGGAGGAAGCTTAAACTTAGCATGATAGCAATGAGGCACATCTATAATTTTGATTATACGAAATTAGAAAGTTTTTACACAAAACTAATGCAAAATTAGAAGGAAAGCAAAAAAGGTAAGAAAAAAAAATTTTAATCAAGTTTCTCTGATAAAGGCTTCATGTATCAAATATATAGGCAACTGAGTCAAATTTATAGAAAATATGAGCCATTCCCAATTGATAAATGATCAGAGGATAGGAACAGGCAGTTTTTAGAAGAAGTCAAAGTTATCCATAGTCATAGGAAAAAAATGGTCTAAATTACTATTGACTAGAGAAATGCAAATTAAAATAGCTCTAAGGTACCACTCACATCTAAAGACTGACTAACATGACAGAAAAGGGAAATGACAAACATTGGAGGGGATATGGAAAAGCAGAGACACTAATGTACTGCTATTGGAGTTGTGAACTGGTTCAACCATTCTGGAGCTTTTTAGAACTATGTCCAATAGGCCATAAAACTGTGCATACCCTGTGACCTAGAAATACCACTACTAGGTCTGTATTCCAAAGATGTCAATGAAAAAGAAGAAAGACCCATATGTACAAAAATATTTATAGCAGCTCTTTTCCTGTGGTGAAAAAGTGTTAGAAATTGAAGGGATGTCCATCATTTGGGGAATGTGGTCTTTAATTGTGATGGAATACTACTGTGTTTTAAGAAATGATGAGCAGGAGCGGCTAGGTGGTGCAGTGAATAGAGCACTGGCCCTGGAGTCAGGAGGACCTGAGTTCCAATCCAGCCTCAGACACTTAACACTTACTAGTCGTGTGACCATGGGCAAGTCACTTAATCCCAAATGCCCTGTCTTCCCCCCTCCAAAAAAAAAAAATGATGAGCAGAATGCTTTCAGAAAAACCTGGGAAGACCTACATGAACTGATGCAAAATGAAGTGAGCAGAATCAGAGATTACTACATAATAACAGCAATGTTCTAACTAAGATCAACTATGAAAGATGGCTCTTCTAATCAACATAATAATCTAAGACAATTTGAAAAGGCTCATGATGGAAAGTGCTATCCACTTCCAGGGAGAGGACTGATGAACTCTGAGTGAAAAGTGAAGTATAGCTTTCATTTTCTTTGTTTTTCTTGCTTTTTTTGCAACACGGCTAATGGGAGAGAACTGGGAGCATTCCCTCCCAATGTTAAAATAAATAACAAATCTAAATAAAGCAAAATAAATAAAAATACAGTAAAACATTAAAAGAAAGAGCGCTCAGGGCATCTCTACACCATCGTGAACGACTTGAGTAGAACTCTAGGGGAGTCTTCTATGAATATGTAAAAATCATGCAAAAACTCCTAGAAAGAAAGAAAACCAGAGATAACTGTTCGACAATTCTACGGTTTTTTAAAATAGTAAACACAAAACAGAGAGCTATGGGCTTGCCAAAAGTGCTTTGCCACTGTCATGGAAGACATCCGTCACAGTCACAGAATATAAAGAATTCAGAGGGACTTGGGAGGCACTCTAACCCAATCTGTACTTGAAAAAGAATCTGCACCCAACAAGGGGTCATCCAGCCTCTGCTTAAAATCTTTTAGTGAGAAAACCTATTCCTCCAGGAGGCAGCTCATTCCACTTCAGCACATCTTCAATTATTAGGAAAGTTTTCCCTTATGTCAAGTCTATATTTGCTTCTCTATGACTTATATCTATTGTTCCTGGCTCTGCCCTATGAGGACAAACAGAAAAAGTCAAATTCCATAACATGTATTTATATATTTGAAGGCATCTCTTATGTTGTCCCTGCATCCCCCCCCTCCCCCACACCCCGCACTCACCCCAGTCAAGTCTTCTCTTTTCTAGGCTAAACACCGCCAGTTTCTTTAATTGATCCTTATTTGGCATAAGCTTGGGGACCATCACCATCCTGGATGCCCTCTTCAATTTATCAGTTTCTTTCCTAAAATCTGACACTCAGAACTGAACATATTACTCCAGATATGATCTAATCAATATAGAGTACGGTAGGACTATAAGTTTTATAGTTTTTGACAGTATACATTCACTGAATCTTAAACTTGCATTAGCTCACTGGTTGCCAAATAATCCTCTTGATTCGTATTGAGCTAACAGTTCACTAAAATTCAGTGATGATTTTATATGAATTCTTGTCCAGCCCTGCCTTACACTTGCTAATATGACTTTTTTGAATCCACTGTAAGACTTTATATTTATTATTATTACATTTCATCATATGGGATTTAGTCCAGCATCCTAATCCAATGAATTCTTTTTGGATCCTGTCAATTAATGTCAGCCATCCCATCTGCAAATTTGATAAGCATGCCATCATTTACATTACATTTACAGAATTTACACAATTCTGCATTGGCAAAGTTTCAGTTTATTCACCCTCACCATGCACCTTCCCAATGTCCTCTGAATAACCTGCAAATTAAATTCTTCAGAGACTGTGATATTTTATGACACAGAGTTTTACGGGAAGAATGTTGTTTAAAAGATGAACTTTCATTTCAGGAAAACTTTGGGCTACTGAAAACACCGCAAAAATTAGCAATGCATGCTGTCACCTTTTCAATTCTGGATTTAGTTCACTGTTCTTTGATGATGTCTGTTCAATATATATGTGCTAATGGAGCAGCTCTATAAGTGTATATCATAGTTTGCATGATAAATATCCTTTATCCTTTTACTTTTTCCATGTAGACAGTTAGGTTGAACTCTTTTGAGTGGCTCTTATTTAGGACACTACAATGTTCCAAGGCTTGAGGTAATTATGAACAATATGATCTACAAACAGGACCTTTTGACCTCATGATATACAGGGAATTTTTCCCCATTTGGATTATATACTAGACACCCTCTATGATGGAGGTAAACACCTTGAGTGAATATTCATCTTTCTTTTACACCTTACTGTATTAATAATCAGAAAGACAAACAAAGCTATTTCTATCTTTATACCTGGTGTTTCAAAAGTCCACAAAGCTATTAAAGTTAAAAATTACACTTAGAGTTTTAGGTCACTCTGTATATTTCAGTGAACCTGGTTTGATTCTGAAAAAGGCATGGCCAACCGCTTGTTGGAGGAAAGGCAGAATTTTGTTGTCAATTTTTTGAATAGAAAGAAATGCTCTTAAGTAGAATACCTTTGTGAAAGTCAGCCCATTTCCATATCGTACCTTCACTTTGCATGGCCTTGATACAGATATTTATTATTCTTATAAACATTTTGCAGAAATGGAAAAATAAGCATAAGGATGGATAACTGTCCGTCCTTAGGCTTATTGACATTTTTTTGGTTGTGTTCTTCCCTTCCCTCCTGTAAACTTTTGGTATCTTCCTCTCTTTCATCTTAAGGAGTAATTCCTCAAAGCCTTCAACATGGTATCACCCATAACACAGACCTCCTTTTGTATTCCAGGTGCTCTTCCCATCTTTATTTTCTTTAGTAATTTCTAATTCTCACATGGTAATCTAGATTGGGAGGTTAGAGTTTTATGTGACGGCTCTACTGTCATTGATGAAGAAAATCGTTTGCTCTAAAAACCTTCACAAATATTTTCCATTTTTCATCTTTTTCTTCTTATAATTTCCTCCTTAAATGTTCTTGATATGATTTATTTTGGAGTTCTAAGCTTTTTGTAAACTTTATTTTCCCTCCTTTTCTCATTGCTTTACGAGTTGGTACTCTTTATAATCTTCTGTAAGATTTCACAAATGAATTTGTATCTTAAACTGGTGCTTGTCTTGGCTGTCAATGCTTCTACTTAGCAAGCAGGTGAAGTGTTTGTTGGCTAAGAGGTTTTCTACACTTCTGAGGTCTCCTCATTGTGATTAGTGATTTGCATGGGTTAAACTTTCTTAAGAAAGGGTGATAGTCAATGCCAATGTCTGTTCTTTTATCAAAGAGCTTGGTTAAATAAACAAATATATATATATATCTTGGCATTTTTATTCTTTCCTTTAATTTATCATTGATTTCGATATTTGTTTTAAAAAACTTGTGATAAGCACACAAAGATTCAGAAATGACTCTCACATCGGCAATCAGTTATTTCCTGTATGTTAAAACATATTCATTTTCATTTTTGTGACATTGTTTGATATTTGCTATATCCAGTAGCTTCTGATTCACTTCTTGAAGGAAGTATTCATGATTCTATGAAGCTTCAGAGTAATCCACAAGCCTTTGACCTCTCTCTCTTTTTTTTAAAACTCCTAGACCATGTTTTCCAACATAAATTTTGCTGTCTTCTCCATGCTTGCATTTGCAATGAAGTCGTACTTATTAAAGGATATGTTCATTTTACCTTGGAGTATCTTAGAGTTCTTTGTAGAATTTCCCTGCAATGGATGTTGGCACACAAGTTGTAAAGTTGCAAGTATCTTGATAATGGGTTTTTTTTTGGCAAAAGTTTTATTATGAGTATTGCAGCATAAAGTGAATAAACATTCCACCATTTGATGTTTCCTATTGCCTTTTGATGCACAATAAAATAATTTCTGTTCATTTATTTTGCCTCTCCAAGGAAAATCTATGAACCATCTTTCTATGAAGCTGTAACTTTTTTTTTTTTTGATAATTTGGTCTGATATATACAAGAATTGCCAAGACTAATATGATTTAGTGCCTGTAGTATAAATATGCCCAATCACTGGTCACTGGATTAGGAGCTCTCATATCTAAAATACTATTAACCAAGTTAGTATTTATAGTCTAAAAACGATGTAATTTTTAGCACCCTTTACTCTACTTTCCAGAACTCTAGTTACCTTATCAAAGTAAAAGCGTTTAGTCAAGAACGCCTTGTATTCGTGAACCTGCTGTGTCTCACTGTGATCACTACCTTTTCTAAATGTTCACTAACCATTACTTTAATAAAATATTCCAAGATTTCACCAAGATTTGAAATAAATTTCACTGACCTATTGTTTATAGACTCTACTTTCTCCCCCCTCCCTTTTTTTGAAAGTTAAGACAAATACACTTTTCTCAAATCCTGTGGCACCACTTCCATTCTACAGGATCTTTCAGGGATCTCTGACAGTGGCTCAGTAATGAACCTTTACTTTTTTTTAGTACATTGGCATAGTTGGTCTGAGTCTGGGGACTTAGAGTCATCAAGGACAGCAAAATATTCTCTTGTTATCTCCCTTATCTTGAGTTACAATTTCTTGTTAACCCATTTTTTTCCAGTTCTATTCAGTTTCAAAGATCATTCTTCTTGGCAAAGAAAAGAGAGCATAGTAAGGGATGATCATGTTTACCTCTCCATTAGCCATTGTCACTGTCACTGCATGTGGCAGTCCTTTGATCATCTTCTTTCCCCTGATATTGTTAACAAATGAATTATTTGTTGTTGTTGTTCTTAGGTTTCATTGCAGCCCAAATGGAACAGGAATTCCTTATTGACTCTAAACTTTCTTAAATGCTCCTGTTCATGGAAAACATGGGGATACCTGCATCAAGCCCTGGAAAACTATAGTCTTCTAAAGGAGATCAACAAAAACTCATAAGAATACTGCCTAACAATCCACAGAGGAAAAACTAAATGGATGAAGAATGCATATTGTCCAGACTATGATATTCATTGGAATGGTCAGACTACAGAGCTGGTCCAAAAGCTATCTTGGATAGACACTTAACATGGACAATGAATTGATTCCATAATCGGATAGAAGGAAGAACTTTTATTGACTGTATAAAAGAAATTGTACAATATACAGCTTCTCCCTGAAAAAAATATTTCAAGCCTCTCCAAATATCCCTTCTGCCCACTCTCTGTGTATCATATTGAGAAAGAGGGAGAGAGAAAAAGAGGGAGAGAGAGACTTTATACCAAGAGCTCCCTCTTTTCCCCTTCTCTTCATCGTATGTTCCTCTGTATCATCTCCCATTATCTCCTCTATTAACTCCTCCTTCACTACAGCCAACAAAGAAGTGCCCTTCTTGTCTAGGACAAACTCTCAACGTGCATTCTTGATCCCATCTCCTCCAGTCTCGTCCAACTGATTTCCACCTTTCCTTTCCCCCACATTCCCCCCAAACCCCATCAACCATGCTCCTTTAATCTTAAGTCTTTCTTTATCTACTAGCTCCTTCCCTGCTGTATATAAATACAGTCATGTCTCTGAAGATGTCTTTCATATCCTCAAAAACCTTATTTGACCCTATCATTTCTGCTACTTATAATTTTATACTTATCTTTCCTTTCTCTGCTAAACTCCTTGAAAAAGTCACCTATACTCAATGCCTTTCCTTCTTCTCTTTTCACTCTTTTAAACCCATTATAATCTGATTTTTGATCTCATCATTGAATTGAAAGTGCCCTTTCCAAAATTACCAATTCTTTTCTTGTCAAATCTGATGACCTTTTTCTCAGTCCTCTTCTTTTATATTTGACCTTTGTCAAAATTTGTTACTGTTGAACAATTTCCCCTAATGGATATTCTCTACCCCTATGGTTTTTGTGACACTGCTTTCCCCTTGTACTCTTTCTCAGTTTCCTTTGTTGAATCTTTATCTTTGTCATGCCTCCTAAAGGTGTGTTTGCCAAGGCTCTATCCTAGGCTCCTTTCTCTTTTCTCTCTCTACTACCTTCTCCACTGGTGATCTCATCAATTCCCGTGGACTGACTTAGCTCTATGATAGTGACTTCCAGATCTAGATATCTACTCCTATTCTCTCTTTTGAGTTATTATCCCATATTTCCAAATGTGTATCTTACTTTTCAAACTGGATTATTACAAAGGCATATCAAACTCAACAGGTCCAAAACAGAATCCGTCATCTCTCCCCATCGACTAACCTTTCCTCCTTCCAAATTTCCCTAACGCTGCTGAGGATACCATTGTCTTCTCAGTCTTCTAGGTTTGTAACCTCAGCGTTCTTCTTGATTCTTCATGCTCATTCACCCCACATGTCAGTCAGCTGCCAAATCTTGCTTCATCTATAGTCACAACCTCTCCTGTGTATGTCCCCTTTCTCTTTGTTCACATAGTCATCACTCTAGTTCAAGCCTTTGTCACCCTTTGTCTGGATTATTGCAACCACTTTCTAATTAGTCTCCTTATTTCAAATCTGTCCTTCCCTGTAGTGACTAGAACTAGGAGTTCTAGTCCATCCTCCACACAGCTGGCAAAATAATTTTCTTACTGTGCAGGTTTACCCGTGTCACTTCTTTATTTAATTAAACACCAGTGGCTCTCTATTAAGTCTAGAATCAAATATAATATCATTTCTTTGGCATTTAAAACTCTTCACAACCTGGTCCCTTCCTATCTTTCCAGATTTTTATTTTTTTTTACATTTTCGTTGTTGTTCAGTAGTTTGAGTCATGCCTGACTCTTTGTGACCCTATTTGGTGTTTTCCTGGTAAAGATGCTGGACTGTTTATCATCTTCTTCTCTAGCTCATTTTACAGATGAGGAAATTCAGGCAAATGGGGTTAAATGACTGGCCCAGGGTCCCATTGCAAGTAAGTGACTGAGGTCAGATTTGAACTCAGGTCCTCCAGACACCAGGGCTGGTGCTCCATCCACTGTGCTCCTTAGCTGCCCCTTTTATACTTTACTCCCCTCCATTTATCCTCCTGTCCCATGATACTGACCTACGTGGTGTTCCTCACACACAACACTTCATTTTCCTGTTCTGTGCCTTGCGTTTGCTGTCCCCTAATGCTATTCCCCCCACCTTTGCCTCTTCACATTCCTGGTTTCTTTCAAGACTCAGTTCAAATGCTACTTTCTGCAGGAAGCCTTCCAGGTACTCCCAGACATTTGAGCCTTTCCCTCTAAGGCAGTGGTTCTCAACCTTCCTAACGCCGTGACCCTTTAATACTCGTATGTGGGCATATCTGCATGTGGGCGGACCCGCCTGGAGATGGATGGAGGAGCAGCATCCTCAGTTTCTAAGACCATTGGAAATATGTGTTTTCTGATGGTCTTAGGTGACCCCTGTAACTCCTGTGAAAGGGTTGTTTGACCCCGAAAAGGGTCGCGACCCACAGGTTGAGAACCACTGCTCTAAGGGTACCTTTCATCTCTTCTGTATGTCTGGTGTATGTACTTATTTACATATTACCTCCCTCATGAGAATATGACTACTTTAGAGTACAGGCTGTTTTTGTCTATCTCTGTATCATTAACACTCAGCACAGGGCCTAGGATATTAATAAATGCTTGTTGATTGATTCATTTCACATTTCACTCACAGTAAGAGTAAGATCT
Organism: Pseudochirops corinnae; assembly: GCA_028646515.1. Lineage (NCBI taxonomy): Eukaryota > Metazoa > Chordata > Mammalia > Diprotodontia > Pseudocheiridae > Pseudochirops > Pseudochirops corinnae. Next base: position 147,206,024 of record CM053588.1, read on the forward strand.
TCAAAGAATTAAAATTTCAGATTGTCCAAAGAGCAATGGGTGCATTGCATGATGGATGTAGGTTATAGCATATTACCAAAGATGAACTGCATACAAGAAGTGGAGTTAAAGATAAAATTAATGACGTGTAAGATGGGAAAAGGTCAAAGACTATCTATGTTGTAAGAGTACCTAGAAAAGATCCCCCTTACCTAGGTCATGAAGAGACTCCAAATGGAGAAACTTTAAGGAGGAAATCGTCTTAGTCCTCAGGGTGAGCTGTATAGGTATTAATAATTTCAAAGTTTCTCCACAATGAATACACAAAGACCAAACATGACTAGTGATCCAATGAGATAATATTTATAAAGCACTTAACACAGGGCCTTACATAGAATGGGAGTTTGATAAATGCTGATTCCTTTCTCTCCTTCCCTAGTGGGATACATTTATTATAAGGATGCACAGGATAACAGGTATTCATTAATCCCTCAGAGATGCTGGAAGAGGTCCAGGTCATCGTCTTTGAACCGTCACTCATGAGGGGGCATACAGTGCTCTGAAGGGCCAGGATGAAGAGAACATCACTAGACATAGCTCTTGCACTCTGAATAATCCATACTTCTTTGGTGCCGAGGGATTTAATACTCTTTGGGAGGCCTGGATGGAAAAATACCGGCAGCGTCCTCATGATCTGACGGGTCTATCTTATTTCCTGGGATGGTCACATGCAAGGCAACCTGAGGGTCTTAGGGGCTGGGAGAAACTTAAGACACAAAATCTTATCCCTGGAAGCTGTGGGAGTACAAGGAAATAAATGGTCCATATCTGCCACATCGGTGTTCATGTGCTAACTACTGTTCTACATAGTCATGAACAGCAGTCACAAAGGATGAGAAAGTCGTCTGGATTTTAATTTGGACCAAGAATCCAGATATCAGGAGACCACAGATTCACTGAAATGTGTGTTAGGTACTTATGTTAGCTTGCTGGGGATTCAAAGCCAAAAAAAAGTCCTTGTTCTCAAAGAGTTTACATTCTATTGAGGGGATATAGCGAGTGTACTCATAAGTAAATACAAGGATTTGGGGAAGAAGATGACTCTGATCAATAACTGGGGATAAAGGGAGATCAGAAAAAGCTTCATGGAGGAGGTGGCACCTAAGCTGAGCTTGGAGGGAGGATAAGGATTCTGAGAATCAAAGGTGAGTATGGAAGACATGGGGAAAGCCTAAGTGAACGTGGGGAAGTGGGAGATAGAACATTAAATTCAGTAGTCCAGCTTGGGTGGAAGTTAGAGCTACTATGGAGAGTAATGTCAAAAAAGGATGGAAATGTAGGCTGGAGTCAGACTGAAGAGGGACTTAAATGCCAGGCTAAGCATACTTAAGATAAAAAAGGGAACCACTGGAGATTTTTGAGAATGGAATCAACGTGGTCAAATTTGCACTTTACAAAGACTGTATTGACTTCTAGATGAAGAATGGGGTTGAAAAAGCAAGAGACTGGAGTTTTGGATTGAGGACTAGATACTAAATGATTTACTTTCATCTGATACTTTTTAAAAACCTAATATCAGCAAACCAAAATGGAAAGAAAATTTGCCTAAGCAACTGCTCTCAAAAGCTTAAAAAAAATTCTGTCCAGAAACCTTCTGGATCAAACACTGCATAACCTGTCAAATGTATGAATTTTTTTAGATTGTTACATACCACAACATATAGAGAAGTCCAGAGAATAAAACAATGTATTTGTCAAGGAGAGGCATCATGGTTAGTAGATGAAGAGCTGGCCTTGGAGTCTCTGACACATAATGACTGTGGGATCCTCTAATGCTTTAGCAAAGAAGACTTACTTGTGGAGAGGGTGCCAACATGCATGGGAAGGAGTTTCCTCATCCCAATGTGCCATATAGCACTGAAATGACAGTCTAGTTCATGTCCCAATCTGTACCCCAATCCCAAGCTTACAAAAATACTTGACCTGTATATTATTAGAAGCTATTATGAGAAACTGGCTGCCTTGATAAAATCATTAAGATGAGATAATGGTATGTTTTGGTTGGCTTCACTTGATGGGGCATTGTATGACCTATTCTCCATCATTAATGGAAAGGAAGAGAATCACTGAATAGGTTCAGTCTTATGTAGCCTACCTTGTATAGCCATATTTGAAGTTGTAGCATGGGACTATCAGAAAATGCTTGCATTCTGTGTCAAACTCTTCCAAATTAATAGGTTAGTATTACTTTATTTATTTTTTGAGGGGCAATTGGGGTTAAGTGATTTGCCCAAGGTCACACGGCTTGTAAGTGTTAAGTGTCTGAGGCTGCATTTGAACTCAGGTCCTCCTGACTCCAGGGCTGGTGCTCTACTCACTGCACCACCTAGCCACCCCTGTTAGGATTACTTTAGAAAGTCTTTGCAAATTCTGCCCCATCAAAACCTCCCATGACAACAATCCCAGGGCACTAACTCAAGAAAATACAGAAATTGGGGCAGCTAGGCAGTACAGGTTAGAGCACTGGCCCTGGAGTTGGGAGGACCTAAGTCAAATCCAGCCTCAGACACTTAGTAGCTGTGTGACTCTGGGCAAGTCACTTAACTCTGATTGCCTAAAAAAAAAATATATAGAAATAATTCTGGAGTTTTCTTTGCAGGGGAAGAATACTAGTATATCCTGAGATTTTTCAGGCCATTTACTGAAACACAACCCCATCACAACCCCACACCTAGCCAATTACCAGTGATGATTCCAACTTGAAATCTGTTGATTAATTTTTCTATATCAATTAAGAATTTTTTGGAAAAGGAATGAATTTAATAAAAAATGTGAGACTATTCTCTGTGAAGGCAGCAAAAAGTATTGAATTAACAAAAAATCAAAATTTAGATTAAAATTAAGATATGCAAAGTGGTGATGTTATCTATATTCCTGTTGTTTTTGTTTGTTATTCAGTCATTTCAGTAGTGTCTGACTCTTCATGACCTCATTTGGGGTTTTCTTGGCAAAGGACTGGAAAAGTTTGCCATTTTCTTCTCCAGTTCATTTTATAGCTGAGGAAACTGAGGTAAGCAGGGCTAAATGATTTGCCCAAGGTCACACTGCTATTAAGGGTCTGAGGCCAAATTTGAACTCACAAAGATGAGACTTCTTGACTCCAGGCTTGGCACTCCAGCCACCAGACCACTTAGTTGCCCACTTAGTTCAAAATCTGGCATAAAATAATCCCTTCACAGGATCATAGCCAGAATAGAACTCAGAGGTCACTAATGGCACAGTGGATAGAGTGTGGGACCTGGACTCAGGAAGATCCGAGTTCAAATCCAGACTCAATCACTAGCTGTGTGGCTCTGGGTGAGTCACTCAACCTCTGTCTCAGCATCCACAATGGTAAAACAATAGGGTTTTTGTGGGGATCAATGTAATAACATTTGTAAAAAAAATATTTAGCACGATGCCTGGCACCTAGAAGACACTACATGAATCAATGCTTTCCTTTTACAGATGAGGACACTGAGGCACACGGAGCTTAGATAATGTTCCCAGGGTCACACAGTTAGCGTCTAAGCTGAGAACTGAGCTCTGGTCTCCTTGACTCGAAGTCCGGTGGCCTATCCTCAAAGTACTTACTGACTCGTTGGCTGTCCTAGGAACAAAGGGTGTAAAGATAAAACTGCAGTTCTTGCCTATTCTCTGTTCACAGTTTGCTGGAACGGACGGGTGTAAAAGACAAGTCGTGTGATATGAAGTATAGACCAAGAAAAACTGGAGGTGATTTTCTCCTAGGGAGAGGAGACAGCTGATATCAAACCTCAGTGTGGAAATGTGCAGCATTTTAACCAGCAGTCTTGGCCATGGGGCAGGCAGGACAAACTGGGCCCTTCAAACCTGCTTTGTAACTCGTGAGCCGTAAAGAGTATCAGAATAGAATTAAGACAAATTTAGATCAGCAGCAGAAGTTATTAAAGTGTCTCATGGGTCAATGTTATTGACAGTACTCTGTTAGCATCCAATTTTAATAAATTACTCTGACTGCAGTACATTCTTTGGACCTCTAAATTTCAGTGTTCTGGGGAAAAGCTTAAGTTGTCTTGCCCTGGTTGTAGCTTCAGCAGCTTATACAACTACACAAAGGTGGGAGAGACTGCAGGACAAAATCAGAGAAATTTGTAGTGGGAAGGTAACATCAACCCATCAATCCACCAACATGCACTATGTGCCTACTATTAAGTGTTGGGAGCTAAGGATGCAAAGATGCAAACGGACCTGTTTCTATAGTTCTTCTTATAGACCAGGGGAGGTGGGTGATGGGGGGTGGAAGTTTTCTCCATTAAAGTCCATCTTCCTCATTCTTACTCACAAAACATCTTTGATGCATCCCCTCAGTCACTGGAGACCAATCGGTGGTTGCTATGTTATCCCACTAGAGAACATTCCCCTCAGTGGAGAATCTGAGTGCACATGAGAGGTGCTCCATTCTGTCAAATCAGGAGTTCCCTGATTGCCTACACTATACTCTCCTCCTAGTTAAATATTTGCTGTCCCAGTAAATCCAATTGGAGTGCTGCTGGCACGTTTGCCCATATCACCAATTCTGGACAGTTCTCTTGAGGCCTGGGGAGGAGACTCAAACACTCCTTTTGAGTACTTCCCCTACTGCTTTTCATTAGCGGAAAAAAAAAAAGGTCCACACATCACAGTTCTTAATGACCTCCTGAGTGCCATACAAAGGGTCACAGAAAAATCCACTCAGTATAGTTCTCATATTCTTACTCCCTAGATTAATAGCCTTTTTTGTGAGAGCTCATATTTACCACAGCCGGAGCTTACTCAACCCCAAATACAAAATAATGAAGATTCAAACCAAGTCTTCATATAGATTACTACCATTTGCCTTAAAGTTCATGAGGGTCTCTCCTAATCCAAAATATAATTAGAAAGGAGTAAAGTGAAAATAACACAAAGAATTAATAATAGTAAAAGGAAATTAAGAAAAGATTCCCCCTCCCCCAAGCCAAATTTTCATACTTGGGGAAAAAGTCTCAATTTAGATAAGCTCCCAAAGCATGTGGAGTAACCTAGGGTTGACTGGAAAGAAACCTTTTGCCCTTGGGTGGGAAACCAATCTGTTCTGCATGAAAATTTTTTTTATGGGTCCAGGAACATATTTTCCCAGTTAGTCCCTGCCAATACATAGGACAATCCAAATGGAGGTCCAGATGAAAATTTCTTCAGTGGATCCTTGAAAATGCCTAGGCAACTCAAATTTCCAGTAGATCACTGTAAGATATTGGGAATCATAGTGGATCAATGGAATAGATTGGGTACAAAAGACTCAATCATCAGTGATTATAGTAATATACTATTTGATAAGCCCAAAGACCCCAGTTTCTGGGATAAGAACTCATTATTTGACAAAAATTGCTGGGAAAATTGGAACACAGTATGGCAGAAACTAGGTATAGACCATCATCTAATGCTGTACACCAAAGTCAAGTCTAAATGGGTGCACAATCTAGGTATAAAGGCTGATACTGTAAATAATCTGGGGAAGCAAGGAATAGTTTACTTGTCAGATTTATGGAACAGGAAGGACTTTATGACCAAAGAAGAATTGGAGAGCATTAT
>CM053588.1:147212133-147301395 GCA_028646515.1 Pseudochirops corinnae
TTCTATATAACCAAACTATTGTACAATGTGAAAGTATTTGCAGATCCTATACATGAATGAATGCCACCATGGAGGGGGGGAGCAAGGGAGGGGAGAAAATCTGAAACTCAAGTGAATGTGGAACTGAATCTTGTAAACTAAAAGTAAATAAACAAGTCACTAAAAAAAAAAAAGATATTGGGAATCAAAATGGAAGTGGAGATCATTCCACATTGGGACAAATCTGCTGGCTCAAAAAGAATCAACCCAATTGAAGAGCCCCCAGGATGTGTGACACTCTCTAAAAAGATCTAAATTCTCTGGGTCAATTAAAAATCAACCCTTAACATCCAGGCAGAGCTCCCATGATGTGTATGTACTGTGACCCAGGGGACATAGAAGCATTCCACAATTCTTATAGACTATTGAAAGACTGAGGTTCATTCACAAGAGTCCCCTCTCCCTAATTGTGAGTCTCTAATCATCAATTACTTTTAAAGGAAGTTCTCAGCCACAGGGGATCAATTTGGAGTTATTTCATCCCAGTAAAGCATATGCCTCAGTAAGAAGCAAGAGTGCCTCTGATCATCTTTTCTACAGTAACAATGAAACAGTCCTTGCCTTTGAGCAGCTTGAATTCTATTTAAACAACATGGATAAATACAAGAAAATACAAAACGTATGCAAAATATAGACAAGGTAATTTTTTGTTGGGGAGGGGAGGAGAAAACAGCACCTGGGAGGGCGATCCATGTAAAAGGCACTGCTTGTTCAGAGCCTCGAAAGAAGCTAGGGATTCTAACAGGTGGAGGAGAGAAAGAAAGGCGTTATAGGCATAAGGAATACTGTGCAAAGTCACAGAGATGGAATGCTTCCTACGAGGAGCAGCAAGGAAGCCAGTTTGGCTGGATCTCAGAATATGGAAATGGGGAGCAAAGCGTAAATCTGTTAGGTGTGACATGGATGAGCCTATGATTTAAGAATATCAATTTGGCAACTCTGTAGGAGATGAATTAGAAAGAAAAAATGCTGAAGGCAATTAGGAAGCTATCACAATAATTGACGAGGGAAGCAGTGAGGACCTGAACTAGGTTACAAACTGACATTTTTTTTTAAAAGTCCTTAACAGTCAGGGGGATAGACTGAAGACCAAGAGACTTCATTTACAAGATAATAAAAAGGTGGTTTATCAGAGAAGCGGGCATTTTGGGGAGTAGCAGTAAATTAGGGACGAGGCAAGAGCAAAAGAAAAAGGTTTCAAGATCCAAGAAAATGACTTTGGAACTATGTTAGTGTTCTGCATATTGTAGGCATTCAATGAATAATTTTCATTTGATAAAATAAATTTTGTTGTTGTTGTTCAGTCATTTCAGTTGTGTCTGACTCTTCATGACCCCATTTGGGGTTTTTGTGGCAGAGATACTGGAGCAATTTGCCACTTCCTTCTGCAGTTCATTTTACAGATGAGGAATTGAAGCAAACAGGGTTAAGTGACTTGCCCAGAGTCACATGGCTAGTAAGGGTCTGAGGCTGGATCTAAACTTGGGAAATGAGTCTTTCTGACTTTAGGCCTGTCATTCTATCCACCACACCACCTAGTTGCCCTTGAAATAAGATTTACTGCTTAATAAATGTTTTTAAAGTTAAATGACTTAATAGTTACAAATTGAGTCCTTCACTGCTTTTTCCCTTTTTAAGTGCTGCATGGGGTAGAGATGTGCTTGGGTACTTGACAAAAGAGGTGAAATGCTGAAATAGGGATGATTATGTTGTAAAAGAATGAAGAAAATAAGGAATCTAGATCAGGTATAGTTTGTATTCAACCCAAACCCAGATATTATACCTGCATCTAATCAGGAATCCATCAAAAGCCAAATTACTCTTGAGCATATCCAAACAACATCTTGTCTCCCCGGCTAGATCATCTGAACCTCTGAAGGTCAGGAGCCATCACTTACAACACACCTGAATTTTGTGAGGGCCCCTTATCTACCAAAGCTGGTCAGCCTAGATTGTATTTAATTAAGGCATTACTGTGTCCAATTGGCTGGCTCCACATACATCTTGTTTTCCCTTCTTCCTCTCTATAAGAGCCTACTTTCAGCTCTATCTTGAGCTTTTTAAAAAAAAATTTTGAACTTAATACAGTTTTCTAATCATATTAGGTGCTGGGAGCTCTCTGCTCATGTGGTGTCTTCTTGAATTATATATTGGTCTTTTTAGGGTTTTACCAAGGGTGTACTGGAGCCAGCTCCAATGCACTTGAGAGAGTAAAATGTTAAATTTTTAGTGTGAGCATTTACCCTCAGAAATCATCAAAATGATACAAATCAAGACTTGGACTATTTTATGTTGATTATCTAGACTTGAGAAAGCGATGAAGAGAATGTTCCATGTACATCACACTTAAAAGTATGTCTTGTGTACATTTGGGGGGGGGGGCACTTGTTCAGCATTTATTCGCCAGCACAACAGTGGCTCCAGCACATCTTTCCCATTCCCTTATCCACTCACTTACACACGAGTAACTTGAATATATCTACAGACTTATGGAGAGATGCACAAATTACCTTGATGAGGTAAAGAAGGCTAGGATCAGCCATAATTACAACATTCTTCTTTCCCTTGCTAATTGTTTTTTCTTTGGTGACTTTTTTAAAACCATTTATGAGAAAACTCATTTGTGGGGAACATGTCTTACCAGTGAAGTTGTATTCTTTTCTTCTTCCCACTGTGCACTTTGTTTTGTTTTTTAAAAAATTTCCATTCATTTATTTAATTTTTAATTTACGCAATAAGACAAGCATTTTCATAACAGTATAATAAAAAAGATTATTATACATGAAACAGCAAATCTAATATGTACATCTTGCTATTCCTTTTAAGTATATAATAAAGTTGCCATGTAAATTTTTTCCCTCCCCTCCTCCAGAAATGGCTACCATTAGACACAATTGTGTATATGTATATATGTGTATATATGTATGTATGTAGTATGCTTACATACACACGTAAAATCATTCTATACATACTTCCATTTATCAGTTCTTTCTCTGGATGCAGATAACGTTTTCCTTCATATGTCTTTTGTAGTTAATTTGGGTATTTATAATAGTCAAAATGACTTATTAACTCCAAGTTGTTCTTAAAACAATATTGTTATTGTATACACATATTTTCTTGGTTCTGCTCATTTCACTCTTCGTTATTTCATGCAAGTCTATTCATGTTTTTCTAAGACCATCAAGTTTGCTCTTTGTAAAAGAGATGTAGCCTAGCATCTGGTCTCCTAATCTAGATTGTCTTTAATTTTTCAGCTTTCTTCAAAATTGGGAAGAGCTTACATTTAGCAATTTATCAAAATGAATTTAAAAATGGAAATTTCCCTATATTGCTATTTGCTTCTACTAGTCCTACTTCCCTGTACTACTACCACTTATAAAAACAGTGGAATGCAAGTCTTTCTTGGACACATTTTAAGGTAATTTAGTAACTTCAAGTACTAAAGAATCTTATTATAAAGCCAACCCCATGGAATGGATCTGAATTAGAATTAGCATATATTCAACCATATTGTTGGCATACAAAGACTGCCAACATGAAGGGCGACTTAAGTCCCTGCTTGTTATACTACCTTCACAAATACTTAAATACATTTTCCTTTTCTCCCCTCTCAATCAGATTCTGCAGTGAAATATTTACTGAACATGAAGCAAAAGTAGTTTGAGGTTAGTTTCTTATTCATCCAAGATGTCTAGATTTTGGAGAGTACAAATAATGTGTCTAACTAGTAAGCAAACATTCTCATGAAGTCAATGAAAAAAAATCTTAAATACTCATATATTTCTTTGAAGAAACCACAGAAATCAACAAAATGGAATATCTATACTCATACTCTGAATCTTTCAAACATGAAAGAGATTAACTATGCTGAAACATATTTTTCCATACACCACTCAAATACCAAAAATAGCTTTAAGTAAAAATGGAATATAGTTGCTAAATGCTTATTTAAATAAGTCCTACTCCAACTTCTTATATTTTTTTGGTAGCTTCCTTAGTTTTGTCATCTCTCAAATGAGAATAATAAACACTTTGGTGACAAGGATTACAATTAAAAAAAAGAGTAGTTAGTAGGAAAGGTATCTATAGTAAAACTGTCAATTAACCAAAATTTCAATTCACAAACGGTTGAATTTTTTGTTTTTGTTTTTCCTGTTCTCTACAAATTGCAAAAAAGTAAACTGATAGGGTCTGTTTTAATAAGATAAGAACAATAAAAACTTCTACAAAGATTAAACTGCATATTCAGTACAATCCAATGACATTTAAGTCTACATCCATAACACTGAAAATCAAAGTTGATTTTCTGAGTGATACCCCTGAGAACCAGAAAAATTGTGAATCATGGAATAAAATGTGTGTGTGTAACTCAGACAGGGAAATGTACTTACACATTCTGGGAATATTTCTAATATAAAAAGGTTCTGTGTGTTTTGTAATACTTCTTTCTATAAGTTAATGGATCTGTGTTCTCATCAATATAGGCACTCCTTCTGATAATAATAATAAAACTGCCAACATTTATATAGCTCTTGCCTGGTACTATGCTAAGAACTTTACAATTATTATTTCATTTGCTCCTCACAACAACTCTGGGATAAAGATGCTATTATTAAACCCCATTTTTACAGATGAGGAAATAAGGTTAAGTCACTTGCCCGTGGTCATACAAGTTGGAAATGTCCGAGGCGAGATCTGAAATCAAGACTTCCAGGTTGAGGCCCAGTACTCTAACTACCATGCCACCGGTGCTATACATCTGTGCTTTCTCATCCTGCAAGACTCTTGGTTCATGTCCTCCCATCAGCCTTCCATAGGGGATTCACCCAACAATCCAGAAACCTCTCTCTAGATTTCTTCATATTCCTTATTTGCCACAGGAGTACGTGGCTCTCCAGGCATTCTATTTAATCAAATTTTTAGCAAATGCATTATAAATGCTAACATTCATAGTAAATTATTATAGCTGTCCAGGACAAGTCCTCAAAGAAAAAATGTTAATGAGAAACAAAACTCACTTATTGCTATAACATTATCACTTTTCTCAGGGTTTTAAAAATCTAAAAATTCTTTTCATTCTAGTTTGTATAAGAAAAAAAATTGTCCTTTCTATGAATCTCAGAAACATCTTAACAAACATCATGTGGAAGTTGATAAATAGATAATTAAGCAGCTAGCTGGCACAGTGGATAGAGCACCTGGAATCAGGAAGACCTGAGTTCAAATACAGCCTCAAACATTTATTAGTTGTGTGACCGTGGGCAAGTCACTTAACCCAGTTTGCCTCAGTTTCCACATCTATAAAATGAGCTGGAGAAGGAAATGGTGAACCACTGAAGTATCTTTGCCAAGAAAGCCTCAAATGGTGTCATAAAGAGTTGGACATGACTAAGACAGCTGAACAACAAGCTTATGCCATGCCTGGGTTTCATTTTCTGCAGTCCTCCCAGTAGACATGTACACGATTGAACAGCCTCTCTGAGAAAGATCAGGTCCTTTGTTCTTTGAAATGCTAGGCCCCATGGTGGAGTTCTGAGAGGTCCTGGGCATAGAGAATCCCTACTTTATTGCATGAAATATAAGTGAGACTCAGAAAATATTTCATCTGTACCAAAAGACAAACTAGTTGACAGTTCTTCCTGGGAATGCAGAATCATAGAATCATTAATTTTAATGCTATAAGGGACCTTAGCAATCAACTAATCCAATCTTTTCATTTTAGAGATAAGGAAACTGAGGTCTGGGGAGGTTAAGCGATTTTCTCAAGGTCATTCAGGTATTAAGTTAGAACAGAGATTCTAGCTCCTGTGTCCTTTCCAATATATGCTATTTCCCACTGACAGATAGCAGTAGGTTTTACAGACAGATGCTTCATCATCTCTTTTTATTCCTTAAAAGGTCCTCCTGCTCAGTTTGTTCTTTTCCTATTTCTTTTGGCTTTCTTTCACTCCTTCCCGTCCCCTCAAGTCTCCAACCTAATTTCTTTCTTTTTTTAACATTCCCTTCTAATCGTCCTCACAATCTCATTACCTCCTCCTTCCTGTTCTATGCTTCACCCATTTGCTCTTAGAGCATGTGTCTGAATCCTTCTCTTCCTACTGACAGAAAAATTGTGCCAAGAACCATCTCCTTTGCTTTCTGAAAAGCCTTTATCATCTCAGTGAGGAGTGAGTCTTCCTCATGTAGGCTCCCAAACACTAAAGGTCCTAGCTGGATGGTAGTTAAACCTTCCTACCTCCACAAAAGAGGCAGAATAAACCCCTAGAATGCTAGGTCCTTAGAGTTCACTTTCTGGGTCTAAGATGAAGAAAGACTCCTCCTTCCCCGGTCCCATTATCTATTACTAAGGTTCAGCATTCCTTGACCTCCAACTGGCCACTGAGACAATTATCTATGCAAACTTCAGTGGCTTTGTGCCTTATAACTCAGGTCTGGCCAGCTTAATCTTACTCTTATGTTTTATAGGCTTACCATGACTTAATCTGGAGCTTCAGGCAATGCTGAAAGAAAGCTGAGGAAGCAGGATAATTGCTGTGTCACTGAAGTTAGAGACATAATAAAAAGTAGGATGATTATCAACAGGCATAGTCTTTTTAGGCTTAAAGATGGTGGGTGAGCTTCTGGTCTGTCTGAAAGGAAACAGGCTGGCATTTTACTTATGAGATAGATCAGTAGAATTATAGCATCCTAAATTCAATGAGTCTTTCCTGTCCCAATACAAGCACTAGTCTCACTGTGAATTTTAATCAGAGGAAGTCAACTCTGTTTTCCACAGCCTACAGTAAGGGAAGGATGAATGATCTGTCCTAAAGGCACTGTGCTCTGGTTATAAGAAGCAGATGAAGGTCACCTTCCCTGATGTCATGTCACTTATGCAGAAGAGCAATCAGTGTAGAGACAGAGGTAGCTGGAAAGCCCACCTTCAGAAGGCCCTCTCAGATCCTTCAGTACAACTCTGGCCACATACCTTCTTCTGACCTTGTGCTGCTGGGGTTATACTTAGGGACAGAAAAATGAGGAACAACCTTATTCCATTTACTGGATATGCAAGAGGGAATTGACTGGATCTGTAGCATAACTTGACTAACTATAGCCTCTTTTCTAACATACTGTCATTAAAAATTCAGTGCCTCCATGGATTACTGTTTTCTGACCAGTAATAATTTTAACACAAGCTGGTTAATAGATGTTCTCTGTACTAATTAAAATGTTTGTGGTGGGAGATCTTCCTCTTATTATGGGACTGTAATTGAGAGCAGAATAGGAGGAAGGAGAAAACAAGCATTTATTAATTACTTACTATGTGCCAGGTCCTGTACTAAATACCTTACAAATATCACCTTATTTGAGACAACCACTCCAGGAGGTAGGCACTATTATTATTCCTGTTTTTACAGTTGAGGAAATTGAGGCAGACAAAGGTTAAGTAACTTGTCTATGGTCACAAAATGAGTGTCTGAGGCCACCTTTGAGAAAAAAAATTTTAGTTCTTATTTGTTCTTGTTTCACTTATATGGAAATATCTTGGAAAGATTAGCTGCTTGTATATTTTAGTTCTTCATATATGAACTGGAGAGGGTGTACCAAGAGGGTCTATTCTAAATGGACACAAGTCTTATAGGACTGGACAGAGTGTTGGACTTGGGCCTAGGTTCAGATCTTAACCCACACATATACTAGTTGTGTGTTCTTGGGGAAGTTAATTAACTTTTCTGGGCCTCTGTTTCCTTATTTATAAAATGAGGGAGCTGGACTTAATGACCTCTAAGGTCCTTTCCAAGCTGTAAATTTATGTTCCTATGTACTTGGAATAGTATATCAATGAAAAAAAGCATGCTATATTCAAGCATTCTCATTATTAGGGCAAAGCAATATTTCTTTGCCCCCTTACCCTTTTGCCTGCCTACTCACAACTACTACTTAAATGTGAGGACAGGTACCTACGATGGTAGAAATGCTGGGCAGAGGTCAGCAGCACTCGCCTTCCAGCTCCTTTTTTGGGGGAATCAAGAGGGGAATTAAACGGAAAAATAGAAAGGGATGTAACTGTTTATTCCTAGCCTTAGAGAAAGACTTAGCTTTTGATCATGTGTATTTGGGGGGATAAGGAGAGAAGAGGAAGTTACTATTGCCCACCATGGAATCAGCCCCATAGACTGAAAAGTAAGATGAAAGACAGGCTTTAAATACTCCCCTAAGATCATTTATGAGTCAAGGTTGTACAGTAGAAATGGAGAAAAGCTTAAATCTCAAAGAACAACATAAAAGTAAAAATGTGCCTTTGACTTTTGTGATGATTTAGTGTCTTCTACCACTTATTTTCTGTCCTTTGAGGACAGAATATATAATTTACTAGATGTTAACTACTTATCTGGCCATACTGACAAAGAGGACATATAGCAACTCAATTTAATTCAACGAACATGTTAGACAGTGAGAGAGGATTAATTTAAAGGACACTGCAGGAGATATTCAGAAACTAAATCCAAGTTCTTTCACATCTGGAAATTAAATGCAGTCTAGGTTACGGAGAAAAACCATTACCTCACTCTTTTTTTTAATGGAGGGGGGGAAGGCAAGGCAATTGGGGTTAATTGACTTGCCCAAGGTCACACAGCTAGTAAGTGTGTCAAATGTCTAAGGTCACTCAGACAGGTCTTCCCGAGTCCAAGGCTGGTGCTCTATTCACTGCACCACCTAGCTGCCCCCATTACCTCACTCTTACAAGAGACTCAGGGGAAGTAGGAGAAGAAAAAGAAATACAGCTTCACTGGCAAAGTATGATCCTCACCAGAGATTTGTCTCATAAATGGTAAAAATCCAAAATTTATGAGAAAAATGTTCCATTAGGTACTAATGCACACAAAAAGATACTAATTAAGAGGAGATAGGTCAAATGCATTTAAATACTATACAAAGCAGAATATGATGAAATTAAATCTATTTACTAGGTGTCTGCTATATACAAGACACTGTGCTAGACATTAGAGATACAAAGACAAAAACCAAAGAATCCCTGACCTGGAAAGGTTTTGCTTAGGAAATGGTACCTGAGCTTAAACCTTAACAGATAGCTTTCAGGAGTCTAAAGGGTGGTGGTGAAAGGAGAGTACATTCTAGTCATGGGGACAGCCCATGCAAAGGTAGAGTGATGGGAGATCAGCTGCCAAAATTACAAGCATCTATATCTGTGAATTATGGCCTCCCAGTAGCTGCTGAATCCAGGCTGGAGCAAACACTGTGGAGGATAAGCATGCCTAGACCAAGGTGAACTCTAACCAAGCTCCCCTCACATGAGACCCTTGGTGTTAAATTCTTATTTAAATGACACTCCTTTCCCAAAAGGTATGGAGTTTTTCTTCTCTAATAGGAGTGTGGACCTGTGCCGAGCAAACTCCTAGGCACTGGACTGGTAGATACCCGGGAGCCAAAGGAACCATTCCAAGGAGTTGGGATAGCTTATGGCCATCTTGAGACAACACATCCTTCTCTATCTTCATATCTCACCAGGCATACTCCTCTGGATGTCTTATACCCCTCCAGAAAATTCTTCATCTTGGAAGATCACACCAACACCACCTCATCAGTATCCTCTGCCCCTGAGGCTTCTCTCTCTAATCAGATGAATGAACTTTCCAGGGCAGCCATCTCTTCATTTCCCACTTAGTTGCCCTCCCATGGACTTCTCCATCATTCCCTTTCACCAGGTACACCGCCCCCCTTGCAATCTCCCCACCCCCCTTCAACTTTCTCTATGGCCTGTCTTCTCCATGAGAATGTAAGTTCCTTGAGGGCAAGGACTGTCTTTCTTCTTTGCTTGTATTTAAATTCTTAGTACTTAGCACAGTACCGGTAACAGAGCTAAGTACTTAGTGTTTGTTAACTGACTGACTTACTATTTCTCTGCATATTTTCATAAAGCCTATGCAAGCAAACCAACCTTGAGTATGCTTCATTTGTCAGTCCTTGAGAATCTTGAAGCCAGCAGTTCCTACCAAAATGGCCAAGTGGAGCATACAGCAATCGGGGTGGTTAAGCTGGAACAGAAAACGCAAGAAGGGGAAGAAGTAAGTGTGGAAAGTTAGGCTGGAACCAGACAACGGAGGGGGGGGTGGGATAAGGGGAACTTTAAATGCTAAAATGAGGAGTTTGTACTTTATCCAGGAAGCAACAGAGAGCCACAGAAGATTTATGAGGGCAGTGTCATGGTCAGACTTGTGCCTTGGGAATATTATTTTGACAATTGTGTGGAGGATAGTTTGAAAAGAAGAGGCAGGGAGATCAATTGTAAGAGAGGATTTCAATAGTCCAGGGTAATAGGTGATGAAAATGTGAACCAGGGTAGTAGATAGTGAATAGAGAGAAGAGGGTGTGAACATGAAGGATGTTGTAGAAGTAGAGTCAAGACTTTGCAATTGATTGGATAGGAGGGATAAGGTAAAAGAGAGACATGTACCACTCAGGCTGCTAAACTAGGTTACTGAAAGCATACTGGTGGCCTCATCAGAAATAGGGAGGTTTAGAGGAAGACAATTTGGGGGGAGGGTAATGAGACCATTTTTGACCTATTGCATTTGAGATGGTAAAATGACAGGCATGTGAAAATATCTAGAAGTTGACTGATGATGTGGGGCTGGAGCTCATTATAGAGATTAGAGAGCTAGGCTTAGGAGTCACTTACAAAGAAATGGTAGTTGAACACATGAGAGCAGATGAGATCATGTTGTAGAGAGCAGTTGTAGAGAGAGAAGATGCCTCTGGACAGTCTTAGGGGCTGCCCATACTTAGGAGGCTGGAGATAGATGATAATCCAGTAAAGGCCGAGAAGGAGCAGTGAGACAGGTGGCTGGAACAGTGGGACACAGCAGTGTCACACACCCCAAGGGCAGAGAAGTATCCAGAAGGAGAGGGTGGTTAACAGCGTCAAAAGTTGTCAAGAGGTCAAGGGTGGTAAGAACTGAGAAAATGCCACTGGATTTAGCAGTTAAGAGATGGCTTGTAACTTTGGACAAAGTAGTTCCTTTGAGTCATGGAGTGGAAGGCCAAATTGCAAAGGCTACCCTCAGCAAGGGCTAGTAAGTGGGAGGCAATAAGTTTTGGGGGTTTTTTTGGGGTATGTGAAAGAGAATTAATATAGGATAATGATATTAATAGTATAACATTAATATTAATAATATTTTATTATAATAATGAAATCTACATAGTGCTTTGAAAATTATAAAGTGCTTTATAGCCATTATTTTATTTATGCTTCCCAACAGTCCTGTAAGGTAGATAGTACAGCTATTACTAACCCTATTTCACAGATGAGTAAACCGAGGCTTGGAGAATTTATGTAACTTTCTCATAGTCACAGAGCTACAAAGTGTCAGAGATAGGGTTTGAATGTAGGTTTTCTTAACTTCTACCATCCTCTTTCTGGATGATAGTTCAGGAGATGGTAGAGAAGAGATATTTTTGTTTGTTTGTTTAAAGGATAGGGGTAGGTTTGTTTACAGACAGCACAGAAAGAGCTAGTAAATAAGGGGAAACTGAAGATGAAAGATAAATGAGATTATTGGAGGCACAAAATACCAGAAAAGATGGCAAGGGATAAGATAAAGTAGTGGCACTGGTCTTGGCAGGGGAAGGATCATTTTGGTTTCAGAAACTGTAACAAGGAGAAGAGAACAGGGTGATGATGTAGAGGGATTCTGAGGCATAGAGAAAAAAAGGGGAAAAAAACAAAGGTTGAGAAAACTTTCATCTGAGAGAGATCAGGGGAGGCTTCATGGAGAAGGTGGCAACTTATGATGGCTCTGGGAGGAAGGGTAGTAAGGAACTAAGCACAATCAGTTTTAGATGCTTGGGAACTAAAAGGTGTTGATGAAGGTGTTTTATTGTAGCAGTTTGTTCCTCTATCCAATAATATTATGCTTAACTTCATTTATTATTGTATTAAACAAACTCCTTGGGATTGTTTAAAATAAGATCGGTTTTCTAATATGCTGCTACAATATTTTAAGAAACAAACACAAATCACAAAATAAGTTATCTTCTTTCCCAGTGCACAATTATCTCAAAGGGCATATTTTCGGTGTTTTCCTGATGCCAATTTTAAATTACTCAAACTATGGGTTTGTGCCACTTCCTTCAGGAGATGATCCAGTAAGCTAATACTGTTGCAAGGAAACACAGTATACTTGTCTTATTTTGTCTCTCAGACCCCGTCTTGTAAATGTATTTAACAGAATTGTAAGTGTATTTCTTTCTCTTTTTCACCTTTTATTTATCCTTTATTAATGGAGGTCAAATTTGCTAAGTTCTCTGCCAGGGTAAAAAAAATCCTTGAAAAACACTAAGACTTTCCTTAGAAAAAATATATCCCATTGCTTCCATAACTTCTAGTTTACACCCTAAGTGATTCCTTTCCCACTTTGGCTATTTGACCTTTCAGATATTTATAGATGGTTAGCATATCCCCTAAGTCTTCATTTGGCCAAGCTAAATATATTTAAGACTTTTTATCCTGTCAGTTAAAAAATACCGATTTCTAGTATTCCAATTAGATGTAGCAATCATTGTCACTTTTTGGTGAAATTTAAATTCTTGATTACAGTAATTTATTTTGTCCAGCAAAATTAATTAATGTTTCATTAGTTTATAAATAAGAGTTTTTAAGAATGGCGCTGGAGGCTGTGACAAGATAAATAAGATGAAGAACCAAATCTGATCAATGTGTTTCTAGGTATATTTTTCTTCAATGTCAGAACTTTGTCCTACTCACATCATGTCTTAAAAGTGTTGCTACAGATTATGAATTTCCTTCCAAAATTGGCATTAAATCATATACGTAATTAGAATCTTAAATTTTAAAATTAATATTCTAATTTGCATTCAGTTGACAAGAAAGTACTCTTGATAGGAATTAGAAATATTGCTAGAATCATTGCTCTCTAAGTGGAAGATACCTCCAAGTCCATCTAGTTCAACTCCCGTTGTCTTACCAATGAGAAAACTGACATCAAAGGACCTGCTTCAAATCAGGTGACATTTGAACCCAGATCCTCCGATTCAAAAGCCAGCGCTCCTTTCTCAAGCCTCACCAATTTAACCTTGTTCCAAAAGTTCCTCTATCATGAACATAAAATATTAACATGCTAAACAGTGAAATAATTCTTTCTAGTGGTTCAGCAAATTATTACCGAAAGCTAAAACTTGCTGGAACTACAGCTGGTGGGACTGCATTAAAAGCTCTAAGTGGCCTATTAGAATTTTTCGCTTATCAAATACTTCCTTTTAGATATAATTTCAAAACAAATGTTCCAATTTTTAATACTCAATGAGGATAGTTTTGTTATTGACCTTAACTTAAAATAAGCCTGTTGTTGAGTTGTTTCAGTTGTCTGGTTCTTTGTGACCCCTTTTGGGGTTTTCTTGGCAGAGATACGTAAGTGGTTTGCCATTTCCTTTTCCAGATCATTTTATAGATAAGGAAACTTAGGCAAATGGGGTTAAGTGACTTGCCCAGGGTCACACAGCTTTACGTGTCTGAGGTCACATTTGAACTCAGGAAGATGAGTCTGATCCCAAGCCCAATGCTCTACCCAAGCACCGCACCACCTAGCTGCCTCCAAAAATACAGCCTAGCAAAGCTTTCTTTTGTGAAGGGATGAAACAGTGATGAATGAATTAAAGAACTATAAAAATGTCACCCACCAGATAATAAGCTAAGTAGACTTCTGTAAAAGCTGAAACAGGAATGAGATATATTCTCTGAATAGCTAGGGAGCAAATCATATGGTCTGAAAATGGGATTGAAACATATTTCTTATAAAACATCCTAGCCAAATAAAAGGCACACTTGCCTTTTAATTCAGAAGCTACATTAAATGTTTTCAAGGAATTTCATTTGATGTCCACTAGGAAAAAAAATAAAAAGATGTGATGTGGATTGGTGGGAAAGCTGCAGTTGAAGTACATTATTCAGACTATGGTGAGATGAGAAAGTAAAAATAGCTGCCTTGTATAGGAAATATTTTCATTGTTAGAAAATAGTTGATCAGAAACACAGGTTTATATACAGATTATTTTAAGTACAAGTTCTGTTAACTGTTGCTTTGGATCAGTATGTGCCAAGAGAGAAAACATGAAGCCTCTGTAAATGGTTAGCACTAATATGAATTATATACAAAGAAAATTTCCTTTGGAAGATTCCTAGGTTCAGATTTATGCTCTTTAGGTCTTGGCACAGTAATCACTCACACACACACACACACACACACACACTCTCTCTCTCTCTCTCTCTCTCTCTCTCTCTCTCTCTCTCTCTCTTTCTGAAACTATTGCAACTCAAATATTACTAAAAAAAAGTGTGTCAACCAGAAAATTAATATTTCTCTCATAATAATCCAAAACAGTGGTTCTTGACATGTGTGGGGAATGAAGGGGAGGTGGTGATGATAGGCAGTTTGATGACACCCCTGGATCCTTTCTCAGAATAATATTTTTAAGTGTTTAAAATGGGTGCACAGTGGAGAGAGCTCTAGATTTGGAGACAGAAGACCTAAATTCAGACACTTTCTAGTCGGGTGACCCTGAGCACATCACTTAAGAATCTCAACCTCAATTTCCTCATCTGATGGGGAGAATAATCTTATTTCACAATGTTGCGAAGATCAAATGAGATATTTGTAAAGTGCTTTGTAAACTTTAATATGCAATGTAAAAGTTAGCTACTATTATTAAAATACATAGGATTAAATGGGAACCAATTATACTGAAATAAAGATGCAGTATTTTCCTCTTCCAAGTTCACAGACCTCCTGAAATCTACCCTTCATCTAAAATCTATGTAATCTTCCATAGCATAAATAGAATGAAGCAATTAAAAAAAGTTATTTGGAACTTCATAAACAGATAAAAAAGTTGTAGGTAATCAGAATCAGGATATTTAGCAACATTTAAAGTATGGTGATTTTCTCCATTTCTTTGGATTATGATTAAGAAAATGGTAGGTACAAAACTACAGAAATTATTGCCATTTCCTCTCATATTATGCTTTGGAAGATGCAGAAAAAGTGATATACAACTAGGTCCTCAATTAGTATGAACAAGGAATCCCCTGAAGTGATGACTGAATGTATCGAATTCACATTATCTGAAGTTATAAATATATAAAATGTGGTAACTGGTTTCAGCCCAATGGAAATATGCGGTGTGAGTTCAAATAATGCCACCATTTCAAAGGGCTTCATCATCTACCCTAATGGAGACCTAACTATAGTTCTAGGTATTGAACTTTGTTTTTTGTTTTTTCACAACTTCAAGAACAAGTCTAAAACTTCATTGTTATAATGGGTCCTTTGCCTATCTAAACACACACACAGAGTACTAAAGTGATAAAAGAAGCCCAAATCACAAAATTACACACACTCTATGTTCATATCTACTGATTTACTTTCAGAAAAGATGGTGGTTTTAAAGCAAGTTGAGTTCAGCTCCATGCCTTTAACATCCTGGGAGATATCGAAGTTTCCACAAAGTTTTGTATCTCTGCTTTGCTTGAATCTATGAAGCCCAGATTTGGGAACTTTAGAAGAATGTGTAACAGGTAATTGGTTATGACACTTATGCCTATTTGTGAAGGACACTTTATGAAAAACATTTACAGACTGTATTTAAATACTATATTTGTTCTTTGAGTTCAAGTAATGGGCATATCTAAGAAATACAATATAATTAAAATTTTCAAGATGCACACAGCTATGAAGCTACATAGAAGGATGATATGTATGAATTACACATTCAATTAGATTCATCATTGCAATTCAATTCAAACAAACCTTTATGGAACACATCTCACATGCAAGAGGCTATATAAACTGTTATACAAAACACAACAATCTTGTGTAAGTTATGTAAAAAATGAATAGGCACTATTATTCAACATAGAAATAATTTACTGCAGGGATGAAATGGTTTTGGCAGCCACTCTACATTCCAAGATCATGTACCCTTCCTAGAAATCTATTTCAATAGGAACCAAACTGCTGGACTGAGGAAAAAGTGACAAATTAGCTGACGTTTACTCAAAAGACAGACAATAAAACTTAATCTCCCTTTCTTTCTTTTATACTGTTCAGGAATCTATGTTTGTTTTGCAAATACCTTTCCTAGTATGATTGATATATTGCCACTATACTAAATCCATATGCTAGAAAAGAATTTTAATTCCAGGGCTATAAGCTCACGTCAGCTGTTTTTGTATATATGTCAAAAAAAAATCACAGACTGCTTATTTTGGTTATGTGACAAAGTCAAAACTTCACCTGTCTTTATAAAATTGTGCTCAAGAGCAGTTAAGTGGCAGAGTAGATAGAGCATTGGACCTGTAGGTAAGGAAGACCTCAGTTCAAATAGGGCCTCAGACACTTTCTAGTCATGTGACCTTGGGAAAGTCACTTAACTTATGTCTGCCTCAGTTTCTTCCTCTGTAAAATGGGGTTAATAATAACACTTACCTCTCAGGGTTGTTGTGAGGATGAAATAATATTTGTAAAGCACATTGCAAACCCTGAAGTGCTTTATAAATATTACCTATTATTATAAATTCTCATAAGTTTAATCACAGCGTTTCTAGGGTTAAGTTAGGCTCACTAAAGTACAAAGGACTAGGAAAGCAAAACTGTATTTACAGAAATTCCATGCGCAGACGCTCTCTAAAAATGAAAATATTTCTCTGGAATATAAATATATTAAAAGTATTGCTACTTTTTTTGGATAAGCTACAGGCACCTAAATATCATAAAAATTAATAGACCTTCAGCCATGTCATTTCTAACTAAAACTATAGTTATGTCTTCCTTCCTTCTATCCTTCCTCTCTTCCTCGCTACCCCTCCCCCCCAGCCTAATTTCTGAATAGCCCTAGTACAGTCTGTCACTGAGCAGAGCAAACCTAGCTACCTGCAAAAAGTTGTACTCCATCACTTGTTGCTGGAAGAAAACTGCTTTTCATGAAGATATTTAAATAATCCTTGGGATCCTATTTAATTTCTGGTGCTCACTTAAAAAAAAAAACACCTTAAAGCACAACTTCCAGTCAAATTATTCTATAAAACAATTATTCCTTTGCGAAAAAATTCTATACTCAAGTTGCAGAAGGTCAATTCCAATACAGTCCTCAGAAAGTTCCTTAAGAAAACCCAACTCTTCCCAAAGATTTTGCCAAAGCAGTAGGAGGCCCAGGAACTAAACTGCAAACATCTTACGAGTCTCAGTTATCCCCAAAGGTCTTTATCCCAAGCCAGCTGGAGCCCGTTTAGGTTGTGGAGCGGAAGCGCTTGGCATATCAAAGCGTACCTTTTGCCCTAGAGGCCCATAGCACTCTTCTTCAGATAGAGTCCGCGAGCCAGACTTTCCGCCCCACACAGTGGCCTCAGAGAGGGCCGAGGTCGGCCCTGCCCCTCCTGAGCTGCATCCCCACCTCGACCCCCCAGCTCAACCCAGGCCAGCCCGGTGCGGCCCCCCTCCACTCTGCTTGCGCTTACCCAGCAGCTCGGACTGCGGCTGGCCAACCTGAAGTGCGCTGCCCCCTCTCCTCAGCCCAGGGGGGCTAAGGCCACTCGGACAAGAAGCCAGGCTAAGGCGAGGCTGGAATGTTTGTTATTTTTTTTCCTTTTAATATTTCTTTTTCTTTTCTTTAAGAAGTGTAATAAAAACTTAACGTTCGAGCCTCAAGCCAGGAGAAGCCGGCTTCTCTTCCTCCTCGGCCATCTCTGCTATCCTAATGCGTGACCGGGCATGGCTGCCCCCACCAAGCGAGTAGCCCCGGCCGGCCAATGCCACGCCCCTGCCACTTCCAAAACTCATCACTTTGGTGGAGGCGGCCCGGGTGGGGGGAGGTCAGAGGGGCGCACGGCCTGCTTCGTTTTTTTGTGCGTTCTGCGCCTCAGCAGGGACACCTTTCTCCCTACCCTTTGGCCAACAGAGCTTTCTCGGGAAAAGCGGGGGCCTGTTCCCTACCCCCAGCCCAGGAAGCGACCCCGCAGTGCCCACAGTTGGTGCGGGACTATGGGCAAACTTCTGTCTCGCAGTTCAGCTTCTCTAGAGTGTGTCCTACCAGGGGCAGAGGTGAGTGTGTGAGTGGAACACTAGCTGTAGCCTCGTAATACACCCACACTTAGCCCCGGCTGGCGCCTGGCTTCCACCGTGCATTCTTGCCAGAGCCTCATCCCCCTGGCCGCCGCCCCCGCCCTACCCCTCTCCATCTCCATGTGTCCCCAAATGTATTTATAACTGCACTCGGCGTCCATTTCCCTTGTGGGGTCTCTGCCCCTTTCACACGTGCGCACAGGGCTCGGTGCCCAGCTCAGCTGCCCTATGTGGCCGCTGGGTGCCGGACAAGAACTCCGCACTATCCCTCCGTTTGCTTAATCTCTCTTTCTTTTTCTTCTGTCTGGTGAGTACAGATCCAAGCTTCCTTGGTCATCTGTACCGAGAACAGAAGCCGGGGGCTGCTTGAGGGGACATAGCCCCTGCGCTCATAAGTGGCGCTCTCCAAACTTTTGGAGAGCGAGAGAAAGACACCCCCCAGCTGGAAAAGCGCACGGGAAGAGAGAGGAGGGGGTGGCCTGCAGCGAGGGCAGTAAAGCATCTGCCCCACCCGCATCAAGTAACCTAGGGACGCGCTCCCATCCCCTCAAGGCCAAAGGTGGGAGTGTCCGGCAAGATTTCGAAGTAGTCAAGTCCCCATTTAACCTGGGCAAACCAACCCATAAAAGCATAGTTGGCCACCGACGTTTTTACTCTGGTTGAGGAGTTGCGCCACCCGGTGAATGCCAAGCGGAAACGCTCCCCTATAAGCCTGACCCTCGCTAAGTTCGCTGTCCCAGGGGAAAGAGACTGTAAAGGAGCTATAAATAGCGACAGCCATGCCTGGTTCCCATCAAACACACTTAATTTAGCCGGATAGGCATATGAATTTTTTTTAAACCTGTTTATTTGCATGCGAGATATATGAGAAAATAGAACAAGGGGCCTGAGGTGATGTAAAATTACATGTAGATAACTAATTTCAGGTTGATCCAAGTTAGAGGGAAAAAGCCAGCATCAAATAAACAACAAGGGAAGACTTGAAGGAAAAAAGAAACCTCTGAAAGCAACACGTATTTCATGTATTTGAAAGGGCAGGTGGCATTTGGGGAGGAGAGCACTTCCAAAGTTTAATTTGATGTGGGGGAACTAGTTAAGAATTTGAGTCCAGTGTTTTGTTTTTTTCCTGTTTTTGTTTTTCTCCTAGCTACCTGATTTTTCTCTCCTGAATCATTCAAAAGGGCACTCTGAACTATTTCTAAGTAGATTCTGTTCACACTTCTGGGCCAGATTATTAAACATCCATTTCAGAATGCACTTGTCATTCTCTTGTTTTTTATTGTCTCATTTAATTAGACTTTATGCTTTTCTAATTCACCAGCATCCTAGATTCTGAAGAAGTCCCCAAAGGGTCTACTCTAATCTCAGGCTAGTTCTCTTTCTCAGTGTTTCTTGTAGACAGATTGGTATGAGACCTTGGCTCAAGAGTTTTTCATTTTGTTTGATGATTTCATACTTAACCTTTCTTGAACAGGTCTGTCCTAGATCATAAAAAAAAATAAAAATAACTGATATGTTTATAAAATGCTTTAAAGTCCACAAAGTCTTCATATACATTATCTCAATTAATCACAGTCTTTTTCAAAAAAAGAAACTCTAAGCGATTATTTTACTTGTCCCAAACCACCCAACAAATTAGTGGCAGAGCTGTGATTAGAACTCAGGCCTCCTGATGCTTTGTCCTGTTTTCCTCTCTATTCACCCTCTCTCATACCATACTATCACCTTTTTCCAAGGCGTCTAGGCTGGGGTTATCAAGTGTCTCCTATCTTGTATAAAATAATCCAGGTAAGGTTAATGTAGTAGCACAGATGTGATTTGAATGCTGGCCCAACTCCAAATCAAGTGTTCTTTTCAGGCCATGTACTTCTTCAACAATATCTTGAAGAAACAATTTGGGTAAATAGTTTAAAATAAAAAAAAATCAAGTAAAAAAGAAAGATAATGTGGGCAAGAATTATTTTGTATTTTGGCATGACTGAAATATAGAAACTTTCCTATGATCCTCGCAGTTCTGAGGTATGAGACTCAGACAATGCAGCCAGAATGCTATAGGTTCACTGCTCCCTGTTGATTCTTCATATAGCTCACCATTTTTGATAGTGATCATACTTGGAGTAGAATGGAAGCAACCTGGTCAAAGGGAAAAGAGTACTAGATTGTCACTAAGAAAAACTCTGCTCTATTCTTAATATTCCATTAACTAACTGAATGACAAGCAGAATGAAAGCTCTTTAAGGTCATGGGCTATAGAAAAAAGTCAGAGAAAAAATTTCCATCCTGTCTTCCTTTTGGAACCTCTGTTCTACCCTTTGGGTTCTTTGCTGAAAGTTGGCTTTCTGGTCAGCAGAACCATAATCAGGGTAACGCAAGTGGACTTTGCCCCAGAGTATGGTCTTTTTAATTAAATATTTTATTAACACCCTTTAAAAATACAATCATTTCCCCAATAACTCCTATAGAATCTACTCTTACAAAGTTTTTTTTTTATCTCAATGAGTGATTAATACCTCTCAATGGAGAAGATATTATAACATAAGTACTCTTTTTCACTCTTTCACTAGCTAGA
This sequence comes from Pseudochirops corinnae, assembly GCA_028646515.1. NCBI lineage: Eukaryota > Metazoa > Chordata > Mammalia > Diprotodontia > Pseudocheiridae > Pseudochirops > Pseudochirops corinnae. The sequence continues at coordinate 147,232,879 of CM053588.1, forward strand.
AACAATTGAGATTATTACCTAATTACCAAGAATGATTAAACTAAGGAGCTACCAGATGGCCCATTGCTGACAAGGACTTTTTTTTGCTAGTAACTAACTTGCCTATCAATTCAACTTGCTTGTTTGTTTTTATTTAAAAAAAAAACAAACTCCTGACAGTTTATAAAAACAAAGTGCATTTCATGTTTTAAAGTAAATAATCTTTTGTGTTTTATGTGTGTGAGAGCTGTAGCAAAATTTTAATTATGAAATGACTGGAGAAGCCAAAAAGAAAGACACAGAATTGCAAAAGAAAAATGTCAAAGCGGCACCAACAATATGAACAGCTGGCTAATATCGAACTGACAGTTTCACAGCTGGATCATTTCAAAAGCTTTTCAGCTATAGATGAAAACCTAGAACAATCTTAAGGTTTCAGCAAAACTGATAGTATTACTGAGATCAAATTACAAAATCTAAACTTTAGTACTACTCAGCTCAAATTACAAAATCCTATCAGAAAACAAGTAAAAGGAAAGGAAGTAAATCAGTTTTAAAAATGATCAATATCTGATATGTGTCAATCACAGGAATAATTATCTAAAAATCAAATATGATGCATTAGCTAAGTGCAAATAAGATTTCAATTTTTGTTAATTATAATAGTCTTTCCCCAAGGCCTGAAGTTTCAAACAAAATAAGAATTTTATTGATCACATAGGGACATGAATTGAGGTAAAAATGTTAACTTCATGGAATTCACAAAGCATATTGTCAGTACATTTTCTGTTTCTTTATTTTTGAAGAAACTTTCTAACAATGAGGTTGTTGATCATAATTGGTTCACCTACTAGGTTGCTGTTTTGCTTCCCTCTGGGTGTACTTGAATGCTTAGCAAGTCATTTCCCCGCAACTCACATTTGGAGGTCCCCATGAGTTGGCTACTCCTAGGTTTAAAGATATTCTGTGGAGCCGTACTATAACTATAGACAAGCCCCCACCTGTGTGCTTACTTTTAATAGTCAGCCAGTAGACACAATTAGATAAAAGTATTTATGCAGATAACATTATAAGAAATATAGCTTAAAAAATTTCCCCATAAGCCTGGAGTACACTCTCTTACATTTATATAAAGTGTCCATGGAAAGAATGACTTTTCTCTTAGAGTATAGTAGAAGATAGAAAACTTAAGGAATCCATTTGGTCAAGGAAATATGCTTCTGGCACTGCAGGGCCCTGATGTCCTTTGTAGTGTGTTGTGGTATCCTCATGCTACCTCTGAGTGTAACATCTCAGTTGGTCAGGACCCTTAGCTGAGGTTCTTCAGCTCCTAATGACCAGAAGGAATTCTCCTTTCAACTCGTAGAGGCCACACTTCTGGTTAGAGCTGTTTACATCTCTGGGGTATTTATATCCCTTAAGGGTGAACATCCCTGCTTCAAGATAAGTTGGCCAAAGGAGGTGAAGAAGAGGGCAGGAGAAAAGAGAAATCTCTTTCTTCCCTCAAAGGCATGAAGAATGATTCTTTCTTAAAGGCTGGATTCTTCTCTCATAATCAACTATTTTTCTTTGCTTTCAGAGACCACATTTCTTAGAGTTGACTTCTCTTTTAACTGAGTCCTTAGAGAGTATCTCACTTTTTGAAGGCACCCCTAGGGTATTGTTGATCCTTGGTCAGCCAATAGCTAGCTGCTCTCTAATTCCATGGTTTTTGTTCAGAGAACCTTGGAAAGAGGCAACAAAGTAAAGAATAAAGTTATTTATAGTTCATTTAAGTCCCTCTTTCCTCCTTGTTCAGTTGTGCCTGACTTTGTGAGCCCATTTGGGATTTTCTTGGCAAAGATATTGGAGTGGTTTGCTATTTTATACTCCAGCTCATTTTACAGATAAGGAAACTGAGACAAACAGAGTTAAATGACTTACCCAGGGTTACACAGCTAGTAAATGTCTCATGCCATTTTTGAACTCAGGTCTTCCTAACTCCAGGCTCTGATCTAAATAAATGTTAGCTTTTATGTGCCACCTGTGCCTTTCTCTTTTTACCCAACCTTTTATCTTTGCTATAATTTCATCAGTTAGGATAAAGAAAAATCACTTGATCAGGGATGTCATAATCAACTCTGTCCCTCTCACTTACATGTTATTTAAAAAAAAATGCTCTGGTATCATGTCCAAACAATTAAAAGTGTTTGTTAGTAACATTTGAACCAACCAGTTGATCATGAAAATACAGCAGACTATTGAGATAAATTTCTGACATGGAAAAGTTTAGCAAATAAAATTTTAAAAAGGACATTAATGAATGATGATGTTATATCGAACATGCATTTCTTAATGAGAAATGGAAATTGTGACTTATTTTGAAAGTTAATTTAGATGGATCAAAGAAACCACTGATAGTCCTAGAGCTGAAAGTTTCCTAAATTTGCTTGAATAAAAAACATTATGAAGAGACATGTAAAACAACAACAACAGCAACAACAAAAACCCCAACAAACCCAAATCCAATATTTATGTGCTAAACCATAGAAAAGGAACTCTAAAATTCTTGTCACCCACAATAAAAAGTGAATTTTCCTATTTATTGGGGAATAACGTTTGTAGTAAGATTATTTGTGAAATTAATAAAGTCAAAAATTTTTTCTTTTTGCTTGATTTTACTTCAGATATTTTATACCACGAGTAGATAAGTAAAACTAGGAGATACATCCATATTGATACCACAGATATTTCAGTTGGTGACAATTTTATTGACTTCATTGAAACAAAATGGGCACAGATATAGAAAATGAAATAATGATTAAACAAACTAAAACCCCCATAGTATTGGCATTTTGTAAAAGTGTCTTAAATCAAGGCTATGAAAATTCAACCTCTATGTGTTGAATTTGTGGTAGTGGTCTGGAGGTTACGTTGAAAGAAAATAAATTAGCCAGATTTGTCCCCTGTTCCATATGTAATATGGATTTAGTGTATGTTCACTTCAGTTTCTCTAAAAAATAAAAGCTAAAGTTTATTTAGTGTTTTAAGGTTTGCAAAGGGCTTTACAAATGCTATCTCATTTTAACCTCACAACTACCCTGGCAAGTAGGTGCTATTATTATCCCAGTTTTACAGATGAGGAAACTGAGGCAGGCAGGGTTTATGTGACTTGCTTCAGGTCCCACAGCTAGTGACTGAGCCTGGATTTTAACTCAGGTCTTTCTGGCTCCAGGTTAAGTACTCTATATTTTGTCACCTAGTTGCCTCTGTTTAGAATATCTAAATTTTTTTTTTTAAATCCTTCCTTTTTCCTGGCTTAACTAGTGAGTGGAGTATGTTGTCTTGAAAACAACCTGGAAAGAGTATAGTGGTTCAGATTGGTCTCATAGGTCCCCAAAGTGGACCGTATAGCTCCCTGGGGGGCACTGGAATGATCAGGACAGGGATGGAGGTGAAGGGGAAACCAGTAGTAGCCTTGGGTGCAGTTGGGGGGCATTGAATAAAAATAAGGGGGAATTGGAAGCATAAGGAAAGAAAAGAAGAGAAGAAAAATTTTAAAAACTACTTGTACATGTTTCACTTTTTGTGTAACAGAGTTAAAGTTGTAGTGATTGCATTATTTTCCAAATAAACACACAAAATGCAAGTTATAACCAATCTGTGGTCAAGTTCATCAACAAGCAAGTGTTGGCAGGTCAGTCCACCATACATTGGCATTGTCAAGAAGTCCACCATACAATTGGCAGGAATATGTGCATGTAATAACTCTTTTACAATATGATACTATATGGTTATATGATGCAATATTGTGTCATCAATAAATTATTAAATTTAAGATGCAACATTAAAATATTTTATATTTTTTGAAATTATGCAATTAAAAAAAAAAGTTAAAAGGTTAAAGAAAGTAGATTTCCAGGGGATTGCTAAGTAATTTTTTAAAAAAGGGACTTGTAGGCCAAATAAGTTTGGGAACCTGTGGTCTAAATTAATGCCGTGTAAGATAAGAAAGACTATGGAATCATAAATAATATAGCATCAAATGCCCCAATAAAGAACCCAGAAATCATAGCTACTCTGACAGGTTATTGCATAAATTAACTATACTTTTAATGTATATTGTATATAAATTGAATGACTTTCTTAGTCATGTTGAGATAAAAATGACCAAAACTTCATTAAGATAGAAGGTTATATGTGTTCAAGATAATAGAAAAATGTTGTTGTTATTCGGTCATTTGAAGTTTTCTTGGCAAAGATACTGGAATGGTTTTCAATTTCCTTCTCTAGTACATTTTACAGATGAGGAACTGAAGCAAACAGGCTAAATTACTTGTCCAGGGTGATACAGTTAAGTAAATGTCTGAGACCAAATCTGAACTCATAAAGATGAGTGTCTGACTCTAGGACCAACATTCTATCCACTTTGTCTCCTAGCTGCCGTAATGGAAAAATACATGGACTAAAAATGCTTCACAAGCTGTATGAGAAAAGTAGTTAGAACTGTGTGTGAAAAAAGTACTAAGCTAATTCCTGAAAGTATGAAGTTGGATTTAGAGTTCATTGAAAATTGTAAAAAGAAAGTCAAATGATTACAATTCTTTGAGTCCTAAGATAAAAAATGTAGCCTTTTTGTCGAATAGTAGGTGTTCATCTGCTTTTATTTGATTACGTTTATTAAGATCACAGTACTTAATGAATGCTTGTTGATTTGAGTGAAATCATGTCAGTTTTGTGATTTTTTTTCCAGCTCTACTCAACAGTTTGATAAGAGCAGAGAAAAAATATGGTTAAGATTCCCAAGCGAGGAGGAATTATTTATAAGTCAGGAACATCACAGATGGGGCTAGGAGGAAGGGAAGACATTTTAGGGCAGTAGGAAGCAAAACATTAAATTAGCATACTATACTAATTTGTATGGTCAAAGCTCTATGAGAAGTCAAGTGAAGCCAGAGTAGGTATCATGGATTGGGTGGGCAATCAAACAGCTTTTCCCAAAAACTTAACGTTGAAAAATAGGAAATTGTAGATAGATATACTATGAAGGAAAATGGAAGGCTTTTATAGTAGTGGGCAGACCAGGGCATGTTTGTAGAAAAATGGGGTTGAGAAGAAGAGAGTTAAGGTAAGTGGGAGAGAGGGCTAGAACTGGGCCCTAGAGGAAGTGAAAGGAAATAGAATTATGGGGCAGTTAGATTGATTAACTTTAAGAAAGAGTAGGAATGTTTCTTCTTTTGTGATAGGAGGACAGAAGGAGAGTTTGTGGGGAATGGAAAGAGGATGGTCAAGTTCCCATTTGTGCCTTGCACAGGTGGTCAGGCAGAGTCACACTGTCCCCCATGGACAGAATGTACTCCTTCCTGACATACGGCTTGTTCCTGACCTATGCCTTATACTGCCCCTACTTTCCTTCAAAGTATAGCTCAAATGTCCCCTCCTACATGATACTTTTCCTGATCTTAGTTATCAGTCCTTCCTTCTTATAGTTATTTTGAATTATTGTATATATTCTTTCTATTTATCTGCATATTCTGTATTCATCTGTATATATTGTATTCTCATAATATGAGGTAAACTCCTTGAGGGCAAGCCTTTATGCCTTAAGCACATCTGAAGCACTCCTCTCTACCACTTACATGTTATTTTCAAAAAATGATCTGGTGCCATGTCCAAACTCATGTAATAGATTGAAGAGGTTTAATTAGAAACATTTGTACCAGCCAGTTGATCATGAAGTACAGCAGAGCATTGAGATAAATTTCTGAGATGGAAAAGTTTAGTTAGTTAAATGTTTGTTGAAGTTAATTGAATTGAGATTGTTTCTTAATAGCACTAGACTAGTTACTGGGCCCCCTAAAATTAACTCAACATTGATAGGACCAGAGAAAGATGGAGGGGTAGGGTGGAGAGATGGTCAGAGGTTAGGTTAGGGAGTGGGAGCACTTATACCATGGATGTTTTGGCGAAGGGAGTGGGCATAGTTCAGGGCTGGTGGAAGTCTGAGAAGCATGGACAGGAAGAAGTTTGTCCCCCATCAATGTCAGGCATCCTTGGTTAAAGCCCTAGTGACCCTGCTCTAGGGTTTTTGGGGTGTTCAGGGAGCACCATTTCATTCAACTCTCACCTGTGGCTCCAAGAAGCAGCAGCCACACTCCAGTAAAACCACCTTGGCAGACAGGCTAAACCAGGATGAGGGTAACCAACAGGCCTCAAACTTGTCAGCGAATTAGGGGGTTGTTTACCCCAAGCATTCGAAGACTTCATCTGGTGGAATGGATGGATGAGAACAGGTTGTTCCAGCTACCACTTTTGTCTTGCTTTTGGATTTCAGTGACTCTGGGAGAGACATTGATTGAGGATGATGCCTTTGTGCAACTCTGCCTCACTTAAATCTGATTCACATGAAAGTTCAAGACATCATCTGTGATGTCATAGGTCCTTTTCAAAGGCCTGTTGGTCACTCTACACCTGGTTTAGCCTGTCTGCCAAGGTAGTTTTACTGGAGTGTGGCTGCTTCAAATGCTGCAGCTTTTTGGAGTCCCAGGTAAGAGCTGGGTGAAAAGGTAGACACCAAAGGTGATTTTAGTGGTAACAAAGAATTGGAAACAAAGCAAATGTCTATTGATTGTGGAATGTCTAAATACTTTGTGGTGCATGAATGTGTAACAGGGCTCAGGTTCATGTGCAGACCACATCAGCTTGCTAATATGGTATCTCCATGTGGGGAATGCTAGGGATCCACTTTTGGTAGAATTGTGATAACTGGGGCATGAACAGAAATTCTGTAACTGGTTCTGATTGACCTGGGACCTGTTACTGGAAGGAGCTGTTTTCCATTGGCTGCATGTCAGAATTATACGACTCTTCTAAAAGGGCCTAAGTTAACTCCCACCAAGTCTTTGCTGAATTGATTCTGGGGAGAACAAGGTGACTCCTTAACTAACAGCATCCAGGGAAGGCCCAACCTTGCCCCAGCCCCTATTCTTTTCCTCCTCTCCCCTGCCAAGGGGCCTTCTTAGCCTTTCTGTTTTTTTTTTTTTCCTTTCTAGACTCTGGGTGACAAGTCTCTGGACCTTGGACTTCAAGAACCTGGAGAATCTGGGAGTCTCCAGAATCTGGGAGTTAAAATTTAGGTTGGGTTCATAGCCAGGGCAGCAGTGATATCCTGAGGAGCCAGGAGAAAGAAACAAGACATCACATCTTTTCATTATATTGATCAGTTTTATTGATTTTTTCCTCTTCCTCTTTTTTCTTTTTAAAAATTCAAATTTGTTATTATAAATGACTTTTCTGAGGGGAGAAGGGGAGACCTATAGGAGGAAATCTAGGCAATGTTAAAAACAAAAAATATCAATGATTTTTTTAAAAAGTAGCAGATTGAGGATCAAGGTTGGTAACAGAAGCAAACAAAGCTAGACTACAGGAAATGGACTGGGTGACAAACCCAAGGCCATAAAAAGGGCAAAGAGTAGGGTTAGTGTAAATCAAAAAGTAGGAGTGATCAAAGGATAGGTTGTTGGAGGGGTAATCCAGATAGTTAGATAATTGGTATGATTTTTGATGTATCCAAGGATGACAGAGGGGGAATGAATGTTAAGGATAGAAATAATTCTTAGTAACTAAGTTGGGGGAATGATTCTTAGGTCAGTATTTGACCATGATAGGAAGTAAGGAGCAACTATTAGGTGCTGGCCTGACACCAGCACCCTGTTAGATCAGGTTTAATTTTGGGATAGAATGAAGCATTCTTTTAAGTCACTAAACAGTTAACAAAAGGACATTTGCTCTGCTCTAAGACAGCAAGGATGTGCGATGATGTGGCAGTACTGAATTTCTATAGGTAGAACTCCCCCCGTGTCTCTATATAGAAATGAGTGAGGTCAGCAGAACATGGTATTATGACTTGTCACCTCTATTTTATTTATTTACTTTTGACTTGTTTATTTCCTTTTAGTTCACAAGATTCAGTTCCACCATCCCTTGAGTTTCAGATTTTCTCCCCTCCTTCCCCCCCCCCCCATGGCGGCATTCAATCATGTACAGGATCTGCAAATGCTTTCACATTGTACAATAGCCTGATTGCATAGAAAGTTGGTAACCAATGAGCGAACAATGGGAAAAAAGAAAAAAAAGCAAACATGGAAAAGAACGATAGCATGTATTGCTTCAGGCTCCACTTAAACTCTGTTCTTTCTAGATCTTTCTCTGAATGTAGATATCTCCTTCCATCCTGAGACTTGTAGAGTTGTCTTATAACTGTGCATTGCTGAGAAGAGTCCAGTTTATCAAGGTTGGTCATCACACATACAATGTGTCTGTGATTGTGTACCAGTTTTTCCTGGTTCTGCGCTTCTCGCTTAGCATCAATTTGTATAAGTCTCTCCAGGTTATTATGAAGTCCATCTCCTCCCCATTTCTTATAGCACAATAGTATTCATTACATTCATATATCACAACTTGTTTAGCCATTTCCCAATTGATGGGCATCACTAAATTTCCAGTTTTTTGCCACCACAAAGAGAGCTGCAATTAATATTTTTGTACACATGTATCCTTTTCGCACTTCTGTGATCTCTTTGGGATACAATCCCAGAAGTGGTATTACTGGGTCAAAGGGTATGCAATTATTTATAGCCTTTTGGGCATAGTTCCAGATTGCTCTCCAGAATGGTTGTATCAGTTCAGAGCTCCACCAACAATGCATTAGTGTTCCCATTTTCCACATCCTCTCCAGCATTTGTCATTTTCCTGTTTTGTCATCTTAGCCAATCTGACTGGTGAGATATGGTACCTCAAAGTTGTTTTGATTTGCATTTCTTGAATCAATAGTGATTTCTACCCCTGAAAATTGCCTGTTCATATCCTTTGACCATTTATCAGTTGGGGAATGACTTGTATTCTTACAGATTTTACTTAATTCCCTATATATTTTAGAAATGAGGCCTTTATCAGAGACACTGGTTATAAAAATTCTTTCTCAATTTCTCACTTCTCTCTTAATCTTGGTTACATTGGCTTTGTTTGTACAGAAACTTTTCAATTTAATGTAATCAAGATTATCCATTTTGCATTGCATGAAGAGTTGCATGCTCTCCAACTCTTCTTTGATCATAAAGTCTTTCCTACTCCATAAATCTGAAAGGTAAACTATTCCTTGCTTCCCCAGATTATTTACGGTATCAGCCTTTATACCTGGATCATGCACCCATTTAGATTTGACATTAATGTACGGCGTTAGATGATGGTATATGCCCAGTTTCTGCCATACTTTATTACAATTTTCCCAGCAGTTTTTTTTCAAATAATGAGTTCTTATCCCAAAAACTGGGGTCTTCAGGCTATCAAACAGTATATTGCTATAATCATTGACTACTGAGTCTTTTGTACCCAATCTATTCCATTGATCCACTACTCTAATCCTTAGCCAGTACCAATCAGTTTTGATGACTGCAGCTTTAAAATACAGATTAAAATCTGGTACGGCTAGGCCACCTTCCCTAGCATTTCTTTTCATTGATTGCCTTGATATTCTGGACTTTTGTTCTTCCAAATGAATTTTGTCACTATTTTTTCTAGTTCTATAAAGTAATTTTTTGGTAGATTGATGGGTATGGCGACTTGTCACCTTTAGACCTCTACCAAATCAGAGAGATCTCAACACCATGAGTGGGTGGAACTTTTTATGACCTTCAGAATCTATGAAGCTTTTTTTAAGGGAAGTAGAGGCCAATCAAGGTCCAAGGGACAGTTGTGTTACCTTTTACAGAAAACAAATCCCTTTTTCAGGGAAAGGGGGTAGGAGATGTAGGAGGGCAGGGACTCTGGTTCTGTTACAAAAAAGTATGCCTGTCCCTCTTCCTGAATCTAAATTTGGGGGTTGGGAAGGGAATGGCCTCCAAAGAAGAGATCTGCAAAAGGTATGATGGTGAAAGCCAGATCAACTAGCATTTATGAAGGCCCTATGTGCCAGACACTGTGCTAAGCAACGAGCATAAAAAAGGGGGAAAAAGCAGTCCCTGCTGTTTGAGGAATCCACAGTTTAATATTGGAGACAACATGAGGAGGCAGAAGAATGATAGGACAGTATGTTGACTAAAGAGTGGGAGTTCCAAAGGGCACTGTGGAATGGGCTGTCTTTCCCTCCTTATTTTCCTCAAAATAGAAAAAAAAGGCTAGCTTTCTTCTTTATTTCTTCATCTTCTTCTTGTTCAGTCATTTCAGTTGTGTCCAATTATTTGTGACCCAATTTGGAAGTTTCTTGGCAAAGATACTAGACTGGTTTATCATTTCCTTCTCTAACTCATTTGACAGATGAGGAAACTGAGGCAAACAGAGTTAAGTGACTTGAAGGTCACACAGCTTGTAAGTGTTTGATGCTGAATTTGAACTCAGGTCTTCCTGATTCCAGGCCCAGTACTCTATCCACTGTGCCATCTAGCTTTGTTTTAGTCACACTTTATTTTGTATTATACTTGTCAGTGTACGTGTTTAGAATGTATGCTCCCTGAGGGCAGGAACTGGGTGCTATTTTTCATATTTATATCCCCCAGTATATAGTATAAGCCATAGATGCTAAACAAATGTCTATTGAATTTGTTGAAATAGACTGTGAGGTAGATGAACTAGTTAGGGCTGGGCTTGGGAAGGAAGAGGTCTGGTTAGAAGAAGTATGAGGGTTCAGGAGTTGGTAGTGTGAGTGATTATTGTTTGTGCCTAAGGTAGTAAGAATAGGTGCTTGGGATTCAGCTATTAGTACAGAATAAGGTAGTTTGGTATGGCATGCACTAGAGCTAGAATTTATACAGTAGAGAACTTGGAGAATACTAAAAAAATGAAATTATTCTTTTTAAAAGTTTTATAGTTATCTTTTGTTTTAATATCACCTGCCTTTTGGAATATATTCCTCTCCAGTCCTTTATCCATTAACAAGGATGTTCCTGTAGGATTACTTGGCCCCTTTCTCTCCTTTCTCTACATTCCCTTGATGAATCTCATTCACTGGCTCAGTTTTAACTACCAGCTCTAAGCAGATAAATCCCAGATTTGTATTTCACCCCAGGATGCCTTGGCTCTAATAGATCCAGTGATATAGCTTGTGGCCCATTCATACCCGCCCATACTACATGACTCTTGTACACGTCCTGTAAATTCACCATGAGGGTTCCACTCGATGTATATTGCAGTCCTTTCCTGCCTTCTTCTAATATCAAGATAATGATGTTCTTATTCTATTCTATAATTATTAATTATATTATATTATTATTTTCTATTATATTATCTCCTTAATGACATCTGATATTCTTGTTCTTTTAAGTTCCTCTTTTGTTATATATTCCAGCCTGTTCACACTCACTGTACACCTCTCCAGTGCCCTTTATATGTTGCTCAGTTTTAATGTCTGGTGTTTTCCATGTCTCACAACCAAAGAACACTGGAAGGATATTGCTATGAAAAATTTGGGTCTTCATTCTAGAAATCAGTTTGGAAATATGCCCCCCCAAATTACTGAACTGCATATAACCTTTGATCCAGCAAAAAGTGAGCCCAGAGAGTCAAGTGACTCTAAATACCATACTTGGAGAAAAGCCCATTGTGTAAGAGATCTGCCTGGTTCAGGCTAGCAGCTGCTGGTCTTTGGAAGAAGAGTTTGCCCAGTCAGGTCTGGTAGCAACTACCCAGAGGCAGAGCATCCTTCCTGGTCCAGTCCTGTCTGGACAGCAGAAACTCAGCGTTCAAATAACTTGATGAGTCTGGCTTGGCAGCAGCTTCTCTGTGGCTAAGTGACCTGCTTAGTCTGGCACAGAAGCAGCAAGCGAGGAGATCCTTGTCGTCAGCAAATTGGCTCATCCATCCGAGATGCTATGTCCTGCAAGGAGTCAGCTCAGATGAGCAGGAGAGCAACTTGTCTGTCACTGATGCCAGGCCATTAGAGGGTTGTAAGAACCCTCTAATAAAAAAAAGGTATTGAGGTCCTGCAGTTGTAGCTATGAGTTGCCTTAGCCGTATGTTTTCCTTACATGTGTGCGTCATGACCACTTGCTTTTCCACAGACTTTGTGCATATTTGTGGGATATCACACCCTTAATTTGGGGGAATCCTTTCCTTTGCTACTTAGTCTCTGCTAAAGAACTGAGTCTATTGCTTGATTATTAAGGGGAAGCACAGCAGTGGGGGCTCGTGAACTACTGTTAGGAGGATAGGCACCCACAGGGTTACTCTAGAACCCTGAAATTAGTAACTAGAGAGAGGGATTCTCTTCAGAATTATTTTTGTCCGAGGCTATTTGTTTTTATCAGTACCCTGTGATAAAAGCCTGGTGACTTGGGTTTTCTGAGGGCAGGTAAACAGACTTTTACTATCTCTTCAATTATCATGAGATTCAACTCCCTGTTGACCATTTTTATTTTACTATTTCTCAAGATATTCTTCTTGGAAGAGAAAATACAAGTTGAATAATTTTGTCTTCTCCCCATTATTTATTATCATTATCTCATCTACCCACCCTCCAAAACACCAGTCCTGTCTCTTTTCTGATCCTTCATTAGCCTCCAACTTAGCTAAAAGGTACATTTTTGTTATCCTCATCACTTTAGCTCATTCTGGGCTTTAGGACTCCTTACATTATCATTATTAATCCATTAATCCATTCATGGATTTATCCTCAGTTTCCTGCCTTTACTTTCATCCTCTGCATTTGTCCTTAAAAGTCTAAGTTGTTTCATATGTTCATATACATGAGTCTCTCTAGACAGCTCCTTTCTTTATTCCATTCAGAATTACTTCTCTTTGAGTAATCAGAATTTAATTCTTGAGTATTTCTCATCCTTTTTGGATTGATTTCCCCTAAAAAACTTTAAGCCACAGTATCCTCTCTGTCCTTTCTCTGAACTCTTTGACATCCACTCACTCCAAATTTAGAGTACACATCAGATTATATCTAGCTTTCCTTCCCTTCTGTATAACAAATCATAGGTGGGGCCCCTTTTGCTTTGCTCTGATTTTTTCCTTTTAGCTGCTGTTCAGTTGAGGCAGACAGTGATATAAAGGGATAGGTCTTGAGTCCTTTCCATTTGAGATATATGACCCATCAATATGGGGCTCTGTTCTTTGCCCCTTTGTTTTTGTGCTGTTCTGCTTTTTTAGGTGAAGTAATATTGGAATAACTGATCTCATGAGTGGCGAAAGGTCAGAATGATCAACCACCAGAGTCCAGGAATGAAGTTTGGATCAGGGCTTGTGGCCGGTATAAAGGCTCTGTGGAATGATGTGAGGGATCCAGCCCCAAAGTAGCTCACATGAGGAATCATGCAGTGGCTGTGTTGCATTTGGAAGTGAACATTGGGGTGAAGGGGGGGTGAATGCTATATAGAAATTCCTTTAAGTTTGAGCCCACTTTTCCAAGGCACTGAAATGGCACAGGGGAAAGTGTACTTCTAGGTATCGGAGAGGAAATGTTTATAACGTCTGTTTGATTGTTCTTATTATCTCAGTATTTATACCTTTGTAAAAAAAATACCCATACAAGTAATTGGAAACTGAAGGGATGTGCATCAATTGGGGAATGACTGAACATGTTGTGGTGTATGAATCCAGTGGAGTACTATTGTGCTATAAGAAATGATAGAAGACTTCAGAAAAACCTGGAACGACTTATATGAACTGACGCTGAGTGAGGGGAGCAAAACCAGGGGAACATTGTACACAGTTACAGCTTTATTGTACAATGACTAACTTTGACAGACTTGGCTCTTTTCAGCAATGCAAGGTTCTAAGACAACTCCAAAAGGCTCATGATGGAAAATGCCATCCACACCCAGAGAAAGTGTGGCCTCTGAATGCAGATTGAAGCATACTATTTGCTCTATCTCTTTTGTTTTGTTTTGTTTCTTCTTTCTCATGGTTAATTCCATTGGTTATAATTCTTCTTTACAACATGACTAATGCAAAAATATGTTTAATGTGAATGTATATCAGAGTTCACGCTGTCTTGAGGAGGAGGGAATGGAGGGAGGGGGAGAAAATTTAAAGCTCAAAAGCTTATGGAACTGAATGTTGTAAACTAAAAAAAATAAACAAACAAACAAATGCGTGTGTGTGCGTGCATATATATATATATATATGCATATCAATACCCAGAAATTATAAGCAGGAGTGGTTGCTTTCCCCTAAGATTATTGCTGCTTCTCCTTTAGGGACTAATTAATTTCTACTTTTTGGTTAGAATCAGGCCCAGAATAACAATAACCCTTGTTGCTTCCTCTCCTTTCTAAAGAATAAAATGATCACTAAGGCAAGCTTAAGTGAAGTGACTGACCAGATATCTGCTTCTAGGTGAAGTGAGGTAGGGGGAGGGGAGAGAAGAAGTTCTTGAGGATGTTCAGTTAATTGAAGTCCTCCATCACTGCTATATATTGCTTTCATGTTAAAGTTTTGACCTTTTCCATCAGCTCCTCATTTATTTCCTGCTATTCAGGTGTTCTGTAGTTTACTCCTGTTCTAAATTGCCTCTGTTTTTTCTTCTTTTAATCTTGTGTGAATATTCTCCACTTTAGTTTCTTGATTTCCTCATATGCTATTCCACCGGTCATGTATTCTGTTCCTTTGGAATAAGGCAAATCCTTCCACAGATGTATTCCAGTCATAAATTACTTTCTAGTAAGTCTTTTTTTCTTGTTTGTCTTGCTTTTTGGAGGGGGGAAAACAGGGCAGTTGGGGTTAAGTGACTTGCCCAAGATCAGAGGGCTAGTAAGTGTTAAGTGTCTGAGGTCAAATTTGAACTCAGGTCCTCCTGATTCCAGGGCCAGTGCTCTATTCACTGTACCACCTTGCTGGCCCTATTAAGTCTTACTTATATCTGTTAGGGATAAATTTGCTTCTTTGAGGTGCCATCTTTCCATGAAAAAACCTTCCCCCTCCCATTTCTCTCTGAACTCTTCTTTTTTCAGGTTGGCTATACTCCTGCCTGGTCTTTTTCTTCCTTTGTCCTTCCCTTTTACAAACCTTCCTATAACCACTGGCTTTTCTGTTGTTATCATACGTCTGGATATCTCCTTGACCTTGTAGTTAACCAGTTCAGTTTTATACAGTTCTCTACTTTGAAACTTGCCCCATTCACACCTTGCTGATTATCAACCTTAGACTACCGCCGCCATCTATTTTCTCTATTTCTACTACTGTGGGTTGAATACTACTTGAGCAAGCTATACAACCCTCAAACAACTTCACTCTCACTGTAGCAGGGACTTCATCCTTTTAAAAAATATTATAAAATACTTTTATGTAATTATAATAAAGTTACATCACAAATATAATCAATCGCACAGTAGGAAGGGACTTTTAGATATCATCTGATCCATTATTCTGTAGGCAGGGTTATCGACATTCCACACTGTGTTCTATCCTTGTCAGTAAAATCACCAAACTTGTAGTATGGACATAAAATCCTTTCTGATCACATATAAAACAAAGGTCTCCTCTCTTTCACTTGGAAATATTCCAGAGGCTAGATCATCTCAATATCTTAAATTCAATTACTGATAATTGAGAAATTCAATTTAGTGTACAAATTGCTCATTTAGACAGAACTAGTTGGTCATGAAGAAGCCTTGTTCTCGGATGCCACAGAGAATGGTCGGTGGTCAATGGTCAGTTACTACCTTAGGCACACTATACGTTGGCTAGACTGAACTACTCTCTGTGTTTTACATTTCTCATATTTTGTAACTTTCACACCTCTAACCCTAATTCTGAACTCTTCCATATTTCTTGAATGCTCTCTTTCCCTCTTTTTATTTTTTGGGCTCCTACTTATCTAATACTTAAAGCCCAACTCAAATATCCATTATCCATTCTGTAGCCACTCTGTCAGCAGCAGTCTTTCTCTCAAGTCATGTAATAGTTTCCAATCCCTTTATTCCTCCATAAATGACTTTTTATTATGTTCCCTGCAGCAGCTGTTCCAAACCTTTCTTCTTAAGCCCATATATAAAACTGCTGGGAGGGTGGGGAGAGAGAGAGCCAGAGCCAGAGAGAGAGAGACAGAGAGAGAGGGAAAAAGTGAGTGAGTGAGTGAGTGAGAGAGAGAGAGAGAGAGAGAGAGAGAGCTATGAGATTCTAGAGCCTTTCTAGAGGATTTGCCTCTGACTTTGATGAGAAAACTGAGACAGTCTGTTGTGACTTCCTACTCCACATCTCAAAATCCCTCTACGTCTTCAATCACTCAACAAGCATTTGCTAATTGCTTACTGCATGCTAGAAACTGTGCTAAGTTTTGGAAATACAAAAACAAAAATGAAACCAATCCCCAATATCTCTATTTGCTTAACCCCTATTGTCATCGGGAGAGATCTCCAGGATGTTTTAAGCTCTTACACTGCATGTCTAAAGCCAGCACAAACTGGTAATGTTGTTAAAGCAAAGCCTTGAATCAAAACCCTTTCCTCTTTTTTGTCTGGGAGCCAAAGGGAACCAAACTTTGGGACTTTTGCCCCTTTTGCCAACTGAAGGCTTGAAGCAGATCTAGAAGCATCATGATATGGGAACGTGAATTCTGGGCATATCAATATTAATTTGCTTTATTTTATTTTGATCATTGTCATAACCTTTATGCAATATGTCCTTGTATATAATTTTAAATGAAACTAAAAGAGGAATGAGAATCTGACTAAGAGGGTGTGGAAAAATCAGCTGTGAGATTTGATTGGAGGATGCAGACAAGCCCCCTAAAGGGATTTGAGAATCCACCTCCACCCCCACCCCCACTCCCACCCCCACTCCCATCAAAGGAGTAGAACCACAGAACAACGGAGCAACAGCCAGTTCTGTGAGTCAGAGAAAAGCTCAGGGATCTTTGTGCATACCCCAGAGCACCCTCTGCTGTTGAATCTTGCATGAAACATGTATAGTGCTTTTATCTTTTCCAAGATTCTCTTCCTAAAATAAAAGCTCATCTTTTTAACATCAACATTCTTCCAACGATGATATATGACTGGTAGTCATGAAACTTCACTGTCTCTGAAGAATAAAAATTGTGGGTCATCCAAAAGGCATTAGAGAGGTGTGTGATGAAGTATGCAAATTGGAACAAATAAATAATTGGGTGGGAGAAGGGGTATAAAGGATTTATCAAAGAGATGTATGGCTTGACAAGGTGGATTGGTCATGTAATGAGGTTGAGAAATAATGGATAGATAGCCCACATGGAATTGAGCTTCATTTGCAGCTCTGCCGACAATACTGTTCCCCCCCAATATTTGACATTTTCCTTTGTTGTCAACTTTGACAGTCTGATAAGTGTGAACTGGAACCTTGGAGTTGTTTTACTATACTTTTCTTCAGTTATTAGTGATTGGAAGCATTTTTTCCTATGGCTATTAATGGCATGGATTTCTTCGTCAGAAAATTTCCTGTTCATATCCTTTGACCATTCATCAGTTGGGGAATGGATCTTATTTTTATGACATCACCTCTGTACTAGTTATTCTCTTGTCTTTTATCCATTACGACCCCTTAGTGAACAATTTTAACTCTACACTGTCATCTTCTCTTGAATCCCTAGCCAGTTTATAATATTGCCAATCTTGCCCTGCCTTCACTCATGTTGCTGAATGAAGGTGGAGAAAAACCAGAAAACGGTGTTGAGTTGATTCACTACAAATTACTTAACCTCACGGCTGCCAGGCAGTTTTTTTCATCTCCCCAATTAACTCACTGTTCCAGTCACGATAGCAGCTCTTCCAAACCTTGTCATTCCTCTAAAACTCTCCCATGTCTCCTCCTCCCTCCATCCTCTTAGCTGAGAACCTGGACTCAAATTTTTCTGAAAACTTGAAGCGACTTGCTGAGAGCTTCCTCTTCTCCTTTCCTTCTCATCTCATCACCCACATGCTTTCTGCCACTATCTCTTCCTTCATCCCTGTCTCGCATGTTGAGGAGGCGCTTCTTACCAAGGAAAACTAGTCTACCTGCACAAGCAATCTCCTTCCAACCTCTTTTCTCTAGCACATCGTTCCCTCTATCATCACTTATCTTCAATCTCTCCCTGTCTACTGTCTGCTTCCCTATGGATTACAAATGTGTCCATGTTTTCCTCATCCTCAAAAACCCTTCTCTTGATCTATCCATTCCTACTTTTATCCCATATTTCTCTTGCCTTTTTTGGATAAACTCCTTGAGAAGGTCATCTATATTGGAAGCCTTCACTGCCTCTTCTCTCATTCTCTTCTTAACTCCCTACAGTCTGGTTTCTGATCTTATCATTTAACTGAAATTACTCTTTCCAAAGCTACCAGTGATCTTAGTTGCCAAATCCAGTGACCTTTTCGTAGGTCTCATCTTTCTTGACATTGTCAGTCATCTTTCTCTCCTTTATATTCTCTCATCTCTAGGTCTGAGGGATATTAAGCTCTCCTGGATCTCTTCCTATCTATCTGACTGCTCCTTCTCAATCTCCATTGCTGAATCTTCCTCCTTATCTACTATACTACCTAGTTTCCACTGTGGCAATAGTGGAGGGACCATGAGAAGGCAGACACATTAATGCACTGTTTAGTGGAGGTATGAATTGGGCTAACCATTCTGAGAAGAAATTTGGAAGCATACTGACTATACCCATTGACCCAGTGATACTTGATAGCACCATTAGGCATATTCTCCAAAGAGATCAAAGACAAAGAAAAAGGATCCATATGTACAAAAATATGTCTAACAACACTTTTTCTTGTAGCAAAAAATTAGGAACAAAGTGTCTGGCCATTTATTGGATAGTGGATGAACAATTTATGATATATGAATATAATGGAATATTATTTCACCATAAGAAATGCAAGAAGAGACAGACTGAAAGAAACCTGAGAAAATATATGAGCTGATAAAATGAAGTAAATAAAACTAGGAAAAGAATAGATCCAATCACCACAATAATGTAAAGGAAAACTGCTTTCAAAGATTTAAGAATTGATTAGTAACTAGTTATGACTCCAGAAGACATTTATGGTGGAGTATCACTGAGAAGCGATAGACTAGCCATAGAATAAGACATTAATTTTCAGATAAGGTCAATGTGTGGATTTCCTTTGCTTGACTGTACTTACTTGTTACAAAGGAGGACTTTAAGTGGGGAGAACAAGGTAAGGGGGACTGGGTAGTTATTGACAGTAATATAAAAAAAGAGAAGCAAAGGACTCCAGTGAAATATTTTTAAAGGTAAACAAAACATTGCAGAAGGAAATTCATAAGGGGACGTAGACAAACAATTATGTTAAATATAATATATGCTTGAAAAACTTTGTATTAGAAGTTCTTGTTTTCACATACAATTTTCTTTTACTACTCTTTGTGTAGTAAAATATTCATGTTGTGGATGTTTGTTAAATTCACAATTTTTAAAAAAGGAAAATAAGACCTTCAATACTTCCCTAGTTTATTCCTACCAATTTCTGTTTTGTTTTTAAAACCCTTTATGGATGATTCCAGCATACTTTGCTAGACTTTTCTATTGTTGTTGTTGTTCAGCTCTTAACACGTGACCTCACGGACATGGGTTTTCTTGGCAAAGATATTGGAGTGGTTTGCTATTTCCTTCTTCAGCTCATTTTACAGATGAGGAAACTGAGGCAAACAGGGTTAAGTGACTTGCCCAGGGTCACACAGCTAGTGTCTGAGGATTTGAACTCTGGGAAATGTATCTTCCTGACTTCAGGCCTAACACTCTCTGCTGAGCCACTTAGCCGCCCCAGTGCACATTCATTACTCCTCCTCAGCACTTCACACTCCTGGCCAGCTAGCCTATGTGGTGCTTCTCATACAGGACAGTCCATCTCTTGTCTCCATCCATGCTTTTCCACAGGCTGCCCACCTTCTGTCCTAGCTGGAACTCATTCCCTCCTTACCTCTGCCTCATAGAATCCCAAGGCTCAACTCAAATGCTACACAAGGTCTAGCTTGATATACCCCAGGGAATGAATGATTCTTCTTTCTCTCAGTTACTAGTGTCTTCTATTCTCTTCTCCCTTTTCCCCTTTATTTTGTATTTTCTCCCTTTATTTTCTCCCTAAAGAAAGTAAACTCTCAAGAACGTAGCACAGTGCCTAGCATATATGAGTCATCTAATAGATGGTTGTTGAATGTGAAATGCTTTTGCATAGATGAGGCCTCTGAAGTTCACTTCACACAGCAGTTAAGTCAGAATTAGAACCAAGGTCTTCCAGCTCCAAATCCAGTGCTCTTTCCACTGCACCAAATGACTTAAAAAGATGGGTGTCTCTTCCTTAACTAGAGATGACAAAGACATCTCCTAAAAAGGCAGGATATCAATGAGGAGATGTTTTCTTCCTGATCTGATCTTATCAGAAATGAATACACAGAAGATGATTTGGAGCCATGAAGAGGCTGGATTACTTTCTTAGCTGCTCCATTCAAGATAAAAACACCTCTAAGAAGATGAAGAAGAAGAAGAGGGGAACATGGATTTGGTTCAACAGAAATATGTGTTTTGTTATAATTTTTTCCTTCTTTGCTGACACCAAAATGGGGCAGTAGGAACTGAACACAGGTGTCTAGGTGTTGTCTGGCTTGTTCTGGGTACAATGGAACTATTAAATCCCTCTATCTGCCTGAGGAACTCACTAATTATATAAAATCCTTTCATCACTGAGTGTGGCTATGGTAAACAGGAAGAAAAACAAGGTATAAGTTTATTTTGACATCCAGCTGTTGGGTTGTGACAGACAGCTGAACATAGCTGATTCATTAGATAGAATTTCTGCTTTCCTTTGGAGAAGGTCCTTATTAAACAAGTAAAGAAAAAATTAACTTCCTATAAAGTAAAAAGGAACAAACTGTTACTTTAGCGGATAAAGGGTTGGACTTAGAGTCAAGAAAACCTGAATTCAAATCTCACTTCAGACACCGTGTGACCTTGGGCAAACCGTTTATCCTCTCTCAGCCTCAGTTGCCTTTTCTGTAAAATGAGAATATTAATAATACCTACTTCTCATGAGGATCAAATGAAATAACACAGGCAAAGCAATGTAAGAACACTGAAGTGTCGCGTTAATACTTGCTCTTACTGTTGCTATTATAATTATCATTATTGCGGCTTTCATCTATGTGATACACTCCTGCAGGCAGGAGATGAGAAAGCTCTGAAACATTTCTTTCTTTTAGATGTCAGAAATGTATTGTTCAGTTTAGATTTTTATATGACTGTGAGTCATGGAGTAGCACAGTCTGTGGTGAAGGAAAGCTGTGGGTCACTCAAAGGACGCACAGTGAGCACGAGAAGACTAAGAAGTAGTGTAAAGGCAATGACTATCATAGTGTAAAGGAAAGCAATTCTAAGCCCATCCAAACTTGGATCAGTTTAATGAACAATCATGATTCCAGAGGTCTGATGATGACATATGTTTCTCTCCCCTTTGTGAAGAGGTGGTGGGCTGAGATGCAGAATAAGGCATATGCTGTCAGATGGAGACAATGCAGCAGTTTATTTGCTTAGCAGTTTCGTTGCCACAATGGTGGGTTCTACCAAGGATGTGGTATTGGCTGATGGCAGCAATATTTTTTTTTTAAGTGTCAATAAAACATTTTAAGTTAAAAAAAGAAGTGGTGTAAAGGGTATCATCAGGGATATGTATGCCCAGAAAAGGAGGTGAACTGGTCAAATAACGAAAGTGAGGGAGGACTGTCTAATGTCTTGTGTGCTCCATTCAAGCAATCTCAAGACATCCATCAATCAATAAACATTTATTAAGTGTTTACTATGTACTAAGAACCCTGTTAAGTGCTGGGAGTGCCAAAAAGGCAAAAAAGACAGTTCCTACCTTCAAGGAGCTTACAATCTAATGGAAGATTTAGAGGAAAGTCCCCATAATATTGGTTGGAACCTTTGTGGAGAGTCTAGGAGAGGCCATGGACAGAGGTCACATGGAGTGAGAAAGCATGGGTGGGTTGTAATCTGTACCTACAGCAAGGAGAACACAGATCCATCAAAGCATCAGAAGCATTATACTTGAAAATTAATCTTTTTTGGACTGTGAAGAACTTCCAGAGTGAAAACTCCCCCTACTGCTGTGAATTGGCAACTTGTCTTTTAATGCCCTGCACAATCCTGGCTCCAACTTATCTTTCTAGTCTGACTGCAATTCATTGTTGTTCAGTTGTGTATCATTCTTCATGACCCCATTTGGGGTTTTCTTGGAAAAGATACTGGAATGGTTTGCTATTTCCTTCTTCAGCTCATTTTACAGATGAGAAACTGAGGCAAATAGGGTTAAGTGACTTACCCAGGGCCACACAGCTAGTGTCTGAGGATTTGAACTTTGGGAGATGTATCTTCCTGACTTCAGGCCTAACACTCTCTGCTGTGCCACCTAGCTGCCCCAGTGCACATTCATTACTCCTCCTCAGCACTTCACACTCCTGGCCAGCTAGCCTATGTGGTGCTTCTCATACAGGACAGTCCATCTCTTGTCTCCATCCATGCTTTTCCACAGGCTGCCCACTTTCTGTCCTAGCTGGAACTCATTCCCTCCTTACCTCTGCCTCATAGAATCCCAAGGCTCAACTCAAATGCTACACAAGGTCTAGCTTGATGTACCCCAGGGAATGAATTTCTTTCTCTTTCTCTCAGTTACTAATGTCTTCTATGCCCTTTCCCCTTTTTTTGTATTTTCTCCCATTGTTTTCCCCCGAAAGGAAAGAGCTTATAGAATTTCTCACATCCAACCTCTTTTTCCACTCACACAGGTACCATCTTAGTTCAGACTCTTAGCACATCTTTTTAATTGGTGTCCTCTGCCTCAAATCTTTCACTACTCTAGTCCCTCTTAATCACTGCTCCTGAAATAATTTCCTTTAAGTGTAGATCTAACAATGTGACTTTTGTACAACGACTCCCCAATTTCAATGGCTTTCTAGTATTTCTAGAATCAAATATAAAATCTTTTGCTTAACTTTTAAAGCCCTACACAACTTGACCCCAAATTCTCTTTCCAGCTTCATTTGACGTCATCATCCCTTTTACATTCTTCAATCCCTCCGAACTGGAGTCCTGTCTCTGTTCCCTCCCACAGAACACTTTACCTCCTGTATCTGGGTCTTCACAGTGATGTTGTCTCATGCCTGGAGACATTCCCTCTTACCTCCACGTCATAGTCACTCTCTTCCTTTACTGTGTAGCTCAAGCATCATCTTCTGCAGCAGATATTTGTCTCTCCCCTGTAAGTCAGTGTCTTTCCTCCCAAACCTTGCATGTGAGTATGTAAACACAACATATACCTGCCTGGATAGAAACACTACATCTACATTGTATATATTTGTATGTACTAACTAGAGTTATGCTGTATATATTTTTATATTCACTTATTCACTCCTCCCCACCCAGGCTGTAAGCCCCTAGCAGGTCAGTCTTGTTTAATCCTAGTACCGTTCACGGCTCATAGAAGGGATTTCATAAATACTTGAATGATCAAGGGAGAGTTGTCCGGCTGCGTCGGGAGGCCGCGTGACTTTTCTGTCGTCACAGAGCTGGTGTACATCCCGAGGAGGCTTGAGCTGTGTTTCCCGTCTCCCGAATCAGCCCTTTCTCCCCTTTGCTAAGCTGCCTATCCTATGTTTCTTGCAAATTTAACACATTTTGCTAATATTTGCTGTTAATAATAAGCCTTATCCCTCTGTAAACTCCGTAAGAAAAAGAAATGCAGTTTGCCATCAGATATTCTTAGCAAATTTATGTTAGACTCACAGTGAACAAAACCTTCCATAGAAGAGATCTTAAAATTTTTAAAGACAATTATTTTGACATCCTTAAATCTTCACTTCTCCTGACTACACGTCCCCAGTTATTTTCAATTTTTCCTTATATAGCACAGTTTACAGAATTTTTACCACCCAGGACTCCCTTTTACAGTGGACACATTTAAGTTTTATATTTCTATCTTAAAATGTTACGCTTATTAGAACCATAATATTACAGATGTGGTCTGACCAATGCATAGTACAATGGAGTTACTCCCTGGATTTATAGATTATATTTCATTTAATACAGTCTAAAGTGACATTAAATTTTTTAGTAGTTAAACTTCACTATTATCTCATATTAAATTTAGTTATAAAGTCTACTAAAATTTCCAGTTTTTTTCCACATAAGCTACTATCAAGCCAAGTAGG
Organism: Pseudochirops corinnae; assembly: GCA_028646515.1. Lineage (NCBI taxonomy): Eukaryota > Metazoa > Chordata > Mammalia > Diprotodontia > Pseudocheiridae > Pseudochirops > Pseudochirops corinnae. Next base: position 147,257,008 of record CM053588.1, read on the forward strand.
TCTCTTCCACCTACTACTTGCGCAGTTGATTCTTTAATGCCTAAATAAAGGACTTTACATTTATCCTTTATCATCTCATTGGTTCTAGAACATTGTTCTAGCCTGTCAACCTATTTTTGGAATTTTGGAAGTGTTTTTTTTTTTCTTTTAGTGTATTAGCAGAGTTTTCTCTCTCCCACCCTACCCCCAACTTCAGATCTGTGTAATATGAATATTTTAATAAGGATGTCTTCATCTTAAAATTTTCATCAATAGCTTAAATAAACAGGGTAGAGTATCAAATATGGAATGCTCTGGCAAACCATAAGATACTTCCTTCCAATTTGACACCCACCCATTAACTATTTTCAACCACTATAAACTCACCCAACTATTCTGTCATCTAGACTACATTTATTCTTCTTGTTTACATGGATATTATGAGAGGCTATCAAAGCCCCTTGTTGAAATCAATAGGTACTTGTTGCATCAGTCTTACAAACTCTAGAAAAGGAAGGAATGGCAAATTCTTAGGAAATTTATATTGACTCCTAGTGAACATCATTTTGCTTTTGAGGATCTGGATCAGATCAGAATTTGACACGATTGAAAGGATGAAAATCAAATCAACCAATTTTGCAATCCACTTAGCAGCAACTATTGTATGGGTTTTGGTCATCTATGGATTTTCTTTTTTCATGTTACCTTTTGTCATGAATATTAAAAAACTGACTTTTTATCATCCAATTTAACAGTGATTAAATGGTCCAGTCTGGACATCAATAGTGTATAAATCTCAGTACTGTGAAATAAGACTGGGAAGGTAAGTTGAATTGCAGAAAACCTTGAATGTCAGCTTAAGAAGTTCATATTTATTTAATAGATAATGGGGATCCATTGAAGACTTTTGCACTGGAGAGTAATGTGAATGCCCAGGTTTGTAGTACAGTCTGGTATATAAGACTTCCCCAAGGATACATATGATACAGGGGAACAGAAACATGGACACATAGGGACACATCTAAGAAAAATAGACATTCAGAGTCATGCTGTTCTGCTCCATGAGGATCTTATCTTGTTCCATGTCTATTAGCTTTAGAAATGAAGCAAGATGGGCTAGCTTATAGAAAACATTAACCCAGCACTTCTGGTATTCCCTGCTTTTATCTCATGATTGCAGAGAGCCTTAGAGTGAGAGAGGCTGATCCAGTTTTCAGAGTTATTGTCCACAGTCGCTACTGTGAGTTAGTATGGCTCCACAGGGTAATTAGCAGAGCTGGTTTCGCAAGAGAAAGAATGATTTTTGTTCTGGACATGTTTTGGAGGTGTTGACACCACTGTAGATCTATAATTATATTTAGAAGGAGAATCAGAAGAGAGCAATAGCATGAAGGAAAGCCAAGAAAAGAAAAGATTATTAAGCAAGAAGTTTGATGCTTAACCTTGTGCCATATACAAAAATATTTGTTGAATTAAATGAAAGAGTCCAGATATGGTGGTTTTACTATCACAGATTATTAGCAAGGGTTAACGTAGAAGCACTGGCAAATCTATACTAGTTAATATCTATTGAAGTCTATGTTCCAATTTCATGTATAAGTGTTTTGGGGATATTTTGACGCAGGTGGATTTCATACCAAGCTTTCTGCAGATTAAATTTCTTTGCTGTTCAGTTTTGTGTGTGGTTATATTGCTTATTATACTCTCCTCCTCTATAAGATTATACAAATGAGCTTATACTCTAAACTGGTGCTTCCCTTAAATGTCATGTCTATTTTCTTGGCAAGAAAATCAAGTATTTTCTGGCTAATATGATTTGAGGACTCTTCTCAATGTGATGACTACTTTGCATCCACTAAACTTCTATCCTAAGAAATAGTGAAAAAAATAAAGGAAGAGGGGATGGCCAACTGTGTCAGATATTACAAAGATGTCAAGGAAGATGAGAACTGAGAAAAGGCAGTTAATTTTTGGCATTTAGTTGGCCTCTAGTTACTTGAAAGCAATTTCAAAGAGTCATGGGAATAGGAATTATAGGCAACAAATATAGATTACTCTTTTTAGAAGTTTGGCAATGAACTGAAGTAGGATAGTATGATAGTTAGAAGGGGTAGCAAGGTCAATGGGGAAATTTTTGTAGTATAGAAGAAGCATAAGTACACTTGTAGTCAGAGGAGAAAGAGCCTTTAAACTGGGAAAGATTGAAGATGAGTGGTAGGGATGATCAAATGAGTAAAGTCTCAGAGAAGACCTGATTTTATCACAGCCCAAACACTGATTGGTTTGTATCCATCAACCTAGGGTTTTATAATGTCTAACATTCCATTAACAGGTGACAGAACCTTTCATTACAAAATTAGACATCAGGGTCCAAAGTGAAAACACTCCTGGGAGAAATAACACATTGACTTTGATCCATACTATGCCATTTTTTCCACCTGAGATCAGTTTTTAATGGGAGAAGGTGAGAGTGCATGAAGATACAATAAGCCTGAGGAAGTAAAAAGGTTATTCCATGGAGGAAGAAAAAGAGAACAAAAAGGGCAGGGTGAGAGAACATTTCTCTGCTTATTTTTATGTCTAGACCCACCTCTTTTTTTGTATCTTTTTCCAATTCTATTTTATTAAATTTGTTTATCTACTTTTAGTTTACAAAATCAGTCCCACAATCCCTTGATTTCCAAATTTTCTCCCCCTCCCTTTCCTCTATCCCCCCTCCCATGGTGGCATACAATCCAGTATAGTAGAGCTACCTCTTGTGATAATATCACTCTAGAACAGGAAGTACTTTGCTAATGTCTGTTTGAGCTTGATCAAGGCACCAAGCAAGTTTTTCTCATGAAACCACAAAGCACCATATATATGCTTATAATAGATAAACATGGCAGCCTTGTATAGTTGTTAAGAGAGCTGCTATCTGAATCAGGAAGACCAGGGTTCAAGTCCTGCACCAGGCACATACAACCTCTCTGAGCTTCAGGCAATGTTTAAAGACTCCAAGTTGCAGGGAAGGTGTCAGTATTCACTGGTAGAGTGCATTTCTACTGTGTATCTTCACTGAGTGTATCTATTGTGTGTCTACACTGAGTGTATCCCAGCACTATGATTAGTGCTGGGGATACAAAAAAAGCACAAACAGTCCCTGCCCACAAGAATCTCACATTTGAAAGAGGAAGACAATATACAAATAACTATGTATGTACAAGATACGTACAGGGTAAACTGAAAGTCATCTCAGAGGGAAGGCACTAGTATAGCGTGGGGATTGGGGGAGAACCCAGAAAGGCCTCCTGCAGAAGGTAGGATGTAGAGACCAGGAGGGAGAGCATTCAAGGAATGGTGAATAGTTCATGAGTACTGAGTCAGGAAATGGAGTTTTGTGTGCAAGAAACACCAAGAAGGTCAATGGGTTTTCTGCTGGAAAGGTGAAAGGGTTCAGATTGTGAAGAGGTTTAAAAGCCTAACAGGGGGGTTTATATTTAATGCTACAGGTGATAGGGAACCACTGGAGTTTATTGAATATGGAAGTGACGTGGTTGGACCTGTCCTTCCAGAAGATCACTTTAACAAAGGGGATAGAATGGAACTGGAAGATTCTTGAAGCAGGGTGATCAATCAGAAGGGTATTGAAATAGTCCAGGTGTAAAATGATGAAAGGCTGAATCATGATGGTAGTAGCTGTGTTAAAAGAGAGCAGATGTTTATGAGAGATATAGTAAAGGCAAAAATCAACAGGACTTGGCCAATAATTGGATATGTGGGCTGAGTGAGAGTGACAAATTGAGGGTAACACCTAGATTGTGACCTGGGTGACTGGAATGATGTCAGTCCCCTCCATAGCAATAGGGAAATTAGGAAAAGGAGATGACTTGGGGGAAAAGATAGTGTGTTTGGTTTTGGACTTGCTGAGTTTCAGTTGTCTGTGGGATATCTGGTTTGAAATGTCCAGTAGGTGATTTGAGATGTGAGTCTAGAGGTAAGCAGAGAGGTAAGAGTTGGGCAAATAGGTCTGAGAATTATCTTCATGGGGATGATAATTGAATTCATGGGAGTCAATGAGGTCACCATGTGAAGTAGTAGAGAAGGAGAGAACCTACGACAGAATTCTGTGAGGAACCCTGGAAGAAAGTGTGAGCTGGATGAGGGTCCAGCAAAGAGGATTGAAGAGATGTCAGGTAAATAAGAGGAGAACCAGGAAAGAGTGTTGTCATGGAAACCTAGTGAGAAAAGCATATTAAGCAGAAGAGATTGCTTAATGTTGTCAAAGGCTACAGAGAGGTCAAGAAAAATGAGGAAGAGAAAAGGCCATTAGATTTGACAATTAAGAGATCATTAGTAAATTTGTGAATATTTTCTTTTGAATGATGAAGTAAGAAGAGAGATTCAGAAAGCTTAAAAGAGAATGAAAGGAAAAGAAATGAAGGCACCAATTGTGGGCAGCCCTCTTAAGGAATTTGGCCAGAAAAGGAAGAGGAGATATACGGTGATAGCCAGTAGGGATGGTCAGATTAAACCGTTCCTTGTATAAGTGAAATTGCAGGTCTAATTTTTTCTTAGTCTCACTCTCTCTCCTAATTACCATCTTCCAACTGATTTGAGGAGGCAGAAGGGGCTTGAGCAGGGGTGGGGGACAGTGGATCCAGTCAGGGTGAGTAGCATTGCCATTACAGAGTCTCAGAGGGGGAAGTCCTCAGAAGTCCTCTAATACAACCAGTAAACGTGACCATCATTTTCATTAGCATGGTATTCACTTTGACACATGTCATTATGACTGTGAACAGAACCTCCGGGAGGCCCTTGAATCAGTAGGGCACCTAGGAACCAACATTGTTCCCTGAGAGCATCAGTTTGGAGTATTTGGATGCTTGGTCTGCCTCTGATTGTCTGTGATCTAAGCAGCGTACAAGGCCATTGACCCCTTAGATTGCCATCTACTCTTCTGCATTCCATTTTTATATCCAGCTAAAGGTACCCAAACCATGCCATTTTCATGAATGTGCATCCTAATATACATACATTAAGCAGTTAGGAAGTGCAGTGAATAGAATGCTGGAGCTCAAGTCTGGAAGACCTGAGTTTAAATGTAGTTTTAGATACTAATTAGTCGTGTGACCCTGGGCAAGTCACAACCTCAGTTATGCCTCAGTTTCCTTGACTGTAAACCAAGGATAATGGTCGTATCTACCTCCCAAGCTGTTGTGAGGAAAAAATGAGATAACATTTATAAAGTGCTCTACAAATATTAGCACGATATAAATTCTAGATATTGTTATTATATCCCACCCTTAAGAGATGCTTTGCTACCAAGTGTCTTGTGTTGAGGCAGAAGCTTCTTTTTTTATTGCCTAATCTTGGCTGGCATTGATTAGTTATGACTTTGACTTGAGACTGACTCAGTGAAAAATTAAAAAGCCCAGGCTGAATCATCAACACTTCCACCCTCATATTTCCCTGATGGCCTGCCTTCCAGGTAGTGACTCATTTTAGCTAAAGAATGGGTATGAGGATTCATGTTAGGGTGGCAGAGCTAGATATGAGAAGGCAGGCTTGTTTCTCTTCTTTCAGAGTTCCAGGATGCAGCAGCCTCCCTATGTTTTCCTGTCTTCTGTCAGTGTGGCTTGTTCTAGTAGAGAGGAAGTTAAGCCCATTTGGATCGTTATAAACTCGTTTTTCTTCTATTTGTCTTGGCAAGAGTACTTAAAAATCCATGTACTCACACTATTCAACCTGCAGCAACAGGTTCTTTTCCCTCTGGTCTCTATGCTCTCTCTCAGATGAACTCTAGTTTAAAATGATCATTTGTAACAAAACACGTAGTAGATGCACGTTGGATCTCAAGGACAGATGGATTGTAGATTTGCTATTGAATCTAGGAAATACTTCCAAGGTTGTTTAAATGCTCTTGAAGCTTGTGACAAATATACAGAAATATATCTGGTCATATATTCAAAATAGATTGTAATCTTTAAACTACCACAAAAATCTGAAGTTATTTTTTTTTAACCCACATAATGATTCTTCTAAAATAAGGGAGGCTAACTAAAGAGAGGCATTTTGAAACTATCCTTGAACACTGTTGGTGGAGCCATGAATTAGCCTAGTAATTCTGGAAAGTTATTTGGAACTATGCCCCCAAAGTTACTAGACTATGCATACCCTTTGACCCAGTGATACTATTACTAGCCTATTAAAAAACCAAAACCCTTACAACAAATGTACCTAGTCAAGCAAAACGAATTTCCACATTGGCTATGTCTAATTCTTCATCTTGAATCAGTCTCCTCTCTGTCAGGAGATGGGTAGCACATTTTATCAATGGACTATTACATCGTTGCATTAATCAGAGTTCTTCAGTCTTTCAAAGTTGTTTTTCTTTACAATGTCACTGTTATTGTATAAATTATTCATATGTCATGTTTTGGCCCTTCCACAATTAAAGGGTACCCTCTTATTTTGCAGTTCTTTGACACTACACGAAAAACGGCTACAAGTATTTTTGTGTAATATGGGTTCTTTTTCCTCTCTTTGATCTCTTTGGAGTATAGATTGGCCAACCTTTTTGAAACTTTCTCCTTCTTTAGTAACTTCTCTGACACTCTGATATTTTGGTTCTCCTTGTACTTTTCTAGTCATCATCTTTTCCTCCTCCTATTCCTGGAATGTAGGCATTATAAAAGGTTCTGTTCCCAGTTTTTCTCTGTACCCTCTCTTACCTTTCCCTCACTCCCTTCCTCTTTCCTTTCCTTCTCTTTTCTTCTTTCCTTTCTTCTCCTCTTTCTTTCCTCTCTGAACTTTTTTCATTCTACTCATGTGCCACAGATCACATAATGCCTTGTGTTTTAATTTATGTATGTCACCTCCCTTTTTTATGTTGTAAGCTTCTTGGGAACTGGGACTGTGTCTTTTGTGTGTCTTACGATATCTACTACTATGCCCCGAACAAAGTAGGTGTTCATTAAACATTTGTCTTATGAACGACTAAACTAAATGAATGAATGAATGAAGTGGCAGAGTCAATCAATCAATGATCAATTATTAGAAACCTAATATTGCCAGGAACTCTGCTAAATGCTGGGGGTACAAAGAAAGATGGAAAATGACTGCCGGACTCAAGGAGCTTGCATAAGAATGTAAAAGATTTTTTTAAAATTAATTTTTGTTTATTTTTTAGTTTACATCATTCATTTCCACAAAATTTTGAGTTACAAATTTTCTCCCCATCTTTCCCCTACCCACTCCCCCAAAACAGCCATCCCACGTTTACCCCCTCCCCCAATCTGTTCTCTCCTATGTCCTCCCCCATCACCCCTTTGACTTTCCAGTAGGGCAAGATGGATCTCCCTACCCCAGTGCCTGTATATCTTATTTCCCAGTTGCATGTAAATAATAATAATAATAAATATATGTATTTTTAATCTTTGATGGAGCTTACATTCTAACAAGAGAACCAATATATACATAAATAATTGAATATTTAGTGGGTAGGTAGAGAATAGTTACAAGGTAACCTTAACGAACTAGCAGCTGGAGGGAAAGAAATAAGTACATCTTGGAATAATGTTGACAGTTTCCCCCAGGATTTTGTTAGAAGAATTTAGTGAATTATTCTATTTGATTCCAGGTTACTTTGCCAAAAAGACTTTTCCTATAATATCAATAATATTATAACAGTAGCCAACAGTGCTTTCCTAAAATTTCCTAGACCGATATTCATATTTTTTTCTTGAAAAATCCTGAGTATATCAATACTCCATGTGGCTTACTCATAGAATCCTAACTCTAGAATGAGCTTTGAGTGGTTTTTTTTTTAGTCATTTCTACTCAGTCTTCTTCCCTTTAAGCTGAATCAAATCTTAATCATCCTAGATAGATGAGGGACTTTTTTTAGGATTACTTTTCCATTCATGTAAAAGAAAACTGAGGCAAGAAGGAATAATTTGCTTTTCTTTAAAGCTGTCTTCTGCAAATGTTTTCCATAAAGATTTTTAAAAAAAAATTACCTACAGCATTTGAATGCTTTCTTCTAAGTCCAAATGTTGCAAAATCTTTACAGAGGAGACACTTGCAAATTAATCTCTTTTTTTTCTGCCTTGAAAAATTTGCAATTATTTATGTAGCTGAAAAGGTTCCCTTGCTGTTAGAGTCTAGGGGCAAATCCTTTTAATCCTCCAGTTGTTTCTGGCTTCCCCTAACATGGCATTTTAGCCAAAAATAGCCATATAGAATAAAATGTGAAATCTCTAGACCAGATAATGAATTCTAGTGGGTACTTTCCTTTGGAATCAAATTATGACAGGAATTTCAGTTAATCTACAGAAACAACAAATTTAGGACAATATGATCCTTTAGAAACAAATATTCCAAGTATGGTATACTCTGGCTTCCAATTTGACTCTCTTGTGTTTTCCAGATTGTGATCTTTATTCATAAAATCTTACCAGATATGAATTGTACAGATTGTCCCATACCATGACTCTTTACTGATATCATTTAAAGATTACCCTCGTGTTCTTGCCTAAAAGCACCTGAGTTTGAATTGGGGAGAGAATTCTTCAGAATTTCCTGGAATTTACTTACTCAAATGGCCCAACAAAACAAGAACTTATGTCTTTTCATCGGGGTCAACTGACTAACCTGTTTGTTCAAACTTGTACTGTTATTTCTATTTTTAGATGATTAATATATATGGGCACAACTTGACTTTAATGAATGCATCATAGGGATAAAATAATAGGGCAGATATCAACAATTTTTTGTAAGTCTTTGGTTGTTCACAACAAATTGCACCATTATTTATTAATAGGTTATATTTACTACAGTCAATTGCCTTCTGATGGAGAACAGTTTGGGGGTCTGTACTTTGTATAATGATTCTCCTCAGTCTGGAGCAGGAATGGGATGTTGGGTAAATAAGTGAAATATGGTTCTTTGAGGTACTTGTGTTCATGACTATAAAAATCTACAACATAGGCTCTGGTTTTTATAGGGAGAAGAAGTAGCCATTAGTGAGGAATTTGATATATCAGTGGTTATTACTGGATTGAGATGCCTTTTCCTAGAATGTTTTAGACCAGCATACTCAGAGCTGGTCTGATTGTCTCCAGATGACTACAGATGCTAGCTCAGAGTGTGGGTGCTTTGGAGATTATGAAGCTGCTTGTTGCTTCTGGCTAATATATGTAACTCAATCCTGAAGGATTTGGGTGCTTTGGAGAGGCTTGAAATAACCTGCTTCTTTGCCACTGAATAGAAAGAGCTAGTGTCTCAATGAACCTTTTAGAAAGGGACTGACTCTGCCCCTCTCCTCCTTCTTCCATCAACTCTCTTAAGTGGCAAAAAGTGATCCTGTGAAGGTTGAGAGGAGGAGTTAGAATGTCTTTCCCCCATACTGGCCACATAGCAACTGCTCCTAGGTGCAGGCAGCTAAAGCAAGTGATCTACATCTATGAGCTGAGCCTGGGCTTTGGAACTCTTGGTTGTCCTTTCCTATTTCTATTTCTATTTCTGAATACAGATGACAGAATAGTGATCCCAAGATGGATGTATCCAGTCTTGGAGTCAATCTTGTGATATTGAGAGATTTAGAGCTCCTGGGTCTTGGGTCCTTACTTGGAATAGACTGGTAGGAAGGGGAATTTCTGTATTGGAAATGATACCACTAATAATGAAAGGACCTTCCCTGGTTTGCCAGAAGTCCCGGAGCTGGAAGGCGTTATCTGTATAGGACAGAGTCAAGATGAAATAGAACAATCAGTATTTAGCAGTCCCCCAAACTGCTTCATGTTCTGAAAAAAGTTCTCAATCTCCTGGTATAACTGCAGTTATTATCTGAAGCTTTTTAAAGTTTCCATCAGGTCAAGTTTGTGAGAGCCTTTTGTATTTAACATTTCTTTTGTATGGATTAAATAAATACCTGTTCCAAACCTGATCTATTTTATACATTGAGCACCATTCTACTTTGCCCTTTGGGGAGACTTTAAACATAAGCCAAACCTAAGCTTTAAGTAATTTTCCCCCAAGGCAACTAGGGTGGGGTTCAAGAAGCCAAAGAGTTTCAGAAAAGGAGTCTGAACTTCGTTTCAGGTGATCAGGTTCCCCCAAGACTACACCTTGTCTAGACTGGAGTTTGTGGGTTCAGATCAGAGGTACCTTTTAGTGGGAAAGTAACCTTACTTCCCCCTCCCGGTATAGCAATGGTTCTAATTGTTAGAATGTAAAGAGAAGTATTAAGTTCACATTGAACTGCCATATTGATATAACATGACAATATTGAAATCTTAATAAGGAATTGCTTTTTTTTACCTTCCACTTTGTTGTAGCTATGTGCAATACAAATACAGTGTGTTTCATGTCTCTTCGTTGAATTTAGTAGAGGGGGAGAAGGGATTCAACATTTATTAAATGCCTACCCTGTTCCAGGCACGGTGATAAGTGCTTCGCAAATATTATCTGATTTAATCCTTGCAACAATCCTGGGAGGTAGGTGCTATTATTATCCCCTTTTTACAGTTAAGGAAACTGAGGCAGACAGGTTACATGATTTGCTCAGGTTCACACTGGCAGTACGTATCTGAGGCCATATTTAAACTTAGATATTCCTAAATCCAGTCCCAGCTCTCTTTCCATTGAACCACCTAGCAATTTAGTCATTTGAAACTGTGAGATTTCAAAACTAAGCACAGTGCAACAATAGAAACTCAAATATTGGATTACATACTAGCCTACAGTTACAGTTTATTTTATTTGGGAAAGAGAAGCACACTGGTATTATTTATTTTATTACCTTGAATGTGCTGGAGGTAAAAAAGAAAGAAGTTTTGATGGGCTCATACATTTTGATTTCTTACCTGAATGAAAATATTACAATGGGGATGGAAGGAGGGAAGAAAAAAAGAAATTTATATGATAAGTTTATTGTATATTTGAAAGGAATAGCAAGCTTTGCAGTTTCATGTGCAATCATCTTTTTATTGTATTATGTTATGGAAATGCTTGTTTTATTCCATAAATTAAAAATAAAATTAAAAAAAGAAAATTACAATGACAAGAAATAAATCTTTTTCTAAAAATAATTCATAAAAAACCTAGGAAATTGTGTGTCAGAAAAAACACTTTTTATATTCATGACATTATTTAGATGGTAAATATGAGGACTATACAGGATTAACAGGTTCTCAGGAATTTTCTTGCTGATGTAAATTATGAACAGACCAGAATTATGACACCTGTATGTAGTTCTCCCCCCTGGACAGTAGATGGCAGGCTTGCAGAGCCTTTGCTCTTTCCCTCCAGGAAAAAGAACCAGGATTTGGGTTTCTTTATAGTCATAGGATCATCATGTAAGGAGAGACCCTGATAAGTCATTTAATTCCCTAACCAGTACTTCTTGAAGAACTCAAGGAAGCCAAACTAGTCCCATTCCCCTCATGTCTGCCTGTGGAATCCCTCCCCATACTCGAAGGGGCTGGTCATGGAATTCTATATTCATAGATGTTTTACTTACCCTAATAGATTGCTGAAGTTCACAAAGGCATGAACTCTATTTTATTCATCTTTGTTTCGTTTATGTCACCATACAGTTTGTTGCAAATAATATACATTTGTCAAATGAATGGAAATGAATTTTAGATCGGGAAAATGCATTGGCAGAGTAGTTTAACTTCAATGAGGTAGTTTGATTGTTTAAATGCTTGATTTGACAGTACATTCAAGTGAATGTGTATGTCACTTTGAAGGGACAAGGCAATGGAACACCACAGGACTCTGGACTTGGACCTGACCTGTTCAGCACTTTTATCCATGATTTGGATGAAGACACAGAAAGCATGTTTATCTAATATGCAGATGATATAACTGGGAGTGATTTAGGATGGTAGAATTCAAATCAAATAGACCTTTTTTTCTACTACATGTGCAACTTAGTCATTCTTTTCCTGTTAATGTTTTTACTCATTCTTTTATTAAAATTAATCTAGTTTTTTTTTCTCATCTGTATTTTTTTTTCTCATCAATTTTTCAAACTTCATTTGAATTTGAACCCTGTCTTTAAGGTGCTGGGCATCAATCACGTCCCTAGTTTAGTGTTAAATGCCAAATAAAAGAATTTGCTTTCCACTTCATCATTACATCAGTTAAAGACAATTTTGAAGAACACCAGGCTAAGAACTCACTAACTAAGGAGCATCACATGTATCCTCACAGGCTGACAAATGGCTCATGGACAATCATTCTGGTCATCTTTAGGCAGATAGTTGTACACCTGTCCAATATGGTTGGGGATACATTTGTCCTGTTTACTGATGAACGTTTCATGGGTTGTATTGCATGAATATAGAGGCAGAATCAGAAAGAAGGCTCACAAAAGTCAAGACAAACGGAACCTGCTAGTTTCACGGAATCGCATAAGTCTTCTGGCTCAGCCTCTTGATACAGTCCATGAATTCCTTCTACATCTTCCCTTTGAAAAATGCTTTCATCTCAACCCTCCCATCTAAATATACCAGGCCTGATAGAGATCATTCTGTTAAAATTTGTCATTTATGAATCTATGCCATTTTATACTTAGTACGAATTACAGGTTGAATTTTGTGAAATTTTCCTTTCTGTAATCAGCTAGGTGGCCCACTTGGAAAGAGTGCTAGATTTGGAGTCAATAAGAACTCAGTTAAAATCTTGCCTCAGACATATTTAGCTGTGTGACCTTGGGCAAGTCACTTAATCTTTCCCATCCTCAGTGTTCTTGTCTGTAAAATGGGGATAGTACCTATCTTCTAGGATCAAATAAGATAATATTTTAAAGCACTTTGTAGACCTCAAAAGTGCTATAAAATTCTATTGATAATTTTCCTTCCTATGCATAGAATTTAATTATGAGACTTTTCAAAGAATTATTGCTTTACAAGTGAAAGGGAACTTAGAGGTCATGTAGCCCAACCATTCCATTTTACAGAGAAATAAACTAAGGCCCAGAGTAGTTAAGTGACTTACTTCAAGGTTACACAGGTAATATGTGGCAGAATCTGGATTTGAGTTTAGGCCTGTGATTCCATGTTCAGTGTTCTTTCTACTATACCATATGACATGAGTGCATACCTCTATGTACTGGGACATACACACACACACACACACATACACACACACATTTTGCTATACTGGCTTTCTTTTCATTTTCAGACAACTCCCAGATATTTGAAAGTTCTCAAAAAACCAGATACCAGTTCTGTAATTAATTTGGACAAGGTATTATTAATTCCCTGAGAGTACCACTATTTGGGGCTTATAGGCTTGAATATATATTTTTCTTTTATGATACCTGTAATTTCATCTATGTAAGGAACTCCCTTTGAGAAGATTAGTATCTGCTCCCTACTTTATAGTCTTAGATTTGCTTGGGGCCCCAAAAGGTTAAGTGGCATGTCAGATGTCACAGGGGCAGAACTTATGCACCGATCTTCCTGATTCAGGGCCAGTTCTCTATTCAGTATTCCACACTGCTTCTCATTAAATAGTTATTGTTTGTTTCAATAGATCTTTCAGTTCTAAGTGTGGTGGTACAAATCTGTAATCCTTACTCCTAAGGAAACTGAGGCTGGTGGTTCTCTTGAGTTTAGGAGTGCTGAGCTACAATAGTGCTAAAGCTAAGGGAGCCTCTGCATTGTGTGGCATCTAAGTGATGTGCCCCTGGGAAGTGGGAGGTTAGGAACCCATGCAAATAAGAAGCAGAGAGCATCAGAACTTCCTTACCTATCAGCAACAGCTTCCAGCCCAGTTTGGGTTTCAAAAAAGAAAAAATTAGTAGTCTTTCATCAAACCTTCCTCTACTCTTGCTTCCTTTTCAGCCATCTCAGTTAACATTTCAAGTCCCTGTTTCCAGTAAAGCCTTTTTGTACATATGCATGTCACCAACTATTAGTTCATTCCGTAGTGAAAGGATGGCATATTCCTTTCTTCAGCTCCATTTAAAGAGATTTGTCCCCCCTATTTCCTTACATGTTGCTTAAGAACTTGAATCTCATTTCCTGCTTTTGATTATCTGACTTTAACTTGTAATCTTTTGCTGCCTTTCTTTTTTCAGTTGATTTGTATAAGAATGGAATCATCTAGTCACTTGTCCAAGAGAAGTATCAGGTTTTCTTTAAGGGTTTAACTTCACTAGATGTTTAGGTGAAGCTGGTTAACAGTGAGAGATCTATGTTGAGCAGAATTTGAGTGGCAAGGTTGTGAACAGCTACTATAAATTATTATTATCATTTGGGGAGGGACTAATAATGATGATAATAATAAGCAGTATTTCTATATCCCTTTAAGATTTGGAAAGCACTTTGCATGTTATCTTCCTTGATCCTAATAGCACCTACCTCCCAGGGTTATTGTAAGGATCAAATGAGATAATATTTGTAAAGCACTAAGCACAGTGTGTGGCATACAGTAGGTGCTTAATAAATGTTTATCTCCTTCCTTCCATTTTACAGTTGAAGAAACTGAGTCAGAGAGAGATTAAGTGACTTGCCCAGGATGATATAGCTAGTGACTATCTGTAGCCTAATTTGAACTCAGGTATTCCTGACCCTGGTCTAGCATTCTGTCCCGTGTAGCCACATAAGTACTTATATATTTATTAATAACAATAATGATGATGGAAACTTTGGTCACTAGTTTAGGCCTATATCTTTAGTGGCAGATTTAAAATTGATCTGTTTTTGTAATAATTGTACTTTTGGAAATATAGTTAAGAATTGCAACTCCCAGGATCTTGGCGAAGTCTGATAACAATATTATAACTGATTTTGCCATAGCACTATAAGGTAGGGATCTACCTTATAAATATTATACCAATTATACCAATAAGTGCTATCTCCATTTCATATAAACTGAGGCTAAAGAGACTAAAGTGAGTCACCCATAGTCACATGAAGGAATAAATGAATGCAAAAGCATTTATGAAGTGCTTATTATGTGTGTCAACTGATAGGGACACAAATACAAAAGCAGACAGTCCCTGGGAAATGGCTTCCAGGGAAGGGCATTTTGGTTTGGAAAGTTAACTGGACAGTGAGGAGTATGAGCAAGACTGTGGAGATGACCTAGAGTGTGGGTCAAAACCAGACCTCTCAACTATGTCCTATACTCTTGCTACTACATAATTCTGCCTCCTCACTTTTCTTCTCTCTCTCTGTCTCTCTGTCTCTCTCTGTCTCTGTCTCTCTCTCTGTGTCTCTGTCTCTGTCTCTCTGTCTCTGTCTTTCTCCAATTTCTGACTTTTTAACTGTTTAAATTGTTAAATTGTTAAATTTAAAACTGGTTCTTTAAACCACTTAATCAAGTCCCTATCCTTCCTATATCATTGAATGGCTTCAGCCAACCCTCTGAGAAAGGACCATGCAATAGGTAGTAACTGTTGAAAAATTTTTAAGGAAAAATGGTTCATGTTCTGACCCTTTGGAAGATTAGGTGAAAAAAGCCATCCAAGAGAACTAGTAAAATGTCTATGCTTTATTGCAGGACCCCAAAGATTTTTTTTTTACCCCTTGACTTTTTTCAGGCACAGGAATTGTTCAGTTTACTAAGGCAGAGGTGGAACAGTGGAAGGAGCATTCACTGGTTCTGGAGTCAAAGGACTTGGGTTCAAATACCACCCTTGTTGATTGCTACTTATGTGACTGTGGCTAAGTTTTTCTCTGGGGACTTAGTTTTTTTACTTCCTCATTTCCCAACTGTTATCAAGAAATTGGACTGTATTCCACTATGGGCTCATTATCAGGAAGCTTGTCATCCTGTGAGCTTTGGTACTCACACCTCATCAATACCCTCTGCCCCTCTGATTGGAAGACTGGAGGTAGGAGCAAAGGAATCCTTTCAAAGCTCTCCGGTCAGCCATCTCTTCATTTTCCACAAGCTTGCACTTCTTGGGACTCCTGGGCATCTTCCTCCTCATACTCCCATCCCCTTTCCTTTTTTCCCTGTCTTTATTTTTTCACGTTTGTATCTCCAATGCCTAGCATAGTGCCTGGCACTTAGTATGTGCTCAAAAATGTTTGTTGACTGACTGATTTGTAAAATGTGAGATTGGCCTAGGCAATATTTGTGGTCCCTTCTAACTCCAGATTAGATGAACTAATGATAACGCACTCACGAAGTGCTTCCTCTGTCCAAAGCACCAGGCTAGGCCTTGTCTCACTATTGTGTAGTAGGAAGTGTCCCCTGAACTGCATTGTGTTCCCCAAAGTCAGCATACGTAATTGATTTAGCATAACTCACACAAGTTGCGTCAATAAACAAATATTTATTGAATCTCTACTATGTACAAGGCACTGCTGAGCATTATGGGAGATACAAGATCATAAAGCAGATTTTTATACACATCTCTTGTTTTTATTTTCTTGTCTAAAACTAGTTCATAAATTCTTAGCATTATAATTTTTCCTCTTCCACCTTCTCCCCATAAATGATGCTAGTAATTTTCTGTGTGTAAATTACATAAATTGCTTTGAAGTTCTGGGATTTAAGGCCCTTCATTCTGAAAGGGCAAGGTCAGCATAATAAATCACCACCATCATCATCTTTATTATTGTTGTCTTTGAGAAGAGGACACATAACCAAGAGTAATCTGAATTTTGGTAGCGTCCATAACAGGTCAGGCAAGCTGGCAGGATTTCATGAATACAGTACAGCCTCACACACAGGTACATCTGGTTTATTTCCCATGGAAATGTACACCAAAAAACAAAAAGCAATTTTATAAAACCAGCTTTGGTTACAGATAAATACAGAAAGACAATGCCATAGAAAGCATACTGTATGTGTTTTTTAATTCTGCTCTGGTCAGTTTTCCCTATTTTAATTTCTTGATTACTATGACTCAGCTAGTAGTCAAACAGATAATTTAAAATCTCGTTCAGTGTACTTTAGGCCATATTTGTTAGAGACAATTATGACCCAGAAACCCTAACCTTACACAATCAATATCCACCTTTCCTGCCAAGAGGTCTTCATTTCTCACTGACCAAAAATGAGTTGATATATGACAAACCCTTGCATAGGGGATTTAGCTCCCCTTTTGCCAGACTTCCTTGTGTTTTGAATTTTATGTAGCTGGAACAGAAGAGTATTGGCCTGGTGTAGACATGCTATAACATTATCCATTTTTAAAACTTTTGGCATGAAACGTAAAATAGAAATGTAATCATATAAAAATAGACTACAGGTAAAATTGAGTTGCTGTTTTATTAAAAATTTAATCTATTGAAAATAACTATCTGCATGACTCTGTTATGCCTTGTAATACTTTAAGTAAAATTTTAGATATTACACAATTATTTTAGTTATGAACTTATAAGTAAAAAAAAATCATTATTACAAAAGGTTTCCCAGTGCTAGGATAGGAAACTATCTTCCCTTGCAATGAATCAGGTATCTCTGTTTGAGAACCATATCAAGCAATAAAGTGAAATTAGGATTTAACTTGTCCTAATGGAACTGCTTACCCATATTTTACACCCCAGAGTATTTATCTGATTTTTAGTTTTGTCTTTTGTTCATCACACTTTTAATGCTCCTGCTTTAATGTTTTTCTGTTTCCTATGAACTCTTAAAGGAAACAAACTGTTGAAAATAACTGAACTTCGTATGTTTAACAATCAAGATTGATCTAAGCCCCAACTCAGAGATTCATTAAGTGCCCACTATATTCAAGACACCGGGGACACATTTGTCCTCAAGGAGCTTACAGTATTCAGAACGTATTATAAGAAAATAGTTACCATTTTAATGCCATTATTATAATTACATTATAATGAAGGCAAACGTCATTGGGGAATATAGGATGTACTATGAGAGAATACAACTGATTACCATCTGATGTTGGATGTGCTCCAATACTCGAAGTTGAAAACTAATCTCTTCTTTGTTTATGGACTATCACATTCCTGTTTTGGGTATGGAGAAACCTGCTACAATGAATCAAGAGTAAGCACTTCTCTGTGGATATTTCTAACAAGATAAATCCTCGAGAGGTACTGACATGCTGCTACTACCTACATCACCAATATTTGGAGGTCCTCCCTGTTTCACTACAAATTACTCATGACCGAAAGTTCATATTTTAAATAAAGACAATTAAAAGATAGTAGCTAAATACATGTCATTTGCATTTCATAAAGTTGAGAATTTGAAATAGGAGGAACAGCAATGGTACAGAGTAATCAGGGCATTTTGTCAATCATAGGTAAAAAAGATATGTCTTGTTTTAATGTTAAAAAAACCCAAACAAACCAAACATGAAAAACAACCCAGAAAATGAAAGTTGTAGTATAAGGCAACTGTACAGTCTTAGAAATGAACTCTTCCAAATGATGTGGTTACATTGTACAAAGTCATCAATTCCTATGTATACAGCTTTAATTTGTGCTTAATTAGTGAAGTCATCACCATGAAAAACAGACAGATCAAGTTCACCCATGGCCTTCCTGGCTCTAGTGTTCCCTCCGCTCCCACAACTGCAGTCAGAGAAACAAAACCACATTTGCACTTTTTAAAAAGAAAAGCACCTCGGAAAGAATGCTCCCAGTACAGGGTGTCACTGCAGCTAACTTTTGTTTTAAAGACAAAAAGCTAAAAATGAGTAGAATTGGACCTTTATATGAGGCCTTAAGAGTAAATCTCCAACTGGAGATTACTGGCACAGTTTTCAAAAGTATCATGTGAGGACTACAGGGGTTTCAATTAATTATATTAAAAAAAAAAAAGGCTTGTATTCTTTATTTGAGAAATATTGGCGATTGGGTCGTGCCAGCTAGCAGAAGTTGCCACAATCCTTTTTGTCTCATCTACCTTTTATCTGGCGTTTGGGCAGTTATTTAAACTGGCTTCTTGGACTTCCCAGAACAATATCTTATCAGCAGATAACACAATTCAATGACATTTAGCAGTATGCAAATCCCAGACACCGAAATCATGAAAACAGTGAAGACTGTCTTTTCAGTGGGTCGAGAAACAAAGCAGTCCACAGTATTGGGACAGGGCCAAGCATTGCATTTCACCATTCGAGTCATGGAGAATCCATTGTACATAAAATAGAACACATACATGAAGACTGCTTCAAAGATGACTCTGAAGAATATGCTGCTGGTGTAGGTCCACCACAGGGCTCCTTCAATACGAACCTTTTGTTTTTTGATTTCTTCTATGTCTTTGTATTCAGACTTTATCTCTCCCTTGATGAACTTTCTCTTTTTCTCATGCCTTCGGTAAGCTATGTGCATGGCCACCAAGAGGGCAGGGGTTGACACAAAGATCAGCTGCAGAGCCCAAAGTCGGATGTGAGAGATGGGGAAGAAGTGGTCATAACACACATTTTTACATCCTGGCTGGAGAGTGTTGCAGATAAAATCAGCCTGCTCATCTCCCCACACTTCCTTAGCAGCTACGACCAGGATCATGATGCGGAAAATGAAGAGGACAGTGAGCCAGATTTTGCCAATGCTGGTGGAGTGTTTATTGACACCCCCCAAAATAGTCTGTAGTGTGCTCCAGTCCATCTTCTCTTCTTCAGGCTTTGCACTAAAAGACAAAAAAAAAAAAAAAAAAAAAGAATATAATCAAGCCCTGAATGGCAGAGACAGAGGAAAATAGGACCAAAGGTCTTATGTTGACTGATGAGAGCTCTGAGACTCAGCTGAGTAAACTATCCTAAATCTTTTTCCTCCAAGCAAATACCTACACTTAAGCAATCTCAGCAGTAATAACAAAAAGTGGTAAAAGCAAAATCAGCGATTTTATTTGTCATAAGGATTAAATGTATAGTACCCACGCTATGTTAGACAAGTTTTAATGTGTTCTCTAAAGGATGGGCTAATTACAAGTAGTTAACTCATCTGAAGAATTTACTCTTTGGCAATTTAATAATAAGATGACTTGAGAGTCAAACACCTTAAAACTTCAGTTTTAGTACACCTAAGAGTTCAGAAATTACAGAATCAACAAGGCAGTGCTTCTCACACTTTTCTACATGGTAAAACCTTTCAGTTTAAACAACACATTAGAAGAACCCTACTGGTGAAATCCTCTAAAACTTATACTGAATGTTTACTAACAAAATTCATTTAAAAATGTGAGGTGTTTCAGGTTTCCTGTGGCACAGTTTGAGAAACATTTCCCTAAGGGGAATCCCTAAGGGAATATCTTCAGACATTTCATAGCCAGTATAGCTGACCTCAGCCATCTCTCCCATTTTGTTAACCACAAAAAGCAAAGAGTTCATTGCACTATTGACATACATTCCATCCTGGGCCAAGTTTGTATTAAAGGCAGAGAAGATGGAGAAAGCTGAGTCATAGGGTCAAGAAACAACTTGAATGAGACCATCTGACTGACAGTGAGTCAAGTCCCCCAATGGACACATTACCTAAAAACCAATGCTATTATTATTTCAGAATCTGACATGTTTCAGTAATTGGTAGCAATGGTATAGATTTATATACAAGGTCCTCTGGGCAAAATTTCTCAAAAGGGAACTTCTTCCCCTTACTAAATGCAAAATAAATAGGTCCCCAGTTCTCTTACATCCAATAGTCAATCACTCACTAAGTAAATTGATTAACTTCACTACAATTTAGGATCCACTTTCTAGGGGGAACATTTATTTTCAAGTCTTAGAAAATGTTCTTATAAACTAAGTAACTTAAATTCTGGCTTTAATTTTGGAGATATTTCACAAGGTGATAAATTATGAAAAAACAGCAGAGAATATGACTTAATGATCATTTATAATTCTGATCTAACACTATTATCTTGGTTCATTAGTAACCACAGCTTATTTTGGTTATATGCTAATCTACAAAAACTGATGGGGAAAGATGGGGAAATACACAATTTGGACAGTACCAATTGCCATTGGTTCATCTCTCTAATTCTCATGTCACAGGATATGAACAGTGTTCATTTACATATAGTTGCACACCTTCTGCCGTAATCAATCCCCTTTTTAAAAAAAGGACTGCCTACTAAAATTACCCTGATGAGTAACCTATTTTCCACCCATTATAATGAATCTGACATCTTTCTCTTATTCAAAAGTTTATGCTCTTCTGATTTTGAGCAAGTTTTGTCCTGCTTTATCCCCTAAAGCAAGCGCTCAACCAAATCTCTTTTCATTACAGTGGTACAGTTGCAGGCAACCAGGCACCTATTGACTGATATCCAGTGTCTCAGTTGATAACATCCCGATGAATAACATCAAGTACTCCATTGGTCACTAAACCAGAAGAGAGCTGGAGAAGGTTATTAATATGGCAAAAACTATATAGTATAGACTTGAGTACTGAAACATCTAACACAATGCAGCTGGAAAATGGGAAACTAGAAGAAAGTAAAGGATTACTTAAGTATTGGCTTAACTATATAGGGTGACCTTCCTAGAAGTCATGAATGAACTAGGTGTCTTTTTTTGAGTTTCTACTCTTATTTCCATTCTTATTATGTTATCGGGGATATATACGTATGTAAACTTGAAGCAAACAAAAGAAGAAATGGATTAACAATAAAGAATCAGATTATGAAACTCAAAGCTTTCTAGTGTCTTCTATGACCAAAGTCCCCAATTCCCATTTAAAAAAAAAGGACATAAAATTCTATTCTCAAGAGAGAAATTTCTGACAGGATATATTATAAAGGGCTTAAGCTTTTGACCCTCTTCCCTAGAAATGGGACAGAATGTCAGAGTAGGAAGTAAGCTAGATCAAATGAGTTAACATGTAAAGTACTTTGCAAACAGTAAAGGACTTATAAATGCTGGCTATTATTAGATTGGAGTGAGAGGACCTGGGTTCTAATCCTAGCTTTGTCCCTTACCACCTACCAAAACACTTGGGGCCTTAGTTCCCCCATTAGAGGCATTTGGTGGCACAAGGGATAGAGCACTGAGGCTGGAATCAGGAAGATCTGAGTTCAAAGCTGACCTCAGAAACTTGGTAACTTTATGATCCTGGGCAAGTCATTTAACTTTAATGGTTTCGATTTCCTCAAATGTAAAATGGGGATAAATAAATAAAGGGCTGCTTGCTTATTCTTTTCCCTTGCCATTTATAAATTGAGGGTGGGAGTTGGATTGGGAAAGCTTTCCAGCTCTAAGTCGTTGAATATTCTTCCCATTCTTGGACCTAGAGATCAATTGGTTGTGATTTGAGGAACAAATTATCCTTTTATTGATTTTAAAAACAAAATAATTCCCATACACAAAATAGCAAACTGAAAGACTGATCTCCAAGATACCCTAGTGTAAAAGGTTAAGATGATTTGAGATAAGCACTATTAACAACTTTTCTCAAAATTCTTATCAAAACTGGAGACACCCTCATGACCGGGACACGGGAGCCATACACTATACTCTCGCCCTGAACTACCCTGCAATTATGGAGTGCTACTGCCACAGGGCGAGTTGAGGCATCCTGGCGATCTGAGGTGGCTTTGGGTGAATCAAAAGATTATTCAATACCAGAAAAGGGAAGGTTGAATTCTGCACCCCTTCTCTTTCTGCCAGTAATCCAAGGAGAAGCAGTACCCAACTCAGGGTCAGCATCTGACATCCACATTGAACTTCAAGACCCGGGTCTGGATCAACTCCCTCAACTCGTCCCTCCACCCCGCTCCTAACCTATAATTTGGAAGCTAAGGCACACATAGGATTGATTTAGGGATAGTGATATTGCCAGACTCCAAAGACTCGATACGACAGGGAGGCTCAGAAGATAGAAAACAATTTGTGTGTCTATTTCTCAGGGAATATTCAGTGTCTAGTTATCTCCCCTACTTCTCCTCAACTAAGGTGCATTACTGAATGAGGCAACTGTTCTAAAGAAAACATTTTCTCATCACGGGGCAAACTGCCTCCAAGCCTACTGCAAATAATATTCGCAACACCTTCCGGCTAAAGAACACCAAGGGTGAACGAACACTATATTTGTTTGGAAGGTTATTTGTCTTTTTGCGGGGTGGGGAGGTTGTTTTTAAAAGCAGTCTCTGGCTCGAGGTTCTCCTATGGAGAGAGCCGTGTGTGGGGCAGATTCTCTCCTGTAATTTTGACCTTTCTCCACCACCTTACAGGAAACTATTGTCACTTTACAAAGGCGGCTGTGGGGAAGAAACAGGGAAGGTGCTCTCTTGTGTGGGCATTGCCGAATTAGTTTATTTTTTTAAAAGTGATTTTTCTTCCCTAGCCCAGCGTCAGGTAAACCAAATAATGAAATGACCCCAATGGGAAGCAACTGTCCCATCCGCACATTTTCTATTATACTTGACCCTGAACAGTGTCCCTCTCCCTCCCGTGTGTCCCCTCGATTTACGGTCCCCCTCCCCCATTCGGCTGTCCTCATTCAACTTTCCTAGTCCTGTGACTTGTGAGGGCTCCGGATTGAGCCTGGAACCCCACAGGGGAGCGCTCAGAGGAAAGACGCATTTCGGAACTAGGTAGAAGAAACTCGTTGACAATCTAGATCTGGCCCCCCTAGAGGCTATTCAGATCTCTCCTCTGGCAGCCTAGGCCACGGCCCCAGGATCTCTAAAGTGCAGTTTCAGGTCTAACTCCGACCACAGTACGTCTCTTCTTTCCTCTCCCTCCCTTTCCAGACCCCTAGATCCCCTCGTGGCAAGCCGGATTCCTATGAGAATTGATCCCCAGGTCACCCACCACCCCTCCGGGCAATCCGGTGCTACCGGTTCTTCCTTAGCGCACGAGAGAGGAGCGAGCCCTACCTGTGTCAGCAGCACCTGGCAGCGGGCAATAGGAAGGCAGTTCCGAGTGCGGCCCGGGAGGACAAGGCTGAGCTGGGGGGCCAGAGGCGGGCTCAGCCCCCAACTCTGCTGGTCAGGTTTCGGTAGCTCGGTGGCTCGGGGAGACACCGGCCACTGCCACCTCCTTGCGCTGACTCGTTCTCTTGCTCCTCCGGTGGTGTGGCCGGTGTGGCGTGTGTGGCTCTCTCTCTGACTCACTGACTTGAGAAGTGGAGAGGCGCCTCTGAGCTTTTTAAGTTTTAGACACCTGTTTCCAGACTTTTAACCGCACCTCCCACCCCGCCTCTTCCCTGAAGCTATTTAGAAAGTCAAGGAGGGGGAGAGGGTGCATAGGCGGCTCCAACGCCGACCCAAGCGAATAGGTTAGGGGTGCAGGACTGGACTGGCAATAGGATGAGGGCGAGGAGGCTGTGCGGCTGCGGCTGGCCCTTGGCAAGCGCACTTGACCCTGAGAAACATAATAATCCGGGTCTCCAAGCCCCGCAGTCCCCCAGAGCCCCTGCCCTACACACCGGGTGGAGTCCTGAGACTGGAACTTTAGGTAGGGCGGAGAAGAAAAAAGTACAATGAGAAGGGGGGAGGGGAAGGGGAGGGTTTGTATATCTAATGGTCTCTCTGCTTCCCCCAAATGATTCTGCTCAGAGAAATGTTTGAAAATCCAGGTGGAAGGACAAAATAAAACATTTTTAAAAGGTTGCAAGGGAAAAATGTCAAACCTCCCACAATATATGTATATATGTACATCCATAATAGATGCATATATTCTATTTGTGGTTTGCTCTCTTGTTATGGGGGTTATCATTAGTTGATTACTATTATTATTGCTACCATTGCTACTGAAATGATCAGTGAAGGAAGAGGATCTTTCTTAGTCATTTTCTTGCTTTTAAAAGTGAAGACACTTCCCAATACTATGAAGTGGGTTTCCACTTTCCGAGTTAAACCCACCATACTACTAGAGTTTTTAGCTACAGCGCTGTAGATACAGCAATACAAATTTCCTTTATCTGCTGCATTTGTAGGTGAAAAGCAAGGGAAAAAAGGTAGGGGGAGAGGAGCTGAGTGGTGGTGATTTCTTCATTAAACAAAAGCACACACAACTTCCATTTTGGATTTAATTTCTTTCATTGTTATAAGATTTTTGGGAAAATGGGTGACTTTGGAATCAATTGTGGTATTAGGGGAGAGAAGAAAAGGAAGGTAATGCAGAAGGACACATTCAGGGACACTTCTGAAATCTGTTTAACAGAACTCTGCATGTACTGAATTAGAGCAAGTCATATATGGTAAGAGCAATTAATAACCCCACCCAGCTCTCTCAGATCAGTTTTTCTCATGAGTTGAGAAATTAGGCTCCTCCTCTCTCTCCCAAAAAAAGGCATGTAAAGTCAAAAGGAGATGCCTAAGATGTCTATATCCCAATTCATCTGTTTCTTAAAAGCAGATAGGCAGTGGCAAGATAGGATGCTGGACCTGAGTTAAGTCCGTTTTAGTTAAGTCCATAAGCCTTAGAACCCTGGGCAAGTCGTTTAACGTGGATCTGCCTCAGTTTCCTCATCTGTAAAATAGGTGTAATAAAATCACCTACCTCCCAGGGTTGTTGTGAGAAGAAGGTGGGATGATGTTTGTAAAGCACTTGGAAAACCTTAAAGCGCTGCACACATGCCAGCTGCTATTTTTGTTTATTTTCCCACTGGTTTGGGGCCATGCTTTGGCAACAGCTTCCCCAAAAAAAGTGTTTTGGTTTTTTTAAAGCATTTGTTCGGACAGGTTTCCTGTTCAGTCTGCTTCTCAATCTAAAACTGGTATTCAGACAGCTTGGGCTTTCCTTCTGAGGGAGCTAGGTGTACAGTGGATAGAGTGCTGGGCTTAGAGTCAAGAAGATCTGAGTTCCAGTTTGACCTCAGATACTTGCTTAGCTGTGTGACAAAGGGCAAGTGACTTAACTTCTGTTTGCCTCAGTTTCCTTAGTCACAAAAGAGAGATCATAAAAGCCTCCACCTCACAGGTTGTTGTGAGGGTCGAGGTAATATTTGTGAAAGTGCTTAGCACAGTGCCTGGCCCAGATAAATGTGTGCTATATGTTACAAACGCTTATTCCCTCCCTCCACCCCCTTTCTCTAGACAAAGCCTTAGTTTTGTCCCTGAACTAATTTCTTGATCTCCTGGCTGAATCTTAGCCTGAGAGAAAAGGTGGAGGATGATCGTGTTCATGAAAGACTGAGCCATGACAATTTCTGTTAGAAAAGGTGGTAAATAACTGACTGGTGGGATCAACTGATGGAGCTTATTAAAAAACAACTGAGTCACAATTCCATCTTCTGCTTGGAGCTGGTCCTGATCCAGGAGGAGAATGTAATGTTTGGTGTTGTCGTTGAGTTGTTTCAATTGTGTCCAACTCTGACCCCATTTGGGGTTTTCTTGGTAAAGGACTGGAGTAGTTTGACATTTCATGCTTCAACCTATTTTACAGATGAAGAAACTGAAACTAATAGGGTTAAATGACTTGCCCAAGGTCACACACAGATAGTGAATGTCTGAGGTCAAATTTGAACTCAAGTCCTCCTGACTCCAGGCCCAGTGCTCTATCTACTGCATCACCTAACTATCCCTGAATGTAACTTAATCAGCTAGAAAAATAAAATGAGCAATGTGACTCGTTGACCAGTGGTTACCTTTCAGATGGGACTGGTTTAGGAGGATCATCTTGGTCATTAGATCATCTTCCTTAGTCATAATGGCACATAGTAGGGATAGTGATAGGAACTGGTTTTGTGATTTCATTGGTATAGGGAGCCCTCAAGCGAGGAAAACATAGACCAATGTAGATTCAGCACTTTTTCTGCAATATATAGTCTTAGAGAGTTACCTAGAGCACTGAGAAGTTAAGTGATTGCCTGGGGTCACACAAGCAGCTTGTGTCAGAGGCTGGCCTTCTTGGATTTGAGGTTGGGCTAGGAATCGTTCAGGAGGACCTACACTGTTATTTAGAGAGGCTTTCAGAGTTCAGGGATAGAAAGGGAAGGACGATTCAAAATGAATCTCAGGCAATCAGGTTGAGTTGGGTGGTCAGTTCATTTTCATTGTGTTGCATAGGTGATAAAATGCTGGAATCAGGAATACCTTGGTACAAGTCCCATCTCTGAAATCTACCAGCCATGTGACAATAGGCAAGTTATTTAAAATTGAGTAAAATATATTTTAAAGTGGATACAACCTTATTGTTAAAGTAGCATCAAGATTCCTTGGAATTAGGAAACCTTGATTTTCAGAACCTGTCACAGACATCCACCAACTGTATGACTCTGGGCAAATTACTTAATTTCTCAGCCTCAGTTTCCTCATTATATTATCTCATTTTACTTATTTTTTAAATCTCATTTTATTTTTACAACATCTCTATGAGATAGATACTATTATTATCCCCATTTTGAGGTCAAAGAAACTGATAGAGGCAGAGGTTAAGTGACTTGCCCAAGGTCACAAGGCTAATAAGTGTCTGAGGCTGAAATTTGAATTCAGGTCTTCCTGATTCCACACCCAATGTTATATCTATCGAGCCACCTAGCTGCTCCTGTGGAGGGAGTCCCCAACATTGAAGAAATCATGGCTCCCAGCACAATTCACATTTATATCACTTTAATGCCTGTAAAGAGATCTTACCACATGAGGTAGGTAGTGAAAATAGTCTCATCTTCACTTACAGAGACTCTGAGAATTGAAGGGATTTGCATGATCATACAGGCTCTAAGTATGTAAACTGGATTTGAACCCTAGCCTCCTGACTCCAAGTTCAATGGCCCATCTGTTATCCTGTGCTGATCCTCAGCTGCCTTTCAATTTATAGTGAGAACAAGGTGTGGGAAACATAGAAGGCCAAATCCATGCTACACAATTTGGCATTTATTGCTCCCGTTGCTTCAAGTGGGTCATCTCATCCATTTTTGCTCAATCCTAAGGTCCTTGAGGTCAGCATCTACCTCTTTCCTTGCACCATTCCCAAGGGAACCTGGTGCTGATCCATAGACCAGTACTTAGTAAATACTTGGGGACTGATTGATCCATTGATAGATAGACTATTTTAATCTTAAGCTGTGTCAGGAAGTCAAGGGTTAGAGTGGTTTTCTGACTCTGCTATTATGGATATTATTCTTACCTCCTCAGCAGGTCTTGAATGAAATTCAGAGTAGTGTTTAGCTCAGTCTAACTCTGTAGTAACTGGGTTACTGGGCTTCCAGCAAATATTTTCTGATAATATTAACTGATACTTTCAGTGCTGACCCTGAAAGGCTCCAGAACACTGAATGACCATTAATCTTAATGAACATGAATTTTCTAGAAGGCAAATACCATCTTGAAAGAAGCTGGCTAGAAAGCTACCCTTGAAATCAGAAAGACTTGGTTTCTTTCTGATCCTGTACCTTACTGGTTGTGTCAACAGATAAGTAGGCTATTAAATAATGGGGCACTGGGCTTGGAGTCAGGAGGACCTTAGTTCAGATCTAGCCTTGGACACCTACTAGCTATGTGTGATCCTGGGAAAGTCACTTAATCCTGTTTGCCTCAATTTTCTCATCTGTAAAATGAGCTGAAAGACATGACAAACCACTCCTGTATCTTTGTCAAGAAAATTCCCCCAAAATGGGGTCATGAAGAGTCGGACAGAACTGAAATGACTGAACAACAACAACAGACATGCTATTTAACCGGGAATCTCTCTAATACTCTGGCCCAGACTCTTTGAGACTAGTCTTAGAGAATTACCTGGTTAACTAACTTGACTGTCTATGAGTTGCAAAATAGCTGCTGATTTTCATGGCAGGAATATTTCCTCCCTGGGATTTCCCAATATCAATAAAGTCACAGGTCCAAAACAATCCTCCCTTCGGCAACGATGACACTGATGATGACAGCCTACTGAGATGGTTATATTTGAAGTAAATGATTTTATATAAAATGATTAACAATACTTTAATAAAAGCAGCAGTTTTTTAGTGTATCTTATTTAATGTGATCATTTAATGATTTGTACAGCAACGCTATGAGGTACTATTATTATCCCCATTTTACAGATGAGGAAACTGAGGCCCAGAGAGGTTAAGTGGCTTTCCCACAGTCACACAGCTAGTAGGTGTCTGAGGGGAGATTCAAATTCAGATCTTCATGACCACAAGCCTTCTCTCCTCATTAAAATTGTGAGATAGCTAATGAATTACTGATCCTCTTCATTTATAGAGGTGGAAAGAAAGACTTCTAGAAACTAAATGACTGAGATGGCAAAGTTGCAACAAATACAGTGGTCTTCCCTGTGCCCCTCTCAGCCCCTCAGAACCCATAAAGGACCGAGTGGACCAAGTGAGATCCTTCGTGTTTCTCGTTTCTCTGTGCACTACATCTGACTGATTTGTTTTTTAAATAAGCCAAAGTATGAGTAGCTCCACTTCTGTGCATAAATGGTTGAAAAATATCCTTTTTCTGACCTGTTTCAAATTAGTGACACCTGGCCAGGTGCCCGCTAGGACAGACAGCATCTTGTACTTCCTCCGTGTGAAGGATGCTCTGTAACGCACGTTAAAATTTTCTCCCTTGAATTGCTGACTCCTAAGTTACGGGGCTGTGGTGGCAGCCATGTTGAAAGCCCAGCTATTATGTGGCAAAAGAGCATCAAACTGTGCCCATTTTATAAAGACCTTTGAGGGTTGCTGGCTGCCATGGTTATTCCCCCATCCTCTTTCTTGATTTCCCTCTTCACATAGAAGACTATTAAATAACAGATAATTCAACCTTAAAATGATACCTGAATAACTAAAGATGTAGTGTGTCATCTAGAGAACTAGGTCATTAATAAATGTGATAACAATGCTTTGTTAATTCTATGGATATATGACCTAGTCAGTGTGGCTATGTCCACTCTATTTAGGACTACAACCTATCTGTTTCTTTTCATCTTATGTGATTTTTGTCCATGTTCTTTACAAAACCTTTACAGAGGAGCTCTCCAGCGTACTAGAGGCCTTCTTCTGGTTATCTGAATATTTCATGGATACTAATGGAGCACTCCAGACGTTCCCCAGTTACCCCTCATTCTTATCATGTTAGTTGCCTGGCTTCTCTTCTGACCATATGTATTCTCAGTGATACCTTTTTTTTTCTTTAAACTCTCTTCACTTGCAAGTCACTTTTTACAATCTAATATAGACTACTTATATAAACTATAATGAAAATAATAATATGAAATGTAAGTGGCCATTTGATATGGTTTAACACTTGGGAAGGATTTCCCCAGGGGGACTCCATGTCACTGCTGTGACAACTCACTGTACTTTTGATCTGAGATTTTCTCTTCTTTTAACTTAAAATAGTCAAATCATTTGAAATAAAATATCGAGTTTTCCAATAGCAATAAAAAATGAAATGGACTTTCAGTCTTTGTAAACTAATTTTTTTCACTTGTTATTTTCAAGTTGAAACAATTTTTGGAAAAATTCTAACTCTAAAATTCAGAGGAACTATGCAGATATTATAACCTCCCCCCCCCAGTTGTCTTATTTTCCCACAGAATATAAAAAAAAAAAAACTAGAAGAGAGGGGCAAGTAATTCTTTAAACAGAGGATACATGCCTATCCAGAGCAAGAGTCAATGATATGACTTTCACACTCAGTGCTGTGAAGAAAGTGCTGTCTCTGGAGTCGGATGATCTAGGTTCAAATCTTACCTCTGATTTACTACTTAGGAGAACACTTTAACTTCCCTTGGTTTAAGTTTCTTCATCTGAAAAATAAAGATATTGCCTATTTGGTCTCTGGAGTCCCCCCTCAGCTCTAGATCTGAACCTGGGACTGTTTTTCAGAGTAAGCATTTGCTAATTTTTGCAAGGACATTAAAGTGTCCTTTTTTTTTTCTCAACCTAAGCAAAAATACAGTCAAAATTTAATTCCAACTCCAACTTTAACCCTCTGACTCTGAATCTAAAAAATAAGCTTGTGTGCTTCTCAGAACCCAATTAACAACCTTGCTTTTTTTGGGGAAAGTGATAAAAAACAATGTACTACTATCATTCAATTCAATAAGCATTTATTAATAAAAACAGAGTATGAAAAATGACTCAATCTCTTCTATCTGATCTAGTAGGTGGATGAGACATGTATACAAATAATTATGGAAAATGATAAACACGCAGGAGAAGCCAAACAGAGTGACCTAAGGGATTAAAGGAGGGACAGATGATTTCTAATTGGGGAAATCAGGAAAGGATTCATGGAGGGCATGACACCTGAACTAGATTTAGAAGAAAGATTTCAATGGGCAAAGATGGGGGTGAGAGAAAAGTGTAAATCCATTTGACTTGGGGATGGATTTGAGCAGGTGCATTGATGCAGGAGAGAGTAGGATTATATAGGACAACAGCTAGTAGTTCATTTTGGTGAAAGCATGGACAGAATATGGAAAGAAGAATTAGTAAAATAAGAATAGAACTATAAGTGTGAAAAAGATACATCTATACAGATATTTATAGGCAGATTCTCTCTGTCTCTGTCTCTGTCTCTCTCTTCTCCTCTCTTTCCTCCCTCTGTCTCTCTGTCTCTGTCTCTCTATTCTCCTCTCTTCCCTTCCTCTGTCTCTCTCTCTCTGTCTTTCTCACACACACAAAATGGAAGGCTAAGGAATTTAAAGAGCTTTTTTCCTCAAGTAATCATTAGTGGACCAGTGAAGATTTTTAATTCCAACTCTGGGCAGAGGAGGATATGACCAGATCCATACATCAATCAGGAAGACTGCAAATTCCCCACATTTAAAGACCAAATTTTAAATCTATGATTATTGGAAAATAAAGTAATTTTGTTGGAAAATAAAGTAATTCCTGCATTATTCACAGTGATGCAGACACTGTGCAGATAATGTTCATTTATCTTACAGCAATATTCATGTCCCAGTGAGAAAACAACAGCTAGGGCAGATTGGCAGAAGCATGGACTTGTTTATTGTCTGGTCTTTATTTTTATAGCTACAAGTGTAGATGAGCCCTTTTGACACACTTGCTGTCTTGTCTTTTTCACCAGCTGTCATGAGTGGATTCAACTTATTTGATGCTTTCCATATTTCACCAGCTATCATGAAACCACTCTTTTAAAAATCTTTTCTTTTTCTTTATAAACCAATTGCTTGTCCTCTCTGGCACTCACTGGTCTTTCAATGATAATCTCATGGTAGGAGCTAGCAGAGGAATTTATATTTGCATCAGATTCAATATCTTTTTGTTTTCTTGATTTGGGTTTTTGTTATTTTGATGGAAATAGAAAAAAGAAAAATGTACAGTAGTAATTTGAAAAAAAGATACCTAGTACCAAATAAGTATAGGGGTTTTTTTTTGCTTTTTTTTTTTTTTGGAGGGGGGAAGGCAAGGCAATTGGAGTTAAGTGACTTGCCCAAGGTCACATGGCTAGTAAGTATTAAGTGTCTGAGGTTGGATTTGAACTCAGGCCCTCCCACTGTATTCACTGTGCTACCTAGGCATCCCTACAAGTATAGTTTTAAGGCATAAATTTAGTCCAAGCAATCTGATTGCTTATGAAAGAAGGTTAAAGGGTAAGGGAGAAAGTGGGTAGAAAGAGGAAGGTCCTTCTAAAAAGTTGCTAATTTTGAAGGTCTTTCTCAAATTTGGGGGTCTTATAGCAAAGAGTCGACTTATGCCACTACCTGAAAAATGCTGATTAAAGATATTTTAAGTAATAGGGTCCCAGTAAAGTCCATGTTTAGAACTGGGAAACTGTTTCCCTGGACATATTTGCCTTCTTTGGGGACAGGATGGGAAATCTTTGATCCTGGAGTTAAATCTTCTGCCTTTTTGTTAGTTTTGCAATCTAAAATACTCTTTAAGATATTTCAGAGTCATTTTCTTTTTTTTCCTCTTTAATTACAAAGTGGGCCTCTCTAATGAGGTAGTGGTAATTTTTGTGGTTATGGGTAAAAATTCTCAGTCACTTCTTTCACCTCTGTAAGGTGCATTGCCAAAAATGGACTTGTAGTA
This sequence comes from Pseudochirops corinnae, assembly GCA_028646515.1. Taxonomy (NCBI): domain Eukaryota; kingdom Metazoa; phylum Chordata; class Mammalia; order Diprotodontia; family Pseudocheiridae; genus Pseudochirops; species Pseudochirops corinnae. The sequence continues at coordinate 147,289,800 of CM053588.1, forward strand.
CACAAAGGTCCCGGTAGATGGCAGTAGGAAGACTTGACAGGCATTTTCCACCGAGAGACTGCAAAAGACCCAGAGGTAAATATAGGATTGTCTTTTCTTCAATCATATTTTCAGATGGAAAGAAAGCCATTTTTATAGAAGGCAAGAATTATAGGTCCTTAATAGTGAACATGACTTAGAGTTAGGATCAAATCCTGCCTCAGACTTCTTACATGATCTTGAGCAAGTCACTTGAATTGTCTTCAATTTCTTTAGTCTCTAAAATGAGAGGGTAGAGTACAATAGTCTATACTGTCCCATGCACCTCTGGACTTATGATCCCAGGATGCTATCATGGTGTTTTGTCCTTGACTTCCGTGGATTTGCCTTATGCTCAAAACTTGTTAAATACATTATCAGACCCTGTGCCTGCCAGACAGACAAGCGAGCAGAAGAAATTGTAGACAATTCTTCTTGGCTGGCAGCCCCCAAGCCTTACTTCTTCTGATTGAAAAAATGAAGCTATACATGAATCTACAATGAAGCTTTTTTTAGACCAGTCTACACTTTGCTGGGCTCTTTTCTACCTATCTGCTCCTAGGAGTGGGTGAAAAAGTTCAGTGCTTTGATGGTTCTGTTATAACATGAATGTGGGTACTTTCATTGAGTCATTTAAAAACCACTAATGGAGGGTATTTCACAAATTTTTAAAAAAGAAATCTATGTACCTTAATACTCTGTTGGTGGTGCTGTGAACTGGTCTGACCATTCTAGAAAACAAATTGGAACTACTCTTTGACACAGTTATATCTCTCTTAGGTCTATATCCCATAAAGATCTAAGAAAGAGGAAAAGGACCCACATGCATTAAACTATAGCAACTCTTTTTGTGGTGGCAAAGAATTGGAAATAGAGGGGGTGCCCATCAATTGGGGAATTTTTTTGTGACTGAATGTATAAGTATGCATATGAATGAATGAAATACTACTTTAATGGAAGAAATAAAGGGGATGGTTTTATAAAACTTGGAAAGACTTTTATAAACTGATAGAAAGTGAAATGAGCAGAAGCAGGAGGACAATTTACATAATGATAACAATATTTGAAAGATAAACAGTTTTGAAAGACTTAGGAATTCTGATAAGCACAGTGACCCACCACAATTCCATGGTACTCGTGATGAAACATGCTTCCCACCTCCTGCTAAAGAGATGATAGTCTCAGAGTACAGATTGAAATATATTTATCTATTTATTTACTTTTGGACATGGCTGCTGCAGGAATTTGTTTTACTTGACTATACATGTTTGTAACAGAGGTTTTGTTATTCTCACTTTCTCTATGTTGGGAGTGGGGGTAGGGAAGGTGAGAAGGAAAGAATATAGACCTGAGAAAAAAAAGAAAAACAAACCTAAAATAAAATAATAAGGAAAAAGAAATCTATGTACTGTATTTAAGTAAAAAATTCAAAGAGCTTGTTTAGGCTGTGAAAATGTTTTAAGGAGAAGGAAGACAGGCCTTAATGAGGACACCAGCCTCTCATCTACTTTGAGCATATATTAAAAAAACAAACAACCCCTCCCTCCCCACCCTCACCACTACTACTACTGCCACTGCTTCTGCTACTCCCACTACCCCCACTACCACAGGAGGTCCTAAACCTCTGGCGTTTAGGCTGGCCCCTTATACTGCAGGAGTAAAATAGTGTATACTGGAAGGTAGGAAAGTAAAAAAAAACCTGGTGAGAGTCCTCTTTGTGATGGAACAATGTGACTTACTAGCTATGTGACCCTGGACAAGTCACTCACCCCTGTTTGCCCCAGTTCCTCATCTGGAAAATGAGCTGAAATGACTGAACAACAATAACAACAACACTGTGACTTCTGCAGTTTTTCCAAGCGTATCTGCAGACGACCTTAAGAAAAATCTTAGTAAAGCTTTGTTGCAAACTGCTGGAGGTTTTGAACACAAAGAACACAAAAGGACAGAATGATGTTGGTTTTGTATTACAAAGTCAATGAGCGCTGACATGTCTGATAACAGCTTTTTAGCAGTTCCCCTATTTTCTCTGATTTACCTGAAAGAGAGGGCACAGGACTCTCACAAACTAACACACAAACCACGTGATCTATGAGTTGTTAGGTTGACTGCTACCTTTTACTTCATCCCTGCCCTTCAGTCTATGGGCACTTTCCTTCAGAAATAGAAACTATGAGCAAGCTCAGTTGATGTTCCCACATTTCCCTTGTACTTAATTTCTTTACCTTTATACAAAAATAACGAAGAGTTAAAACCAACGTCTGTTTGGTTCAGTTCCCAAGCACAGGGGTATGTTCTCATCTTCTTACCTAATGCTCCAGTTGTCCCATCCACATCTGGATTTTCCCCATTGTGGTTGTATATATCACAGGTTGGCATAAGAAATTAAATGGGAATTTTGGGGGAGTTTTGCAAAAGCCACAGATGACACACAAAGGTTAACAGACCACACAGAAAAAGTTTAGGAACTCAGAAATGTATGAAATATGTATATAGTATTATATAATATCAACATATTTTATCTTTTAATACCATTATACTTCAAACTTCTTCTCTGGTATGAAGGAAAGGCCAAAAAATTGTATGTGGATTTTCCAGATCTCAGGGATGCTACGTCCCTAAACCCTGCCAAATGGAAGGGATAACCATAGTTACTATTTATTCAAATTAACTCATGGGCCAAGATCCCGTTCTCCCCAGCTCCTTAAGGCTCTGGGCTCATGATCAGCCAGTTTAGATTCTAGACAATGAGCCAAGAAGATCAGTTTCTCTTTTTTACTCATTACACTCATTTGGAATTGCTCCAGGATGATCTCCCAGTGTCTATTCGCATAACAGCTTGTGTCATGTAATAACTTGTGTGTAGGTTTTCTCAAACATGGATAACAGTCCCCATCTCCCAGACAATCACTCAAGGTACCAAATGTGTATAGGGTATAGGACACCTTTTTTTTTCATTCCAGAGAGAATGCATAAGATATAAAGGATTCATGGGGGCACATACATAGATACAGAAATACATAAAGCAGTTCCCAGAATGTACCTCTTAAGGTAATCCTTTGATATTCTGGTCAACAAACATTTTTTAAGCACCTACTATGAACCAGGTGCTATGTTAGGTACTGGGCATACAAAGAAAGGCCAAACCCTGTCCCCATAGACACCGCCCCCCATATCCTCTCTCTCTCTCTCTCTCTCTCTCTCTCTCTCTCTCGAGGAGTTCACACTCTAATGAGGAAAATAACATGCAAACAACTGTGAACAAATAAGATATATACCGTATAAGTTGAAGATTACCTAAGAAAGTAAGCCCTAAGGCTAAGGAGGATTTCTGGTGAGTGTCCCTTTCAGAGTCCAGTACAATTCATTCCCGCTCTCAAGACACAAAGTCTTATCCAATTTTAGTTAAGGTAGCTTAGTTAGTGTAGTTTATCACTGTTTCTTATTCAAATACCACAAAACAACTATATGACATATAATAAAATCAGAATGGCTCATCTCAGAATTCTCAGGAAATGAAAATTTGGGCTAGTCCTTTTCCAGGTTTTGAAACTTTTGGTTTGGGGGCTTATGATTTCATAAGTGTAAGGAGTTTCAGATGAAAACTTTCCTTTGCCAATGGAGGGTCAGCATCTTTTCCGCAATTTGTTAGTCTTAAAGACCATAAGGTCAATGAGTGAAGAGGCTAAGTGATTTGCCCAGGATTACATAATCAATAAGTATCAGAGAAGGGATTTCAGCCTGGGGCTTTTAGACTCCAAGCCAAACTGTTAACTACTGAATCATACCCACTATCTGCCTCCCCTATTCCTCCTACGGATGAGCTGAAGAACACAGCTAGAAGTCTCATAACTGTTCTGATTGGGTACATTTTAATTTCATCTTATTCAATCTCAACTTGGCCCTCATTGAAGCAAGGTAGTCCTTTTATTCCTCCCTAATTGATTCTTTAGCTTACTACCCACAGAAGTTATTTCAAATTGTCTCTTCCTCCCTTGAGTTTCCCATACCTCCACTCTTTCCTATTGCTCGGCTGGAGAACTTGTCTCTTTTCTGAGGAAACTGAGGCCGTTCAAGATGAGCTGGCTCTTTTTCCACTCTCCTTTGCAAAATGCCTTGACATCATTTCCCACTTTCTCCTCCTTTCCCCCATCTCTGACAAAGAGGTGGCCGTTCTTGCCAAGACCATGCACTTGATCCTATCTCCTCTTGTCTTCTCTAGCAGATTGAGTCCTCAATCGTCTCTCTCCCTGACACTCAAATCTTTAGCCTCTTTCTATTTACTGATTCCTTCCCTATTGTTGTCTTCACATTTTCTCCTCTCAATTCATTCCTCAGACCTTTGAAGTCTGGCTTCCAAACTCATCACTCAATTACAACTAAAACTCCAAGGTTACTAACGATCTCATAACTGCTAGATTTAATGTTCTTTTCTTAATCCTCATCCTTCTTGACCATTCTGATGCATTTTACACTGTTAACTACCTTCTCTTCTTGGATAGTCTCTCCTCTTTGGGTTTTTGCGACACCATTCCCTCCTGGTCCTCCTCCTACCTCTGCCTGACTGCTCTTTCCCAGTCTCTTTGCTGGCTTATCATTCTTATTGTACCCCCTAATTGCAGGTGTCCTCCAGGGGCCTGGCCTGGGCTCTCTTCTCCTTCCTCTATATTCTCTTTCTTTGTCACCTCATCAGCTTTCATGGACTTAACTATCAACTGTATACAGATGATTCACATACATTGATGTGTATGCATGCCAACAAATGCATGTAATGTGTAATATGCACACAGATACACACACACAAAGATACATATTATATATATACACACATACATAAACATATATGTAGTCTCAGTTCCTGAGCTTCAGTCCCACATTACCAATTGCTATTGGTCGTCTCAAACTGGACAATCTGGAGGTATCTCAAATTTATCGCCTCTTATTTTACAAACTAAATTTGTTATCTTTTCCCCAAAACCATCCCATATGATCAATAAGTCAACAAGCATCTTTTAAGTGCATAAAACTGTCCCTGTTTCTATCATCACCATCTTTTCAGTCACTCAGTTCAAACCTCAGCACTTTCCTTGGTTCTTCATTCTCCTTCGCCCTCTATGTCCAATCAGTTGCCAAATTATACCATCCATAGCAACCCTTGCATCTGACCTCTTTTCTCCCCTCACAGCTACCACCACACTTCAGGCCCTCTTCCAGGTTTTAGTGGTCCCAGGAGGTTCCCTATAACCTCTCTAAAGCAGCAGCAGCAGCAGCAGCAGTACCAGCACCACCACTAACACCAACCCTAGCAGTGGTACCACCAGCACCAACAACACCAGCAGCAGGAGCAGCAGCACCACCACTAACACCAACCCTAGCAGTGGTACCACCAGCACCAACAACACCAGCAGCAGGAGTACCAGCACCACCACTAACACCAACCCTAGCAGTGATACCACCAGCACCAACAACACCAGCAGCAGGAGCAGCAGCAACAACAACAGCAACCACACACTCTTGCTCTGTCTCTGGTAAACCTGCCTTAGTCTTGTGCTACAGGAGACAGAGGCTATATCTGATGCTCATGAATCAGCTCCTACACCTTTGAGGTTGGGCTCTCTCTAGTCAGGGATTGTGCTGGTAAACGTTTTAACAACCAGACTTCAAAAAATATATACAGGGCACACTTTTAAGTTTAATCTGTGTTATTAAGATTTTCTCCATGATTTTCTGAAGTCTAAAGAATCAATAAAACAATAAATCAAGCCCGGGTTTACAATGACAATTTAAGAATTAGCTCCTGAGAGTTGGCGCAAGCTGTCTTCAGCATACCATTGTCCCTAGCCCCTTATCAAAATCAGACTTTGAGGAATAATGTTTCTGTGAGTATGCCCCCTTGCTCTCCAGTCACTAAAAGACCTAAGTCACAAGAGAGGGTATAGAGTACCTATACTTATTTGTCTTGACTTTAGGGGAAGCATGAAAACCAATCTTGGTTTAAGGACGGAGATTAGCCCATTCCTGAAAGTTAAGTATAACTTCTAGGAAGGGAAAGCAATTGCTTCATAGCATGGGCCTCTGTGTAAGCACCCCCATTCTGGGTTCACTGTCCCACCTCAGACTGGTCGAGCAGGTTGGGTCCCCAGAGGAGGCCTAAAGCCAGGTTACACATTCCTGAAGGCTGAAAGTATTTAACGCCTTCCCAACTTGATTAACTAAATTGTCCCTTTGATTAATTAATTCAATATAAGTGTCCAAGAATTGTTCATACCTAGTTTACACATATAATTGGTTGGTTGATTCTATAAGTCAATTCAAAGAAGCCAGGTGAAAAGTCCTGATATCAGGACTTGGAGTATCTTCTTAGTTACACTAATTGTGGGTTGTTCTACAAGATGCACCTCTCTTATGCTAAGAAGAATGCTTATGGAATTGATATCAATTGAATCAAATGACCTATACCTTCTCACCCAGCATGGAACATGTACTACCACTATGCTAGGAGGAATATGTTGCTGGCTGGTTGTTACAATAAGAGACATAACAATATAATCCATGAGATTTCATCAAGTTTTTCATTTGACTTCCATAAGTCTGGTGTAAGGAGCTGCCAAGGGTATGAGGGACAGTAGGACAAGGCTGGCCTGGCAGTTCACAGTCTTACAATTAGTATCAGACTAGATATCAGCTGGTCCAGGAAGATTTGGGTGGGTTTTATAGGCCCAGACAGAAAGGAAGCAAGGTTGGTATATTCTAATCCTAGGGAAGGGAAAGGGAAAGAAATGAATATAGAGCCTACTGTGTGCTACATACTTTAGGGCAGAAATGGTTTATTTGTTGTTGTTGTTTTTCTGCTGCCTTTGGGAATGATCCAAGGCCCTCAGGCATCAAGTATAACTAAAGGGAGATCACTAGCTTGGTGGAGAGAGGGACAGAGATACAACAATTTTCATACCATTTTTCTAACCCTACTTTTATCTTCCTGCTATGCAGAGTAGTCATTCATGAAGCAGATAAAGAGACCTTCCAATCATTGTTAATCAACAAGTGGTTTTTAAATGCCTACTGTGTGACCCTCACTGTACTAGGTGCAAAGAAAAAATGAAACAATTTCTCTTTTCAAGGAGCTTGCAGTCTATCTGGGAAAATGATACACACATCTGACTGCTTTTACTCAATCCTGCCATCCTTAAACTACGAGCTAAGATGTTCAAACTATCAATCTCATTCACAGGTCTTAGACTAGGAGTGGGGAGCCTGCAGCCCTTGAGGCCACATATGGCCCTCTAGGTACTTGAGTTTGGTCTTTTGATTGAGTTCAAGTTTTATGGAACAAATCCTTTTATTAAGGGGATTTGTTCTATGAAGTTTGGATTCAATCAAAGGGCTGCACTTGAGGACCTAGAGGTCCACGAAGCATGGGAAAATCCTTCAAGCTATAGTGACATTTCCCTAAGATCCTTGTTCTGATAGGTTGAATAAATTTGGCCATATCAGTACATTAATCTTCAATCTTTCCCTGTCTATTGGATGTTTCCCAGCTGCCTACAAACTCATGCAAGTATCTCTTGTCCTCAAAAGAAATTCACTTGATCCGTCCATCCCTGCCAACCATTTTCTCATATATATTTTCCCCCTTTTGTAGCTAAACTCTTTGAGAATGTTGTCTATAAAAGGTGCCTTCACTTCCTTTCCTCTCTTTCTCTTCTTAACTTTCTACAGTCTGGCTTTTGGCCTCATCATTCCACTGGAGCTGCTGTCACCAGATCTCTTAATTGCCAAACCTAATGGCTTTTTCCCAATCCGCATCTTTATTGATCTCTCTGCAATCTTTCACACTGTTGATTACCCTTTTCTTCTCTATACTTTCTTCTTTATAGGTATTAGGGATTCCATTCTCTCCTGATTTTCCTTCTACCTATCTGACCACTCTTTCTTTGCTAGATCTTTGCTAAATCTTCATCCAGGTCACACCCACTAACCGTGGGTGTCTTTCAAGGATCTGGCCTGGGTCCTCTTCTCTTCTTCCTATATATAATTTCCCTTGGTGATCTCATCAGTTCCCATGGATTCAGTTATCATCTTTATGCAAATGATTCTTACATTCTTTTCCTTAAGACCTAACCTCTCTTCTGATCACTTGTCTCGAATCTCCAACTGCCTGTTGGACATCTTGAACTGGATGTCCTAGAGATACCCCAAACTTAACATGTTCCAAACTGCCTTTATCTTTTCCCCAAGACTTCCTTCCTTCTAACTATTCATTCCAATGCCATGTCTTGTCAATTTACCCTTCATAGCTTCTCCTTTATACTCTACCTTCTCTCCTCTGACACTGCCACCACTCCAGTGCAGATCCTCCTCCTTTCATGCTTGAACTATTGCAATAGCCTTCTGGCTCCCAATAGCCAAAAGTCTTTCTGCTTTGAGTCTCTTTCCTCTACAGACTATCCTTTCCCCATCTATGAAAATGACTTTCTTAAAATGCATGACCATATTACATCCCTAGTTAATAAATTCCAGTGACTTGCTAATTACCTCCAGGATCAAATACAAGATCCTCTGGTAGGCATTTAAATTCATTCATAACTGTCCCCATCCTCAACTAGTTTTCAAGCCTTTGTACTTTACTTCCCTCTACATACTCTGCAATTCAGTAACAGTGGTTTCCTTGCTGTTCATCAAATAAAACACTTCATCTCCTGATTCTGGGCATTTTCATTGGTTATGCCCCATGCCTGGAATTATTTCCTTCCTCATTGCTACTTCCTGGCTTCCTGAGCTTCCTTGAAGTTCCAAATAAAATCTCCTTTTCTCCAAGAAGCCTTTCCCAATTTCCCTTAATGCCTTCCCTTAAAACCTTCCTCTGAGATTATCTCCAGTTTATCATATATACATATGTATATATGTGCACACAAGATATATAGGTCTATATCTACATCTACATCTATATATTGTGTGTGTATATAGGTATTTTCATGGTGTCTCCCCAATTAGATTATGAGTTCCTTAACGGTAGGAACCAGTATTTTTTTGTTTTGTTTTGTGTTTTTAACAACTTTTTGCTTAGCAGAATGCCTGGTGAATGCTTGTTGACTTGATTTAATTTTAGAGATTGTAGCAATTATGCCATTCTAATTAACCATAAGAAAGAAGTGCTGAGGTGGGGAGTGGAAACAGAAGCCTCACTTTCAGACTTGAGTCTCTTTTCTCCCACTTCCCCTTGCCCCCACTTTGGCTGGAAGAGGATTTTGTGAAATCTGAAGAGTCTGGAATGAATTTTCCATTTTTCCATCAATGTCCTAGCCACTGGACCTGGATCATTGGGAACCAAGGGCAGACTAGATATAAAGAAACTGTATAACACCTATAGGGAAACTTCCTGAGCACCCCAAAAATGGGGGGAAAAGACTTCTAGTAATGAAGAGTTATCCTTTTGCCACTTGTGCTCTCTAGACTGAAGTCCACTTTCCCCTGGATTCTATATGTAGGAAAGTGTTCCATAAACTTGTATGGAAATTTCTTTATACCAAGTGACTTTATGGTTCCAACTTAGTAAATGAGCCTTTTAAAAAACTGCTTAATGATAGACTAAGCTGATTTTCAATTGATGAGATTAGGGAAAAGTATACCTATGCTGATTCAAATTTGTGGTATTAAAGAATCATGCATGACTCTTCAGGGGGTATCCCTAGAATCCTGAAGGGGAGATATAGCTTCTTACCAAGACTTAAGACATCTATAAGGGGGGGGGAGTTGGGATAAGGATCCTAAAAGTTCAAATGGGCTACATATGTATATGTGTGCACACACACACAGAATAAACAAAAATAAATAAAATGTAGTTTAGAGAAAGAGAGCACTAGCATAGTGGGGAATTGAGAAAGGCTTCATGCTTGAACTGAGTTTTGTAGTAAATGAGTAATTCAGCGGGACCTAGGTGATGAGGGAGAGCATTCGAGGCTGGAAGGATGGTCAATGCAAAGGTATAAAAGTGGAAGATGGAGGGAGTGTGTGAGAGAGAGGAGTCCAGTTTGAGTAGACCATAGAACTTGGGAAAGCAGAGGCAGCTAGGTGGTACAGTGATTTGTGTTGGACCTGAAGGCAGGAAGATCTGAGTTGCGATCTGTACTCAGACACACTTGCTAGTTATGTGACCCTGTGCAAATCATCTCACCTCTGTGTGTCTCAGCTTCCTCCACTGTTAAATGAAGATCTAATAGCACCTCCCTGCCAGAGCAAAGCAAAGGAGGCACTTGATAAATAATTGTTTTTTTCTTTGGGAAGGGGAATAATATATAATGAGTCTGGAGAGATAGAGGGCAGGTTGTGTAGTTCTTTTTTAAAAAAAAAATTAGTTTTCAACATTCACTTTTATAAGATTTTGAGTTACAAAATTTTTCTACTCCCCAAGACAACATGCAATCTGTTATAGGCTATACATGTACGATCATATTAAACATATTTCCTACGTAGTTCTTTAAGAACCAAATAAAGGACTATTAGGGTGATGCTGTGGGATTAGAGCTCCACATGCTTAGCTCCACATCCTTTTATTTTCTCAGAAATTGACTTCCCATTATGATGTCTTGTCTTCTTAGCAAATGAATGTTCTTTCTCTGTCTCTCTGTCTCTGGGTCTCTGTCTCTGTCTCTCTCTGTCTCTTTCTCTGTCTCTGTCTCTCTCATCATATAGATCCTATTTCTCAGCAACTTTCCTGTCATGTGTTCATTGTGACCTAAGGCCAGTCAGGAAATTCCCATATTTTCCCTACATCTCATTGGACATGGAACGATTTACTATCTACTACCCTGTGAGCAGCTGTTGGCAGCTTAGGCTACCTGCCAGCCAATACTCACAGTTTTATGAAATCTCGTTAGTTATATGTGGGTTTGCATTTCTGTCACCCATGAAATCATAGGATCAATTAGGGTATACTTACTGGAAAAGTCCCTTTTAATGAGGGGTTTTTTTTATCCTTTCCCACTAAAGGTTCCCCTGACTCACATTCACCATCCATATCCAACATCACCCTTTCATTCCCACGAGACATACACCAATGGTCGGCCCAGTCCAGCCTTTCCCTCACCTCCACGAGCTTCTGACACAGTGTGTTGACATAGAACTACAATAGGTAGCAAGGTTGCAGTTGGGGTTTCTTTGGAGAGAGGGATCTTCAGTGATGGTCAGGACTGGCTTTAGGCAAAATTGGAAAATGTATCTTTAATGCCCTTCCATCTCCCTCTATTCTGTGAGTTTCCTTTTAAATCTCTCCTGTGCTTCCTCCTTTTCTCACCCTCTCCCATTCCATAGTGTCCTCGTACTTTTCTTGGTGCCCTAATCTCAGTAATTTTATAGACATGGCAACTTAATGTATTATTTTTCCTTTGGGGGAGAGGGATATTTTCAATGGAAAAAGAAAGCTTTTAAGAAAATGTTTCAAATGTATATATACATATACATACACATAAATTTACATAAGAGGGTTTACATATGCAAACAAGCACATATCTGAGTATATGTATAAATGAATCCATAGAGGGCATAAGATCAATTGAATAGGAAGGGATAATATTCCAAA
>CM053588.1:147301895-147326988 GCA_028646515.1 Pseudochirops corinnae
GCACTGAGGTTGGGAGATTCATCCTGCCCTACTGAAAAGTGACATAGGAGAGAATAGACTGGGGGAGGGGGGACACACTGGGATGGCTGTTTTGGGGCGGTGGGTGGGGGAAAGAGGGGGAGAAAATATGTAACTCAAAATCTTGTGGAAATGAATGATGCAAGCTATAATAAAAATTTAAAAATATTAAAAAAAAAGAAAAAATAGTTGGCTTACTGCATTTAAACCAATGTAAACACTCTCTTTGGAGTACTTAGTGTGTCATTTTGGAGGCTCTATGATTCAGGGGTCGACATAGCAGAAAAATGTCACCTCTAAACAGGAAAATCTGGAGAACCATCTTCCATTTGGACATTACGCTGGAAATCATCCACAATGGTGGCAAACGTTTTTGGCAAACATACATTTCCTTGTTTTAAGCCTTGCTTGACACTAACATCTAGAGAGTTGAACAAAGATCTCTCTGTTGTCACATCTTTACGGAATCCTGTATTCCTTATTCATAGGAGATAACATGCTGGAGGAAAACCCTTAAGGTAGCATTTTCCTTTACTGAATAAAAATTTTTAAAAATATAGTCAACAAATAATAAACACCTGGCAAACTTATATTCTTTGTACTTTTGTATTATACAACTGTGTACTAGCAAAGTGATGGGTTTTTGTAGAAAATAATTCAATAATGTCTTCTATTCCCTCATATTTTTATTACTCAAAAGATTTGGGCATAATTATCCACATTAAAAAACAATAGACTGGGAAAACTAGAAAACAGTATGACAGAAACTGGGCATAGACCAACATCTGACACTGTATGCCAGAATAAAGTCCAAAAGGGTAGATGATCTAGGTATACAGGCTAATACTAGCAACAAATTAGGGGAAAAAGAATAGTTTATCTGTCAGATTTATGGAGAAAGGAGGAATTTATGACCAAACAAGAGATGAAGAACATTATGAAATGCAAAATGGATAATTTTAATTACATTAAATTGAAAAGTTTTTGCACAAACAAAGCCAATGCAACCGATATTAATAGAGACACAGAAAACTGGGAAAGAATTTTTATAACCAGTGTCTCTGATAAAGGCCTCATTTCTAAAATATATAGAGAACTGAGTCAACTTTACAAGAATACAAGTCATTTGTCAGTTGATAAATGGTCAAAGGATATGATCAGGCAGTTTTCAGAGGAAGAAATTAAAGCTATCTATAGTCATGTGAAAAAATGTTCTAAATCACTATTGATTAGAGAGATGCAAATCAAAACAACTCTGAGGAACCACCTCACACCTATCAGATTGGCTAACATGACAAAACAGGAAAATGATAAATGTTGGAGAAGATGTAGGAAAGTTGGAACACTAATTCATTGTTGGTGGAGCTGTGAGCTGATCCAACCATTATGGAGAACAATCTGGAAGTATGCCCAAAGGGCTACAAAAATGTGCATACCCTTTGACCCAGCAAAACCACTTTTCAGGCTGTATTCCAGAGATCATAAAAAATGGGAAAAGGACTCACATGTACAAAAATATTTTTAGCAGTTCTTTTTTGTGATGGCCAAGAACTAGAAATTGAGGGGATGCCCATCAATTAGGGAATGGATGAACAATTTGTGGTATATGAATGTAATGGGATACAACTGTGCTATAAGAAATGATGAAAAGCAGACTTCCGAGAAACCTGCAAAGACTTATATGAACTGATGCTGAATGAGGGGAGCAGAACCAAGAGAACATTGTACATAGTAACAGTCACAGTGTGCAAGGACCGATTTTGGTAGACTTAGCCCTTCTCAGCAATGCAAGGACCTAAAACAATTCCAAAGGACACACAATGGAAAATGCCAGCCACATCCAGAGAAAGAACTATGGAGTTGGAATGCAGAACGAAGAAGACTATTTTCTTTTTGTTTTGTTTTGTTTTTCTTCCTCATGGTTTCCCCCATTCATTATAATTCTTCTATGCAACATGACTAATGTGAAAATGTATTTAATGGGAATGTATGTGTGGAGCCCATATCAGATTGCAAGTTGTCTTGGGGGGGAGAGAAAATTTAGAACTTATGGAAGTGAATGTTCAAAACTAAAAATAAACAATTTAATAAAAAAAGTAGATTAAAAAAATCTGCTGTTCACATTGTGATAGGCAGTTGGATGAACAACCCATAAAACTTGTCCATTAGCATATATCTTAGGCACACACTACACGGACAACAAGAACTGAGCCCAGAGCTGAATAGAAGAATAGCTGTATTGCCCTTGGGAAAATGTACACCACTTTTAATAACTCTGAATTTCTACCTCTGAACTAAACTCCATCATTTAAATAATATTCTTCTAGTGATGCTATATGAATTTATAAATTTCTCTACATGCCATTTCATTATATTACATTTTTATCAAGGTGCACTGTGGCCTTAGCACATAGAAGGATGACCTTGTATACAGGTAAATTTGGGTTCAAGTGCTTCCATCTGACACTTATTGTCTGTATGGCCCTGGGCAAGTCACTTAATGTTGCACTGCTCTAGGAACCTCTCAAAGACTCAAGTTACAGGGAAGGTGCTGGCCTGCGCTGGTACATGGACTTTCCTCATTGGGGAGTGCCTGATATCAGTGAAATCACAGTGAGGATCCCTACCTACTACATATACTCTCACCAACAAACTCAAATGTTTTAAGCTTTTCTTTTAAGAGGTGAGCAAATCATGGTGTCAACTTAAAACCAAGAAATTCACATGTGGGCTTGAATGAATTTTGAGGTATGGGGAACATCTCAAAGGAACAATCAAAGGGAAACATAACAATATCTGGAGAGGTGAGGAAAGATCTTTCCCCAGCCCAAGCTCCGATCATCTTGTTTTAGGTCATATACCCACTTAAAAAGAAGTGAGGGAGCTAAAGGGAAACCTTGGTAGGAGTAGGGCTCCAATTCCCTTCCTAGACATTTTCTGGGCCCCCAGGACATGTGATCTGTAGAGAAAAGAAAAAAAAGCAAGAAGGGGAGAAGGAAGTGGGAAAAACAGAAGGAAAGTCTGAGCGGTCCAAGAGTAGAATGTGCTGCTTGGAGAGGTCATGGGTTCCCCTTTCTCTGGAGACGCCCTAGGACAAGCTGGATGCCATTTTGTCAGGGATGGTTTGGAGGGATCCACTTCAAATAGAAACTGAAATAGCGTCTGAGGTTTTTTGTTGTTGTTGTTGTTTTTGTTTTTTTAATGGCGATGAAGTAGAGAAGGAAACACTAACTAAATAAGAAAGCTCCAGCTGACATAAAAGTCTTACTGCAGTCTGAAGGTGGCATCATATTTAGTGCATACCTTTAGGAAAAGGGAGAAAACTACAACATAGTGACTGTACCCTCTCTTCGAGGGTAAACATTACATCTTACATGTCTTTGTATCTCTCTCAGAGGCTTGCACATTACTTTCCATAAACTTAATTTAATATTCAAGAATGTGTAATTTTTTTTTTCATGGAGAGGATACTTCCTCCCCTCCACATCTTCCTTACTAGGCTGTTTCATGATTTACTGTGACCAAAAGGCCTTCAGCCAGCCAAATGCCTGCTAATGAATTACTCCAAAACTCTTTCTTGAAGGATAAGTATATGACAGTTACCGGGACTTTTTTTTTTCCTTTTGAGAGGAGAAGGGAGAACAATTGGGGTTAAGTGACTTGCCCAAGGTCACACAGCTAGTAAGTGCCAAATGTCTGAGGTTGGATTTGAACTCAAGTCCTTCTTACTTCAGAGCTGGTGCTCTATTCACTGCACCACCTAGCTGCCCCAGGACTTTCTTTAGCCCTTTTCAGCTTGGTAAACCCAAGGAATTTGTGCTCTGTTTGTGAGAGCCTACAGGAACCTAGAGACCATTCTTTGGTATAATGAGTCAAAGGAATATGGCCTTAGAAGAAAGCTTCATATATGGAAGTCATTTAATATGTATACATTACATCTTTAAGGAATTTTGTATAATTTAAATATATGCATGGGAGACAGGAATGTCTGTTATGAATTGTCAATTTAAAAACTAAATACAGTTACATCTGGTATGCTGTAGTCACTCACGATCACTAATCCAGCTAAGGAATAATTTGATCCAAAAATCCACTTGTAATCAGAGGTACAACTTGTGAGATTCTGGGATCGACACATACCATCAAATACAGAACAAAGGATGTTCAATAAATCTGCATCGATTTTGTAGAATAGTGAAGTTTTTTTAAAAAAAAAATCACACATTGTCTTCTAATTACTGTCATTATTAGATATCTTGACAATTTAATTATATAAATGTGTTCTGTGTGCCAGTCAGTCAACAAACACTTCCTACCTAGTCTCTGTAATCATTATTATCCTCATGTCTAAGGAAGCTAGGTGGATTGGGCTTCCTGAAGTCAGAAAGACCTGAGGTCAAATCTGGCCTTAGACACTTACTATCTATGTAACCCTGGGCAAGTCACTTAACCCTGTTTGCCTTGGTTTCCTCAACTGTAAAATGAGCTGGAGAAAGAAATGCAAACCACTCTAGTATCTTTGCCAAGAAAACCCCAAATGGGGTCACGAATTGGACATAACTGAACAATAAATATATTGCCTTCTCTGTCAGGCACTGTGCTAAGCACTTCTGAATATTTCATTTGATCTTCACAATAACCCTGTGAGGCAGTAGCAATTATTACCCCTAATTTACAATAGAGGAAACTGTGGTAAACAGAGGTTAAGTGACTTGCCCAGGGTCACACAGCTGACAAGTGTCTGAGGCCATATTTGATTGCAGTTCTTTCTCACTACTAGCTGCCTCAGTGATCTGTCATTCTCTGTGATCTGGTAAGAGAACAGCTATCCCAGCGGCGTAATAGATAAACTATTTCAAACGAAGAGAAAGAGAGTATATAATTTACTATGCTTTCACTAGAAACTAGAATCTTACAAAGCCCTATACATATTCATAGAGATTTGATGGATTACTACTCTAATTCATTTATTTTATAGATCAGGAAATCAAGGCCCAAGCCCTGGCAGACCTCCAAATTCTTCTAGCCATAAGCAGTGGAGAAGGATGTAATTGAGCACTAATGATAAATGTTAAACAAGTTTTAATAATAAGAGCCTGGAAGACCTTTGGTGGGCTTTTCTCATAAAAAGGTTAGTGACAGGGGGGCCACATGTGGCTCGATAGATCCTTGTGTGGCCCTGTGACTAAATCCAAAGTTCATTGTTTGTGAAGTCTGGATTCAGTTTGTGAAATCTGGATTCAATCAAAGGGCCACACTTGAGGATCCAGCAGGCCACATGTGGCCTTGAGGCTGCAGGTTCCCCATCCCTGGGTTAAAATATGACCTTTAAGGTCCCTTAGAACTTTAAATCTAGCAGAACGGCATGATAAATAAAGGGTTTAAGTCCTACCTCTGATATGTATTAGCCACATGACCATAAGCAAGTCCCTGAATCTCTTGGTGGCCTGGGCAACTCTTTAAACTTAAATTAAAGATGAATCATTAAACTATGTTTGTGGAGGGAGTTCCCTATACCACAGATGTCAAACACTGTGCATTGTGGTAAAGCAACACTCCTAGGTGCAAGCAGAACCATATGAAAATATAAACTGGCAAACAGGTAACAAAATAAAAATACACAGAACTTAGAAAATGTTACTACATTTTTTCTAAGTCAATATGTAGCCTTCAGTGCTACGTATTTTATACTGGTGATTTCCGTTTGAGTTTGATGCCACTGACCTACACTAGCAAAATCTCAGGTCTGGGAAGGTGGTGGGTGGGAAGAAAACAAATGAAATTATATTGCCAGGTAAATCTAACTGATTTTGAGAGAGTGTGTGTGTGTGTGTGTGTGTGTGTGTGTGTGTGTGTGTGTATGTTTTTCCCTTAAATAAGTATGCAGTGGTTCCCAGTGGTAGTCCTCGAATACTCCAGTGTGTTTTTAGAGAGGTTTATCTGTGAAATTCTCAGATTTTTGGTTGATTTCAAAATAAATTTCAAGTCACTTTAATTGCATTAATGTACTGTTACTCTAAAATGTTTGGAAGTCATTGTGCCATTCCAGTAACATGTAATCAAAATATAAATCATAAGGAAGAAAAGCTAGATGAAAGACGTTTCAAATCTATGCTTAATCTATTTTTTCTCTCTCAAATAAAGATGATGCATTTAGGATGATTTTTAAAATAAATATTATAGAATATTTAGAATATAGAAGGTAAAACTTGCTTTATGGATTTTCCTATGCCTTTTAAAAAACAAATTTCTAAACTTGAATTTTACTTTTCTAAGTACTTTTCAATTTCAGTAAACTAAATATCTCTTTCCTTTACTGCCTCAAGAGACCTATGGGCCTTGTGAGAGGAACTATTGCAGTAAAAAGTAAAATATTAACTCCATCTATTTAAACAAGACTATTTTAACTGAAGACTTTTTGGTTACCTCTTTTAGGGAAAAGAGCATACTGCTTAGCTTCAGTATAATTCAACTTAAGAATATGTGGTAGCATTTGAATTTGTAAGAGATTGGTAGAATTTTTTTTTAAATGTGAAATGCATAATTAACTTGAATAATTCAGTATCACACCCATATTACAAAAGCTATAAGCACAGTACTAAACACTTAACTAAAAAAGAAAATCTGTGACTCCAGTGGTGATGTCAAAGTTTAGGCATCTTTGTGACTAAGGAGATAGTTCTTGTCTTTCCCTGCTCCAAATTAACTTGCTTTGAAGTACCTGGATATACCATAATTCTATACCAAAATAGTATAATGTTTAAACAGATATATTTATTCACAGATAACTGGTATTAAGTGTCTACTCCTCTAATTCTTTTTTCTGTAATAATATAATACAATATATAGTACAATATATGTATAATATAGTACAAATTCAACAATATTTTAGCTTTGTAGTGAAAAGTACCCCAAAACCCCCAAAAAACAACTTTGCAAGCTCTCTCAAAGTATTTCATCAATTCACAGCAGAACCTTCTGAGTTAGATAGTATCTTTATTGTTCTGGTTAATATTACTCCTTTTTCAAAATAGATAAACTGAGTTAAAGTCTTGAAGTGACCTCCTTAATGTCACTTAGTGAATAATTAATAGACTAGAGACCAGATCATAGGCCTCTTAATTCCCAGTTTGTTTAAAGCTGGGTGTCTGTATTGGTAAAAGGAACAAAAACACAATAACTTCCCCCACCTCAAACTTTTTTACTCTTAAGTTTTATTTCAAGGGACTCACAGTGATTTTGGTGAAGAGAAGATAATTAGATCAAGGTCTCTGTCTTTAAGAAGTGGGAACCTTAATCTTCTACACCAGTGGATTGACCAGAAGTCCCAAGTTGCATTGTAATGCAATTCTTTACTCTGTTTTCAGATTTCAGTTATTGCCACCTGTTTAAAAAAAAAACAAAAACACAACAGAAAACGAAAATGAAACAGTAATTGTTTTTAAATTGCCCTCAGATTTGACAATGAATTTCTGTGCTGTTTCAAATAACCCTTTATTTACCTATAAAACTTTAGCAAAGGGTAAGGTTAGCGGGAAATTTTAAAAAAAAATTCGGAACCTCTCCCAATTTGTAAGTTTTTGGGAGCTAAAACTGTTATTAATCAGAAAACAAAGATTCTCCAAACAAAATCTAAAAATCAAAATTTCTCTCTTTTCAGATCACCTTAACTAGAAATTTAAAAAACCTTTGCCCTTTATTTGGTCTCCTAAGAAATTGATCTTTATGAATTTTGGTTTACAAAGACCGTTTAAAATAAAACCTCAGTGCATCCCTATTTATTGTAACTAATATTGATCATGTATGTTGATAGGTTTTTATGTTCTTGTCTGTTCACTAAAATTCAGAATTCTCATGGAGATGTGTAGAAAACTAGCTGACATTTGAGATGTGCATTATTATCTAAGTTCTTTATGCTATTTAATAATCGAAATAAATAAACTTTTATTATCTTCTAATTTCTTTCTGCTGACTTAGATAAAGTTAAGTCTTGACTCTAAGGCTTGTTACCAAAGTCTTGGTTCATTCAGGCAAATCTGTTTCCTTTCCAATTATTTTAGTATAATCAGGTTGAAATGACCCTGGGAATAAAGCATAAGAAGTCTTTCTGTGTACCTAATTCTGTGCTCCAGAGGAAGTAATGGGAATCATTTAAAAGATTCAGAGCTCATGAACTAGAAAAGCTGACTAAAAACTTATTTCCTGCCCCAATTCTAGTATTTTTTATTACTAATTAGAAGAATCAGTACAAACTCATGAAATATGCAGATTCAACCAATGAAAATGAAAAACCTAATGATGCTTCACGAATTATAATTTAGCTAAGAATTTTGCACAACAATTCACAAAGATGAGACTAGAAGTATGGAGATTTTCCCCCCTCTAAATTAATTCAATTCAACAAGCATTTATTAAAAAATACTCACTGTGTCAGGAACTAGACTAGGCCCTGGGGTTATTCAGAAAAACAAAGCAATACCTCTGAGCTTATTGGGAAAGGGGGAGGGGAACAGAACAAGCATTTATTAAATGCTTACTATGTACTAGACACTGTACTAAGCTCTTTACAAGTATTATCTCATTAGATCCAAAAAATGTTTAGTCAGCTTTCATGTGTCACTTTCTTGACACCCTCCACCCCCAGATTTGGCCTTACTCAAGTGAAAAAGATGTTCAAGACAAACCGAATGAACTTGTCTTCGTACATAGCCCCAGAAGTTGCTAAGAATCAGTAACGTAGTTTAATTTCTTAAAGCAATCCACTTGTTTAGAACAAAAAACAACACAACACTTTTCAACTGTAATCTGGAAAGGGAGGAAGTGATATTAGATCTTGCCAAGGTAAATTAAAGTCTAGAAGTGCTGAAATTGCTAATTAATATATGGAGTTGGCTAACCCTTTTCCTCCAGCTCTCAATGCCTCCTTGGTCTTTCTCTTCTTGGCAGAATCGAAACAACTGCCGAAGACTGTGCCTCATCCAAACGACAGACAAAAGTCTGAAGGAGTTTTGAGCCACATCCCAAAGATCAGAAATTCTAAGGAAAGTGCAATGGGGGCAGAACATTTTCTTCTACAACATAGAGTTATATTTGATGAAAACTGGGGCAATGAAATGTACTTTATACTAGAAAACAAATTCAACTAAGGGAAATAAACAGTCATCCTGGATTCCGCAATCAAATCAAGTGTCTAGTAAGTTGACAACTGGATTCTATCCACCAACAGGCACAAGGCTGGGACAATGGCATTTTCGGAGCCCAGGCTTCATCGGTTTTGTGAGACTGGCTGGCTCTTCTGGCTCAAGTTGGGCCTCCAAGATCTTGTCAAGCATGCACTCACCTTAACTCCATCTATGCTCTTCCAGGAAGAGAGGTTAGATGACACATTGCGATACTTTGGGATGGGTCTCCTTTGCTGGACTGGGAAGTGTTCTTCCTCAGTTTCCTCCTTTATAATCAGGTGTGTCACCAATTACCCTTAATTATCGTTGTCCTCGATTCTAGGCTTTAGGGTTTGACAAGTCTCTGAAGCCACATGCCATGAAGGCAAGATGGTTAGAAGTATCTGGGAGTTACCACTGGTTGAAATATCTTCTAAAGATTCCTTACCTTTTCCCCACAAATATCGAGATCGCACAAATACAAGCACAATCAGGGTGAACAAGAAGGAGTTGCGGGTGGGGAAAGGGCAGATACTATACCCTTGCCTGCTTATATACAGTAAGTTATAAAACCTGTTGTACAAGGCAATTAGGAAGCAGCCTGGGTTAAAAGTCAAACCAGGAACGTTCCCTTGACTAAGCATTGGGGGTCACTTTAGTAAGAAAATACCCTGGGTTCTTCTACCCAATCCTACTGGCACAGCCGCTGACTGATGTACCTGATGGAAGATATAGATGACAACGCAGATACCAGAGCCCCGATCCAACGCGCATCTTCAGCTATGTACTTAGCAAACCCCATTTCCCCCTTCCCTGGTAACCCCCATACGCACACCCCACTCTCAAGTTTCCAAGAGTGCAAAGAGTCTCTCCTCTTCGTCTTTCAGCAGCCGCTAATGAACTCCCTACCAGCCACTCCCCAGGGAGGAATCGATCACTGCAATTCTGGGGTCTTCTCATTTTAGGGTAGGGATGGGGAAGGAGAACCGGAAGGAGAGGGATGGACCACCCTATCAATACCGAGCTTCCTTAAGGAGTATGGATACGGGCGGGGCGCTCAGGTTTCCAGGTCCTGACACAATCCCGACCCGAGACCCCAGTCCCCAAACCCCTCTCCTCGCATCCAGCGCAGGCAGAGGAAGGTGGCGCAGGGCTTACCTGTGTTAGTGGCCTGTGGCAGGAGTGTGGGCGATCCGTCAGTGATGGAGGGGGAGGACAGGGAGGGAATGTTGAGGGAAGGGGAACGAGGGGAGCGTCAGTTGGGCAGCATGTGAAGGGGGGAGGTGCGCGCGCCCTCCAGTGCTGGACTTACTCCCGGGGTCGGACGCCGGGTCGATGTCTCAGCCCGGGGAGGGCGTTAGGGGGCGGCCACTTGACACCTCCCTTTGCAGCCGCTGCGTCCCCGGCTCCAACGCGGGCTCTTGCCTGGATGTAGGAAGTTCAGGGGTTTCCTGCGGAGTTTAGGTTAAAGCACTCGCTTTCCACCTGCAGCTCCTTTTAACCGCACCCCCCACCCCGCCTCTTCCCTGACGCGACTCGGGCGGACTCCGTGCCCTCCAGCTCCGTGGAGCGCAGCGGACGCGACGGTGGCGGAGCACAGAGTGGAGGGCAGTGCCCGGAGCGCCCGGGCGCCCACCACGCGGGAAGGGCGGCACCCAGCACACTCCATCCACGCCTCTGCCTGCCGGGGTCAGATGCCGGGGGGCCAGTACAGCGGGCCGCGTAGGGCACCGCTTGCTGTATTTCGGGTCCCATTCCTTTCCTCTTCTTTCTCTCTCCTTAGGCAAGGGGTCGGCGCAGATCTTGAGGAGAGGATCAGCAGGGGAGAAGGGTAGTCCTGCCATTGGCCACCAGAGCAAATTACGCTTTTCAATCAAGAACTCTCTACACAGTCCACGACCTTTTAAAAAAAAATAATAATTAAAAAAAATTGTGTGGTTCGTAAGGGAGGACCCCTCTGAATGCCTTTCAGCCAAGACCTATCCTCACCTCATTTTTTATATTCCTTTTTAACATAATGACTATAACAGTAACAGCAAAAGTTAGCATGTATGTAACAAAGCACTTGACAAGGTGTCTCATTTGAGCTTAACAACCCTTTGAGGTTGCTTTCTGATGAGGAAACCGAGACCAAAAGAGGTTAAGTAATTTACTAGTGAGTATCTGAGTGAGAATTCAAACTGAGGTCTCCCTAACTCCAAATCCAGCACCCCAACCACTAGGCCATCCCGTTGACCTTGTACAAGACCTGGTGTAATTCACCCTCTGCCTTCCTAGAGAGCTGCCTACGTACACAAAGATCATTATTGTTGTTACTATTTATTAATGATACCTGATAGTACTTATATATATTTGCATTTGTTTAATGATTATTTAAATTAAATACATCCATACTTGTCTGGCTCCTTCTAGGAGAAACAGTTGGCTTGCAGATTGCAATACTCCCTTTTACCGAGACCAGTCAACCATTGGTTAACAATAGAGGGGTGATGTACCCAAGTTAGGGAGGCAGTTAGCCAAGGGAACTATTGAAGGCTCTTTAGGGACCTGGTCCTACAGGTTCTAACCTGATCTAATTCAGAAAAGAGATGTGACTTGCTTATTTAAAAACAACAAAGATGAAACAGTACTTAAGTGACCCACTAAGCATTGCCCTGTTGTTGAATTACATTCTCTGATGCAGTCAAGTCTGGAGGCAAATTTTTAGACATCTCTTCAAAGTTACAGAAGGTTCAAGTAGGGTTGTAAATTTTGTCCTGAAGTATTCTATTGAGAACAAGAGCTACAATGCCCTCTTCTCTCCCTTCCATCTATCTAAATCCATCCTTCAAGGCCTCAGCATATCTCATCACCATGAAGCCTTCTCTGATTATTCCAGCAAAGTGATCTCTTCTTTCTTCAAATAAGATCTATTCTTTGTATAAAGCAATCCTGCATTGTCTTTTTAAATTTTATCTGCCTCGCTGTGGATAAGTCACTTCATCTTCTAAATTTCTTATTGCTCTAGACAACCCTTGAAGATTAAAGGTTGAAGAGAAATTGGTATAGTTTCTTCACTCAGGAGTATGCCAATGACATCCTGAGTCCCTATCCATATTGCTATTAAGTTAACTTAGTCAACAAAAATTACATGTAACCAAAGGAAAGTGGAAAGATTCATGACAAGTAGAAGTGAGCCAGAGCATGTTACAGTGATGACTTGCATCATGAGCAGACATCATTAAGGACAATATATAACTGGAAAAGGAGTGGTCTGGTCATGTTGAGAATGAGATTCAAGAGATGAACAGACATCCTGGAAGTATGGCAACCCAAAGATAAAACAAAAGAATTGAGAGGCCTTCAATACCTTGGTAGACTTCTGGGAAAACATGTAGGGTTCTATAGGCTAAGAAGGCGTGGAGGGTCTACAGTCTTGCTGTCCCACATGCCTGGAGTACTCTCTTGGTTTTATCCCCATCAGTTAAGTTCCAATGAAAATGCTGTCTTCCCAACCCCTCTTAATTTGATTACCTTCCCTTTCTAAAATTATTTCCTGTTTATAGCTTATTTGTACATATTTGTTTGATTGTTGTCTTCCCCATTGAAATGTAATCTCCTTGAGGGAAGTGACTGTCTGCTTTTTTTTTTTTGTATCTTCAATGCTTAGCACAATGCCTGGCAGGTGAGAGATGCTTAATAAATATTTACTAGCTGACTTACATTAAGAGTAACCAGACTCACAGAAATCACAGACCTTTCACAATACTTATTTAGTTAACTAATCAATCAATCAGCTAGCATTTATTAAGTTCTCCTTATGTGCCAGACATTTTGTCTGCATACTAGTGATACAAGGGCTAGCAGGTGGCACAGTGGATAGAGTCCTGGACTCAGGAAGACTCATCTTCCTGAATTCAAATCCAGCCTCAGATAGTTACTAATTGTGTGACCACTTAACCCTGTTTGTCTCAGTTTCCTCATTTGCAAAATGATCTGGAGAAGCAAATGGCAAAACACTCGAAGAAAACTCCAAATGAAGTCACAAAGAGTCAGACACCATTGAATCACAACTAGGGATACAAAGTCAGGAATAAAATAGCCCTTGCCCTCAAGGAATCTACAACCTTTTTTTTTTTTTGTGGGGGTGGGGTGAAGGAGGAGGGAATGTTGGGGGAGTGGGAGGAGGGAAGAACAACATAGACTCATATAGAGATTTACAAAATATATGTAAATACAAAATCATTTTCGGAGTGGGTGGATAGGCAATAGCTTTTGGATCAAGAAGGGCCTCTTGGGGAAGGTAGCACTTGAGCTGAGCTCAGAAGGAAGCTAGAGAGTCTAATATTCAGAGGTGATGAGGGAGTGTATTCTAGTCATGGAAGACAGCTCAAGCAAAGGTATGGAGACAGGAAATCAAATGTCATTTATGAGTAAGATCAAGAAAGTCATTCTGGTTAGACCATAGATTACATGAAGTGAAGTAATGTATAGTAAGCCTGGAATAGTTGACTGTAGTTAGATTTGTAAAGGGCTCAGTGAATGCTTACTGAATAAATGAAATCTTGAATACTAGAAAAGTAGCCCAGAAATTCCTGTATTTCAATGAAGAAAGAACTGGGTGCAAAGCTACTAGGTGTTTAGTACTAGGGAGGTAAAGAATGACCGCAAATTTTTATTAAGCACCTACTTCTTGTTGAGCACAGTGGTAGAGGATGGGGGACATGAATTTTGACAAAATTTTTGTCAACTTTGAGATCACAGTCTAACAGTGGTATAAGACACCAACACAGACAGATATAATATACTTTGTTACATAGCGAGTGCCTTAGAAACATATAAAACAACCTACTATGTGAGGACTGAGACTGAAGATCATTGTCAGCTGGAGGGAATCAGGAAAGTCTTCCTGGAGGAGATGGTGTTTGAAATGGGCTCCAAAGAATGGGGTCATCCCTTAAAACTCAACAGGTGAAGACAAGGAAGCATACAAGGATGGCAAAGACACAAATAAAAAACTGTGTTTGGAAGCAGAAATAATGTTTATAAAGTACCTAGCACACAGAAGGCACTGTACAAAGGATAGCTTTATTGTTCTTGTTGGGGGCATGGTGGAGGGAGAGGAGTTTTGCACTTTATTTGACTGGAAATAGGGAACCATTGAAGATTTTTGAGCAGGAAAGTGGGATGATCAGATCTATTATCCAATGAAATAATGTGATTTGCAGATCATGAAACAATTTATAAATATGATTGTTATTATCCTCATTAGGAGCAGCTGAATCTATATATATAAGAAAAGCTATTTTGGCAACAGTAAGTTGAATGGATCAGAGGGGGAGAGAGTATAAAGAGGAAGTTCTCTAAGAAAGCAAAAAGAAATCATTCTGGCAAGTGATAATAAATACCTTTTCAAGGATGACGGTGATCTAAATTCAAGAGGGGTAGAATCAGTAGGATCTGGGATCTGATTGAATATCCAAGATAACATAGATGGAAGAGCCAATGATAATCCCCAAGGTGGCTACGTGAATAAAGTGCCAACCCTGGAGTGAGGAGGATCTGAGTTCAAATCCTGCCTCAGGCACTTAACACAAAAAAATAGCTGTGTGACCTTGGGTAAGTCAGTTAATCCCAATTGTCCTACCTTGGAAGATGCAGATTTGTTAGTTTTCAGCATTGTAGTTGAAGCCATGAGAATGAATGGAATGAATGTGGGGGGAGAAAAGGGGGGGGGGGGAGAGAGAGAGAGAGAGAGAGAGAGAGAGAGAGAGAGAGAGAGAGAGAGAGAGAGATATTGAGGAAAAGCCCTAGGGTAGATATCCCTGGGGAACACTCACATTCAGGGATTTACAGGGTGAGCAGCTAGAAAAGAAAACCAGAGAAAAAGCAGTTAAAGAGCTAAGAGAACCAGGAGAGTTTAATGGATAGAAGTGAAGAGTGACAAATCTTTTTTACTGTTCTAGCAGGGGAATAATTATTTGCCTCATTTAACTGAGAAGCAAGTAGCTATTTCCTCTGATAGGGTCATTGTAAGTATTACTTTATTATTTTTACATTAGAGACAAATATTGACCATATATGTATATAAATTTTAAATTGATGTTATCTATCATGTATTAGCACAATAATCTATTTATTCAGAAGGATATTTATGACTGAAACCATGGTGCTGCAATAATGATTTTGTACCTGCTTTTTCTTTTCTTTCTGTTTTATTTCTTTAATAATATTTTATTTTTCCCCCCAATTACGTGTCAAGACAATTTTTAGCATTTGTTTTTAGAAGATTTTGAGTTCCAAGTTTTTTTCCCTTCCTCCCTCCTCTCCCCTCTTCTTAAAATGGTGGGCAATTTGATACAGGTTATAAAATGCTATCATGTAGAACATATTTCCAAAAAAGTCATAGTTGTGAAAGAAGAAACAGATCAAAAGGAAAAAAAAAAACCATGAAAAAGAATAAAGTAAGTGAAAAAAGTAAGCTTCAATTTGCATTCATAGTCCATCAGTTCTTTGTCTGGATGTGGATAGCATTTTCCTTCATGAGTTCTTTGTACTTGTCTTGGATCATTGTATTGCTGAGAAGAGCTGAGTCATTCATAGTTGATCGTTACACAATGCTGCTGATACTGTGTACAATGTTTTCTTGGTTCTACTCATTTCACTTTGTATCAGTTCATACAAATTTTTC
The DNA here is from genome assembly GCA_028646515.1 of Pseudochirops corinnae. NCBI lineage: Eukaryota > Metazoa > Chordata > Mammalia > Diprotodontia > Pseudocheiridae > Pseudochirops > Pseudochirops corinnae. The sequence continues at coordinate 147,317,745 of CM053588.1, forward strand.
CAGGTTTTTCTGAAATCTGCCTGTTCATCATTTCTCATTGCACGATAGTATTCCATTACATTCATATACCACTGCTTGCTCAGACATTCCCCAATTGATGAGCATCCGCCTTAGTTTCCAGTATCTTACCACCAGAAAAAAGACTGCTATGATTATTTTTGCACATGTAGGTCCTTTCCCCTTTTTTATGATCTCTTTGGGATACAGACCTAGTAGTGGTATTGCTGACTCAAAGGGTATGTACCAGTTGGTTGCCCTTTGAGTATAGTTCCAAATTAGTCTCCAGAATGGTTGGATCAGTTCACAACTACACCAACAATTTATCAGTGTCCCAATTTTCCCATATCCTCTCCAACATTTATCATTTTCCTTTTTAAAAAAAAATCATATTACCCATTCTGATAAGGTGTGAGGTGGTACCTCAGAGTTGTTTTAATTTGTATTTTCTCTAATCAAAAGTGATTTAGAGCACTTCTTAATATGCCTATAGATAGTTTAGATTTATTCATCTGAAAACTGCCTATTCACATCTGTTGACCATTTATCAATTGGGGAATGGCTTGTCTTCTTATAAATTCAGTACATATATTTGAGAAATGAGACCTTTATCAGAGACACTTGCTGTAAAGATTATTTCCCAGCTTTCCACTTTTCTTCTGATCTTGTTCATATTGGTTTTGTTTGTGTAAAAGCTTTTTAATGTAATATAATCAAAATTATCTATTTTACATTTCATAATGCTCTCTGTCTCTTGTTTGGTCATAAATATGTAATTTACTTAACTTCTTTAAGAATTTGGATGCTTGGTACATTTATGTTTAGTATTGATATTACTACATTGTCTATGGGTACCTTTCAGCAAGATGTAGTTTCCTTCCTTGTCTCCTTTAATTAGGTCTATTTTTGTTTTTACTTTGTCTGAGATCAGAATTGCTACTCCTGCTTTTTTTTACTTCATAATAAATTCTGTTCCAGCACCTTACCTTTACTCTGTGTGGGTCTCTCTGTTTCAAGTAAATTTCTTTTAAACAACATATGGTAGAATTCCGGTTTTTGATCCTCTCTGCTCTCTGCTTCCATTTTATGAGAGAGTTCATACTATTCACATTCACAGTTATGATTACTAACCGTGTATTTCCCTCCATCCTATTTTCTTTCTTGTTTGTCCTCTTTCTCCTTTTAACCTTTCTTTCCTCACTAGTGTTTTGCTTCTTTCTACCATCTCCCCTGATCTGCTTTCCCTTCTGTCAATCCCCCCCACCTTAATCAATCCCCTCAGACTTAATCTTCTCCCCTACTACTTCACTATTGGGTAAGATAGATTTCTATATTCAACTGATTATGTATATTATTCTCTCTTTAAGCCAATACTAATGAGAGTAAGGTTCAAGTGATGTCCATTGCCCACCCTCCCATCTTCCCCTCTATGGTAGTAGCTTTTTCACACCTCTTCATGTGAAATAATTTATCTCATTCTACTCCTCCCTTCCTTCTGCACCAAGTGTATTCCTTTCTCATCCCTTAGTTATTTTTTTTATGTCATTCCCTCAAATTCACCTTATCCCTGTATCCTCTGTCTATGTATATTCCTTGTAGTTGTACTATTAGTGATACAATTTTTAAGAAGGACAAATATCATCTCCCCATGTAGGGATTTAAAGAGTTCAGCTTCATCAAATCCCTTATTTTCTTTTCCCTTTTCAGGCTCATTTTGGGTCTTGATATTGGAGATCATATGTAATACTGATAGTGGCTCCCCGATATTTGAATTGTTTCTTTCTGGCCACTTGTATTTTAAACTTGACCTGATAGTTCTGTAATTTGGCTATAATGTTCCTTGGAGTTTTTATTTTGGGATCTCTTTCCTGAGGTGATCCTAGATTCTTTCAGTGCCTATTTTGGTTTCAGTGTATCAGAGCAGTTTTTCCTGATAATTTTTTGAAACATGCTGTCCAGGTCCTCTTTTTGATTATGGCTTTCAGGTAATCCAATGATTCCGACATTGTCTCTCCTGGACCTATTTTCCAGGTCAATTGTTTTTCCCATGAAGTATTTTATATTTTCTCTTTTTCCATTCTTTTGAATTTGATTGATTCTTGATGTCTCATAGAGTCATTAGCTTCCATTTGCTGGATTCCAACTTTTAAGGAGCTGGATGCCTCTGTTAGCTTTTGTATTTCCTCTTCCATTTGGCCAGTTGTACTTTTTAAGGAGTTATTTTCTTCAGTGGCATTTTGTATCTCCTTTTTCATTTGGCCAATTCTACTTTTTAAGCAGTTGTTTTCTTTTCCCAAGCTGTTGACTCTTTTTAAAATAATTCTCTTGCATCACTTTCATTTCTTTTCCCAATTTTCTTTTACCTCTCTTACATGATTTTAAGCTCCTTTTTGAGCTCTTCCTTGAGTTCTTTCTGAGTTGTGACTATTTCTTGTTTTTCTTTGGGGTTTTACTCATAGATGTTTTGGTATTGTTGATCCCTCCTAAGTTTGTGTCTTGATCTTCACTGTCACCATGATAACTTACTATGGTCAAATTCTTTTTCTGTTGTTTTTTGCTCATCTTTTGTGGCCTTTTAACTTTCCTTTAAATTTGAGCTCAGAGTGGAAAGGGTACTGTCTCAGACTTCTTGTGCCAGGGGCTGCAGGCCCTGCCTGTTTACCTGGTGCTGCACTGAATGGGTGGTTTGGGGTATGGCTGGTGCAACTGGAGGTAACAGGGGCCTGGAAGCTTATCTGGTGCTGAGTCAGGGTCCTAATGTTGATGTTTGGTGTGTACTGATATTGGTGGACTGTTTCTTCATTTCTCCAGGGCTGTTTAGAAGCAGGTGGCTGTCTGGCTGCTGCAGGTTGCCTGTTTGCCCAGGGCTATGCTGAAGCACATGGGGTGCCCTGGTGTTGGGGTTTGCCTGTTCCACTGCACTGGGGCTTAGGATCTCTTATTGTTTTTTTGAGGTGGGACTTGCTGTTGGCTCACTGGGACACTTCTTGTCCAGGACTGTGTTCCCTTTTTGCCCTTGGTGATCTTTTTGGTGATCTTCCAAGTTTCTTGGACTAAAAGATTGTTTTACCCAGTCTTTTTGCTGGTTCTGCTATTCCAGGATTTGTTTGGGGGCACTATTTTATGGTGGTTTGGAGGTGAATATAGGAGAGTCATGCTGATTTACTGTTAACTCCGCCATCTTGACTTCTGGAAGTGTATCTTTTTTTTCCTTAAAACATTAATTGAATAAACTCAAAATATCTCTGAAGATAGGAGAGGCAAGACAATATCCAAGAAAAGGGAAGGGTCAACTGTATTAAAAACTATAGTGAGGATAGAAAATAAAGGTCATTGGCTTTGGTGATTAGGTGTGTAAGACACGGCTCCTGCTATAATTATATGCTAAACTGTGTGGCACAGTGGATGAGTATGATGAGATTTCAGAGAAGGGGGAGATCGATAAGAGGGTAGTTAGGAAAAATGTCAAGGAGCTGGATCTTGAAAATGTGGAATATTTGTATAGGTGAAAGACAAAGGGTGATAAATTCCAGATCAATATGTCAAGCACATGTAATTTCATCTAAATGCAGATTACAATCCTTGATAATTTAGGAGATAAATCCAAGAGTTGCCTGAGGGTCAAAGACATTTAAAAACTGGTCCAATTTCAGTAGCTGAGTAGATAAGCATTCAAGAATTGCCTGAGTCTCAGAGAGGTTAATGAAAGGGAAAGAGCCCTACCTCTGGAGTCAGAGGACCTGGGTTCAAATCCCACCCCTAATGCTTACTACTAGAAAGAATTTGGGCAGGTGACTTTAACCTTCTTGAGGTTCAGTCCTTTCCAGCTTTCTATCTAGTCTGTGTTTTTAAGAGTCAAGAGTGGGATTTGAATCCAAATCTTCCTGATTTCAGATTTCAGATCAAGTCAAGTCTATCAATCAAAAGACATTTATGAAGCACCTACTATGTGCCAGGCACTGTGCTAAGCTACGAAGCCCTCAAGGACCTCATGATCTACTAGGGGAATTGTCCAGACAAAGCATATACAGGATAAATAGAAAAGTAATCTTAGAAGGAAGGCATTAGCATCAGGAAAGGCTTCTTACAGAACGTAGGATTTTAGCTGAAACACAATACTTCATATACTGTAAGTAAGTGGATCAGAATGGTTGAAGAAACAGCCTGAGAATGAATGATATAGTCAATTCAATTTAAGCATTTAGTTAGAACCTATTATGTACAAGGCAAGGTGTCTAGGAAATTGGTCTAGTTAGAGGGGACCACATATGTTATAAAATCATAGAAAATGAAGTAGAATAGGCAGATGGGGTCTAGATTATAAAGTAATCTCAAAGCAAAGCAGAGGAATTTAAATATGGCCTGCTGGGAAACAGGAAGTCACTAAAGGTTTTTTGGCAGAAGACAGGTATGTAAGATGATTAGGCCACAGCAATGTAAATGGAAATAAAATTGAAACTATCCCTGAACAATAGTAATGCCTGCACATGGGCCTAAAAAGGAGTTGGGATAAAACAATTCCCTTCTTTGATAGGGAGAGAAGAGACTGTGGGTACAGAGGAGAGACTGTGGGTTGCATATACTATGTGAGGACTGAGACCATCTTGGTCTCTTTAGACCAAGATCTTGGCATGTCTAGCTGAGTGATTTTTTCTCTTTTATTCTTTGTTACGAGGATGACTTGTTAGATGGGAAAGAGGGGAGGGATACATTTAGATATGAAGATCATTTAAAAAATAAAAGATCAATAATTTTAAAAGGAAAATTAGCTTAGTACTGAATAAAGGAAGAGAGACTCTAACAAACTGTCCAGGTGTGAACTGATCGGAAATTAGATTAGCATGCTTATAATGATGGGAGATAAAGGTGATATGAGAGGCATTTCAAGGAGGAATCACGATAGATTGGACAGGGAGGGATGAATCAACTTTGAAACTCACGTTTCTTCATTACCCTTTGCCCCTAGGGTTTCTTCCCCCTTTTGATTGGAGAAGGTGGAGCTTGTTTATTGGAGAGTTCCTTCTAGATCCTCTGCTATTTAAAGAGGGTACCCAGGACATTCATCACTTAGCACCTGGACGTTCTGCTGGACTTCATGATCTTCACAAACTCTTCCATCCTACAAGATAAAGTCAACTCTGAAACTCACACTTCCTCAGTCCTCTGGCTCCTGGGACCCTCTCTCTCTCTGACTGGAGGGTGTGAAGTGTGGACATTGGAGAACTTCATCCAGATCCTTCCTCCTCCAGCTGCAGGACTGACTTCATCATTTCCCCATGCTGAATCCCACTCCCCTCCCCCAGCTTCTTATGTGACTCTCCCCTCCCCCCCTGTTTTGATTGTGAGATTCTTGAGGGCAGGGATTGTCATTCTTATGCCTTTTTCTGCATCTCCAGCACTTAGTACAGTGACTGGCACATAGCTGATGTTTAATAAATACTTATTGATTGATTCTATTCATGAATGAAAGATGATTTGAAAATTTGGAACTCAACGTGACTGGGAGAATGATGATACCACTAATTTCTGTTAATGCTTGAAGAGCTCCAGTCCTACAGCCGAGTGCCTTCAGCTACATCTACTACCTACCTGCGCATCAAATTTAATACATTTTAAGTTATCTAATCATATTCCCCTACTTCTAAACCTTCCCTTCTCCCTATTTTATGTTTTGTTTTTGTTTACTTGGTGGCTTCATAACCCCTCAGCCATTCTGGCTAAAAACCTTGGAGTCATTGTTGTTCATTCTACTTCTGAAACATCTCTTGCATCCATTGGGGCATATGGGGAGTTCAAGGAGGACTAGCACCTCTGGTGTGAGGGCTTGCTTAACCTTTTTCAGGGCTGTTCATCCACCTTTGGTGTCCATCTCACATTCAACTATCACCTATGGCTCCAAGAAGCTATAGCATGAGCACACCCCAGTAAAACCATCCTAGCAATCAGGCTAAACCAGGTTGAGAGAAAGTGATAGGCCTCAAACCCATCAATGAATAAGGGGGGTATCTACTCTAAGCATGTGAAGACTTTCCCTGGTGGAATGGGCAGATGAGGATAATTTATTCCAATGTATCATGAAGGTGGTTGTGGTTGAAGAAGGTGCTGTAGAGAGCTTAGAACTTGGTCAGAATTAAAAAAACACCAAGGTCACCCACTGTATTCTGGGCCGCCTCTAGTCATCCTGACTTTTATCTGGCTACTGGACCCTGATCACTCAGGAAGAGAGAGTGAGGCTGACAACCTTGTACAATTTGGCCTCACTTAAATCTAATTCACCCAAAAGTTAGGACATCACCATGATGTCATTGGTCCTTTTCAAAAAGAAAGACGAAACCAAAACAGCAACTACTTCGCTTCTTCTCCCCACATTGTCATAGATCCCATACCTTATCTCTTCTTGCCTTCACTATGATAATAGCTTCCTTACTGGTCTTCCTGACTCCAGTATCCACCTTCTCCAATCCATTTTTCACAAAGCTGCCAGAGGAATTTTGCTGATGCCCCTGTCTGATCACCTCACCTGTCCCTCCACTAAAAAACATTTGGTACGAAGTCTCTCTGTTACCTACCAAGTAAAGGTCATTTATGGGGCCTTTCTGACATGACCCCTCTCTACATCCCTTCAAACATCATACACCAGAATTGTTAAACACATGGCCGGGGGTGCTGTGTTGCTGCCTTTAGAGCTTCTGAGTTAGGTACAAACCAGATTAAAATGGAATAGAGAAATATTTAGCAAAATAAATAAAAATACAGCACAGCATAGATAATGTTGATATGTGGTTTTCCAAGTCAATGTACAGCCCCTCGGGGGTCTTACATACGGCATAATCATATTTATTTGTATTTGATGCCACTGCTGTTCCTTTCAGTCCGACCAAACCGCACATTGGCCCCTGTTTTCTTCCCAACCTCTCGTATTACCACATCTTTGCTCAAGTCATCATTCTTGCTTAGAATAGGCTCTTCTTCCTCATCAAATTTCCATCTATTAAAACCCACGTACTTCCTTTAAGGCCCAACTCAAGCTGCTGTTATTTCATGAAGCTTTCTGTGTTTCTCCCCACCACTCTGTGCACATGCAGAGACACTTGAAAGTGAGCTTGTCTCCTAGAATTCTATCTAGTTATCTCCTCTACATTTATCACCTTCTGTTGTTTATTTATTTTTGGTTAAGTCTGCCCCTAATTTCACCAACAGATTAGCCCTTGAGGAAAGGGATTAGATTTAAATCATCCTGGATTCCCCAGTATCTAGTTTAGTGACTTGAACATAGTACACACTTAATAAATGTTCGTTGAATTAAACTAGTTTTGGCTTAGGGGAAGAGAGATGGTGAGTGCAATTAGGGACTTGCTGAGTTTGAGGTTAAAAAGGGGCATCTGAGTGAAAATGTCCTGTAACCAGTTGGAGATGTCAACCTGGAGCTGAGGAAACAGACAGACAGACAGAAAGAAAGAAAGAAAGATAGCAAGAAAGAAAGAATAAAAGAAAGGAAGGAAGGAAAGGAGGAAGGGAAAGAAAAGAAGGGAAAGAAAGGAAGGAAGGAAGAGAATGAAGGGAGGAAGGAAGGGAAAGAAACGAAGGAAGAGAAAGAAAGGAAGGAAGGAAGAGAAAGGAAGGAAGGAAGAAAGGAAGAAAGAAAAAAGGAAACAAAGAAGAAAAAGGAAGGAAATATAATTTCATAACTTTAGTCTTTGTAGGAATTTTGTTTTTGGAGATGGGAGAACTGAGGCAAAGAAAAGTTAAATGACTTGCCCAAGGTCATCAAGTTTGTGCATAGAAAAGGTACAATTTGAACTCAGGTCTTCTGACTCAGAATTCAGGAGTGTCTCTGTACTATATGACACTTTGCCTCTGAATTGAATCATGCTGTATTCATCATCTATTGACGAACTATGAATTCAAGTCCCTTTCCAGGGCTGTTGGCTGCCCTCCGTGTCTGGAATGCTCTCCACCCCTGGCTTCCCTGGCTTCCTTCAAGTCCTGTTTAAAATCTCATCTTCTATAAGAAGTCTTTCTTGATCCTCCTTAATATTAGTGCCTTTCCCATATTTATTATCTTCTATTGATCCTGTATGGGCATCTAGATGGTACAATGAATAGAGTCGGGCCTGCAGTCAGGAAGCCTCATCTTCCTGAAGTCAAATTCTGCCTCAGACACCTAGTGGTTGTGCGACCCTGGGCAAGTCACGTAATCCTGTTTGCCTCAGTTTCCTCATCTGTCAAATGAGCTGGAGAAGGAAATGGCAAACCACTCCAGTGTTTTTGCCAAGAAAACCTCAAATGGAGTTATGAAAAATTATATACAACTGACACAACTGAGAGACATTTACCCTGTTTAGATTTTGTTTGTCCATAATTGTCAGCACGCTGTCTGATCTATGAATGTGAGTTCCTTGAGCTTAGGTAGGGACTGTCTTTTGCCTTTCTTTCATCCCCAGTGCTTAGCAGAGTGCCCAGCACATAGTAGGTGCTTAATAAATCCTTATTGACTGACTGACTGCCAGAAGAAAGTCATGTCAATATTTAGCGAGAAGTTGGTGAAGAAATATCTCCTAGCCCAAGATGACGGATTTCAGAGCAAGGTCAGACACCTGGAATCAGACACCTGGAACTGTGAACATAGAGGTGAGGGGGAATATGTGGAGAGAGAGCAGATTAGGGCCAAAGACTGAACCTTGAAGAAAGTTCATAAACAAGCTTCAAAGGTAAGAATAGTACCAGGATGACATAGTGTCAGAGAAGTCAAAGGAAGACATCATTTCAAAGAGGAGGGGGTGGTTAGCTTGTTGGATGATGGGTCAGGAAGGATGAGGATGGACAAGAGACCAGTGATAACTTTTGAATTACCACCTTCTCCATGAAGCCTTTTCTGGGTACTGCCCTCTGCTACTGCTCTCTCCCTCATCAAATGACCATGTTCTTGCTTATTTCTTTTTTTTTTTTATTTTAACTTTTATTTATTTTAGTTTACAGCATTCATTTCCATGGTATTTTCAGTTACAAATTTTCTCCCCAACTTTCCCCTACCCACCACCCCAAAACAGCCCACCCAACCCAACCCCTCCCCCAATCTATTCTCTCCTATGTCCTCCCCCATCACTCCTCTGACTTTCAGGTAGGGCAGGATGAATCTCCCTACCACAGTGCCTGTGTATCTTAAGTCCCAGTTGGATGTAGTTAATAATAATAATAACTGTATATATATATATATATATATATATATATATATAAATAACATTTG
>CM053588.1:147327488-147355978 GCA_028646515.1 Pseudochirops corinnae
AAGGGGAAAACCATGAGAAAGAAAAAGCAAAAAAAAAAAAAAGTGAAAATAAATGCTTCAATCTGCATAGCTCTTTCCCTGGATATGGAAAGTATTTTCCATCATGAGTCTTTTGAAATTGTCTTGGATCATCATATTGCTAAGAAGAGCTAAGGCTATCATAGTTAACTGCTGCTGTGTACAATGTTCTGGTTCTGCTCACTTCACTCAGCATCAGCTTATGTATGCCTTTCCAAGTTTTTCTGAAATCTGCCTACTCATCATTTCTTTGGGACAATGATATTCCATTACATTTGTATACCATAAATTGTTCAGCCATTCCCTGATTGATGGGCATCTCCTCAATTTCCGGTTCTTTGCCACCACAAATAAGAATTACTATAAAGATTTTTGTACATGTGGGCCCTTTCCCCTGTTTTACGTTCTCTTTGGGATACAGACCTAGTAGTGCTATTGCTAGATGAAAGGGTATGCACAGTTTGATTGCCCTTTGGGCATAGTTACAAATTATCTCCAGAATGGTTGTGTGAATTCACTACTCTACCAACAATGCATTAGTGTTCCAATTTTGCTACATCTTCTCCAACATTTATCATTTTCATTTTTTGTAATATTAGCCAATCTGATAGATGTGATGTGGTACCTCAGAGTTGTTTTAATTTGCATTTCTCTAATCAATAGTTATTTAGAGCATGTTTTCATTTGATTATAGTTTGAATTTTTTCCCCTGAAAACTGCCTGTTCATATCCTTTGACCATTTGTCAATTAGGAAATGACTTGTATTCTTATAAATTTGACTCAATTCTCTATATACTTTAGAAAAGAGGCCTTTATCAGAAACACTTGCTGTAAAAATTGTTTCCTAGCATTCTGCTTTCCTTATAATCTTGGTTGCACTGTTTTTGTTTATGCAAAACCTTTTTAATTTAAGGTAATCAAAATGATCCATTTTTCATTTTGTAATGTTCTCTATATCTATGTTTGCTCATAAAGTCTTCCCTTTTCCATAGACTTGACAGGTAAACTATTCTTTGCTCTCCCAATTTGCTTGTGGTATCATCCCTTATGTCAAAATCATTTGAGCTTGATTATTGAAAATAATTCTAGAATGCAACGTTAAAAGGGTGATCTAGACTATCTAGAAAGGATAGTAATGATTATAGAGAGTCATCAAGAACATGACATACCACTGGGGCTTCATTTCCCTTTTTTGACAGTATTATTAAAATAGAATATTAGGGGAATGTTGTGGATGTAATTTTGTCTAACTTTTAGCCAACTTTTAGATACAGAGTCTCCTACTATGCTTGTGTAAAAGGTGGAGAATTGTAGACTTGCTAAAAATATGATTACATTGATTCAGAACTGATTGAATGGCTAGACCCAAAGTATAGTTCAATGTCCTCATGGTATGAGGTCTCCAGTGGAATACTCTTGGGATCTATGGCTCTGTGCTATTTAAGTTAAACATATACTTGTTTACATTTCCAATTCATTTTTTTCATACTAGAATAAAGGCTTAGGTAGATGGTCTTCAAATCTAAGAGTAATGATAGCCTTCACAAGGAAAGACATGGACAGACATCAGTTGTTTCAAAAACCATCTGTGGGTTTTGGGTGGCTGCAAGCTCAATGTGAGTCAACAGTGTAATGTTGTTGTTCACTTGTTTCCATAACGTCCAACTCTTCATGACTCCATTTAGGGTTTTTTTTGGCAAAGATACTAGATTAGCTGGCCATTTTCTTCTCCAGCTCATTTGACAGATGAGGAAACTGAGGTAGACAGACTTAAGTGACTTGCCTACGGTCACACATCTAGTAAGTGTCTGAAACCAGATATGAACTCATGTTTTCCTGACTCCAGATCCCGGTTTCTTTATCCGCTGTTCCACCTAGTTGCCAACAGTGATGTAGCAACCAAAAAAAGTTGATCCATTTCCAGCTTCACTAAAAGAAGCATTGTTTCAGGAATAAGGAAGTCATAGTCCCACTCTATTCTGATCTTCTCTGGAGTATTGTGTTAGGTCCGGTCATACAGTTTAAGAAGGATATTGATAAGCTAGAAAGTGTCCCAAGAAAGTCAGCCAGAGTGGAAAGGGACTTCAATCCATGTCATATTAGAAATGATAAAAGGAACTAGGAAATTTTAGTCTGAAGAAAATTCAAGACATGATAGCTTGTCAAGTATTGGAAGGACTATCATATGGAGGAAAGATTTGATTTGTTCTGTTTGACATCAGAGGGCAGAACCCGGAGCAATGAGTGGATTTTTCAAAGAAAATTTGATTGGATTGATGTTCTATGTAGCCTGTTAACTTCCTGACAATTATACCTATCCTTAAAAAAGGAAAAAAAAAAAAAAAAAAGGGAAAAAAAGGGTCAGCTAGGTGGTTCACTGGATAGAGCACTGACCCAGGAAGACCTGAGTTCAAATCTAGCCTCAGACACTATCTATGTGACCACAGGCAAGTCACTTAACCCTGATTGCCTCCAAAAAATTTGAAAAAAGAAAAGAATGTCCAAAATAGAAATCCTCAAGAGGTAACTCCCTCCCCTCCCATTAGAGGTTTTCTCAGAGGCTCTTGTCCATTATGTTATGGTGGGGATTCCTTTTTTGTACAGGTTGGACATATAAATGGTCCCTCTCAACCCTGAAACTCTGTGATTCTATGATTCTTCTCCTAAGAAACAATGTTTGGAGAAAGATAGTAAACATCAAGTAAACATCATAGTTGGGGACAAGTGTCCCCAACCCAATGGTATTGCTCCATCTCCCTCAAAAGAATTTACCTGGATTTTCAGAGGAGAATAGAATCATCTCCCCTTTCCAACTTACAGACTCATAGATATAGAGCTAAAAGGGACCTGAGAGTTTTTCTAGCCCATCTTGTAGATGAGGCAACCAAAGTCCAGTGAAGTGAAGTGACCTACTCACACACGTAGTAAATGGAAAAGTTGGGATCTGACCCCAGGTCCTCTTACTTCAAAATTGAGTGGTCTTTCCATGATATCATATTTGGGAACTTGACTATTGGCTTTTCCTTCATCCATGGTCAATAATTTGTGGAAATGTCTTCTACTTATATCAAGGTTGGGCATCAACACTTACTTTAAAACTTATACCATTTACCTTTGTTTTCTCTAGCATGTGTGCCCTTCACCTAACAGTATTGTCCTTCCTCGGAGGGAATGTATTAGCTTCTATTTGATTTGTCAGATTCATGATGAATCATTGAGAAAAGACAAGAGAAGACAGGAAAGAAACACACTTATCCACTTTGTGTATCTTGGTCATGAGCAATGCAGGCTAAAGGGTAACTTGGAAGAAAATGTTTCTCCTGGAGAAAATTTATCTAGGGGCTATAAAGGATCATGATTCTCAGGTGGTACCCTGGACTTCCAAAGCTACTTTGCTGACCATTTCAGTATCACTGCTGTCAAGTTTGCTGTATACATTAGAACAAAAGAGTGACTCCCTCTAGACCTTTCCTTTAGATCTTTAGCCCATTGCTCTACGTGCTAAAGGTGAGACAATGAGTCACCTTCCAAGGGTGGACATTAACAAAAACCACGAAGTTTGTCATCAGAGCCCTACCTTCTGGTGCCCATTTCCTGCCTGGCTCAGGTTCTCATTAGGAGGCAGTATAGAAGAATGGAAAGAGCACTGGTTTTAGATCAGAGGCTCTGGATTAAAATCTCACCTCTGATTCTAAGTACCTTTGTGACCTTAGGCAAGTCACTTAACTCCATCTGCAAAATGAAGGGGTTAAGAGGCAGCCTGACACCATGGATGGAATGTTGCCCTTGGAGTAAGGGAATGTTGGGTTCAAATCCTGTTCAGTCTCTGCGTGACCCTGGGCAAGCCACTTAAATGAAGGGGTTGGACCGAGTGACCTCGAACATCCTTTCTACATCTAAATCTATCATTTTGTGATGAGAATGGCCTCTGAGGTGCCAACCAGTCCTGGATCTATGATCCTATAATCCTAATCCCCATGAAAGTGTCATCTGTAGGGTTTAAGGAATATTCTGTACCAGTAGTTCTGGGATTTCAAAAGAGAAATCTTTTATTAGGAAGTATTTTCCTGAGGTCACTCTGATTGTACTGGCTTAAGTGGTGTTGCCTCATATCTTATTGGCTTTTGACCTTTCTCTGACCAGTCACCCCTGCCATAATACCTATATATTCTCTCCTGTTCATTAAGGAAAATTGTGACCTCCTGTATGCACATCATGACTACATAAATTAAGAACTTGGCACATTTAGGGTACCCATCTCCTGCTGACTTGACACTTTTAGAAATCTGAATGGCTTCTCTTAAACCCAGCACTTAGCATAGCACTTGGCATATAGTGGTTGCTTAATAAATATTTGTCGACAGATTGATAAAAGCTGCTGGAGAAGAGGGGCCAAACCAGGTAGCAGCTGGGAACTCCCACGTGCCCAAGTTGCCAATGGGAGCTAGGTGGTGTCCCTGACTCCCAGATTAGGAAGGCCAGTGACAACCTGAGCAGCTCCACCCCAGTCTGCCCCTCCCTTATTCCATCTCCCAACCTGCTGGCACAGCCCTCATGGACTCCAGGGACTTTCCTTTTGCTGAACTACCAAAAACGCAGTATAAATGACAACTCTGACTTTATTGGGCAGAGAGATAGAGGCATAGAGGGGTGAGCGACCTGCCCATGTGGTTGTTGTCTCAGTGTTCTTTATCTGTAAAACTGGAATAAGAATGCCTGTCGTGTTCACCATCCGGACTTGTCGTGACATGCAAATGAAGTGACTGCAACATGCTCTGCAAACTTTAAAGGACTCTAGAAAAAATTTTTTTAAAAATATGTTGAAAGGGTGTTAAAAGAGGGCTGGGCAGAAGCATGTACTGTTGGGAAGTCACTAATTTCTCTTAAACTTTCCATTGTCCTAGATTTGGCTCTACTGAATCTTGATCTCAGTTTTTGTCGGCTTCTCCGTATTAACTTCCACATCTCTGATTAGCTCACTGTGCTCGACATTGTGTTAGCACAGAAATTCAAGGCATTCTATGCCATGTTTGCAGTCAGTCTGTCATTCTTGACATCACTTCTTGATACATCAACATTCTCAGTATCAGACTGACATGTAGTGATAGCAGCGTCTTGGGCCTCTGCCATCATAGCTTCCTTCTCTTACCCCTGACCAGACCCCAGCAGCAATACAGGCCTGCTCCAGCTCCCAGGCCTCTAGGGCCTCCTAATAACTTTTGAATCCTCACCACCTCTGGAAATCATAATGTACAATGTGTGGAAGGTCACCAACTCTAGTCTAATTGCTTAGAGTAAAAACCATAAGCTGCTTTTAAAAATGTATTTGGAAATAAAAAATCTTTCTCTGGAGATTTAAAGAGTTTGGAAATGATAAGGAGCTAGAAAAACAGAAAAGGACAGTCAAAGGCCTCATTTTAATCCAACCACATCCATTATATCAAAGAAATTATTTTTTTACCAACTGTTCAAGGATAGGCAGAGCCACACCATGATATCTGAATGGTAATGCTTCCTTGGAAGTAGAGAACACACCACTTTTTCTTTATGTTTTTATTATACTGGTGAACTAGCAAGACCTCAAATATCACCATTTAATTAAATTTTGCTATAATTTGTGATTGATTATCTAGAATTTGTATGTGTAATGAGATCTTTACATAAGCAGTATAATTGGGGCTTAAGATGTGAGGAACTTCAAAGTGCTTTTGTTTCTATATTCTGAAAATTTTGGCAACCTTGAAAGGATAAATGTTCCCACCAGCTTGGCTGGGGTTGAGTGTGTAGGAGACATGGGGTGAGGGGAGGGCCAGGAGGGCCAGTACAGAGAGGGGCAGATCAATGGGATTTAAACCATGGTTTGAAATGTAAAACTAGAAGTAGAAATTTCCATGCCAAGGGCAAGATCCCAAACTTTGCTTGAGGTATGTAATTTAAGGCTATGGTTTCATGTGAGACCCTTGAATAGAAGCCTAACGATGCTATCAGAGAGCCCGCTAAGAAGGGTAGGAAGAAGCAGGGCATTAGACAAGCTCACTTCATTTGGCATCTGGTGGCTTTCTATTTTAGCTCATTGTTTTTGCCAGCTAAGTACCAAATCTATTGTTTTTGTATTGTTGAAGGACTGTAAGTACTATAGTACCCTTAAAATCTGGCACCCTGGAGTAAAGTCCCAATTGTCCTCCCCTAGTTATGGCTCTACTGAAATGGACTTGTAAAAAGAAATATATTAGAAATCAAAAGTGCTTTTTAAAATTTCCCATTTAGATCATTCTCACTTACCCCCAGCAGCTCAGAAAATCTTCTCTGCAATTTTTATTTATATTCCTTTGCCCTTCACAACTTTTCATACTTTATCATAAAAAATAAACCATCTCCTTTCCCACCATAGCCAAAAAAAGAAAATGACCCCAATGTCCAAAATAAATCAAATGACTGACTTTTATCCCAATACTTTTCTCTTATTTAGCTACCAAACTGGTCGTTGTAGACAGTCCGGTCCTTTTATAGTCACTTCTCATTTCTCAGAGTCAATAGGTTTTCTTTCCTCTTGATTCCTTTGTCTGCCCTTGGTTGATCATCTCCAATGTGTGCTCTACACATCTAGTTTGTCTGTGGACGTTTACATGTTGATCTCTCCATTAGACTATGAGCCTCTTGAGAGTGGGGGCTACCTTTACCTTTCTTTGAATTCCCTGCATTTAGCACAGTTCCTGGAACATAGTAGGCACTTAATAAATGCTTGTTGACTGAATGACTAACTGACATGTTGGAACAACAAGGAGGTATTTGGCAGAACCTGAAATGGCAGCAGTACCATTCTTACCCTGGGAGAAGTGTGCTCTTTCAAGACCATGAACTCATTTTTTTTCAGACTTATGGACTATTTTGAGAGGCAGGTTGGCAAAGTAGATAGAGTAAGATAGTCTGTAAGGGAGGATGATGACCTGAGTTCAAGTCTACCCTTTGACATATATTGGCTGCATGACCCTGAGCATATCACTTAAAGATTCTCAGGCAACTCCAGTCTTAGTTACATAGTAAGTCCTGGCCTGCGTTGGTTGAGACTTACTTCACCAGGAAGTTTCCAAAAACAAAGCAATAACAGATCAGGACCCCTTCATTCAAAGGATAATTTTAGTAGACAAGAGACAAAGATCTATTATCCTACCCAGTCCATTTTGTCACCAATCACTGTCCTCACCACCACCCCATAACAAAAACAATTTAAAAAAGGAAACAAGTTCTCACCAAGATGAGGGGAAAGATAGGTTTTGATCAGGAACCAATGAGATGGTCAGGTTTAAATTAAATGACATGCTTCAGGTGATCCCAAGTTCTGAAAGGATCTGCCAATGGAACAAGATGTAGAAGATTACACCAAATAGGAAAGTCTTTAATACTTATCTAGGTCATACTATGTGTCACTTGTCCTATATCAGCTAAATAATCAGTATAATAATAAAATGTGCATTTCAAAGTCATCATGCGATTCACTAACATAATGGGCTTTTCCAAATTGGTATCCTTCTTGACCCCTCTGAAGCATTTGACCCTTGACATTAAAAGAGTTGTGTAGAAGGTAGACATTATCAAGTGCTACAGAGAGGTCAGGAAGGAAAGAAAGGGCCATTTTATTGGCTAATTAAAAGATCACTGCTGACTACAGAGAAAGTTAATATTATTTTACTATTTGAGCAATTAATATTATTTTACTATTTGACTCTTTATCAAATGTTCAAAAATTAACTATACTTGATAATGAAAAGTTTTCCTGTTTCTGGAGGCAGAACCAAAATGGTAGAATAAAGTAAGCACTCAGCCAACCTCTCCTAATGTTCCCCCCCCAAACAACTTTAAGATAGGGCCTCAAAATGAATTCTGGAGTGGCAGAGCCAACAAAAGGTCAGGGTGAGACACTATTCAAGCCCAAGACAATTTAGGAGACTGGAAAAAGAGGTCTGTGACTTGGGGGTGGAGGCTGGCCCAGAACCCACGTGGACAAAACACCATGGGGCAAATAGGTGGTGATGACAGATGCACCAACAGTTTTAAGTGGTGGATCTCAAACCAGAGAGGGTAAAGGGGACCTGGCAACTGGTCAGAAATAGATTACAGGGGACCCCTGTACTAACACTGGACACAAGGTCAGGCATTGGCAACTTCATTGCCTATACCCTATTCTGGTACAGAATAGTTCATAGTTCAAGGCCAGAAAGGAGTACTTTCAGTCAAAAGAGAGTGGGAGTCCTAAGGAACAACATTGCTTTTCATCACAAGGGATCAGGGAACAGTATCTTTTCTAGTTCCAAAGGATCAAGAACTGTTTTAAATAAATAATACTAGGAAGTGATTTTATGAGGAAAAACCCCCAATAAAATAGATAAACCATTAGTTAATTTGATTTTTAAAAAGAAGGAAGAAAATCAAGTTATCAATATCAAAAATTAAAAAGGTGAATGTGCCACCAATAAAGATAAAATTAAAGTAATCATTAGTAGTTATTTTTACCAATTATCTTCCAGTAAAACTGACAATCTAAGTGAAATTGATGAATATTTACAAAAATATGAACTACCCAAATTAGAAGGAAAGAAGAGGAAATAGAATATTTAAATAATTGTTTCATAGACAAAAAGCATTGAACAAACCACCAATGAACTCCCTGAGACAAAATCCCCAGGACCAAATGGAATTACAAGTGAATACTGCAAAACATGTAAGAAGCAATTAATCTCAATACTATACAAACGATTTGAAACAAACAAACAGGTAAAAACAAGTGTTATCAGATTCCTTTTGTGACACAAATAGAGTTTTGATACATAAATGAGGGGAAGTAAAAACAGAGAATGAAGACTATAAACCAATTTTCTTAATGTTTATTGATGCAAAAATCTTAGCTAAAATACGACCAATGATGTTACAGTAACATATCACAAAGATTATACACTATGACCAAGATGCGATTTATACCAGGAATGTAGGGCCGGGTCAATATTAGGAAAAGTGTAATCATAATTGATCATATCAACAACAAAAACATCAAAAACCTTAAGATTATATCAATAGATATGGAAAAAGATTTTGATAAATACAACCCTCATTCCTATTAAAAAACACTAGAAAGCAGAGGGATCAATGAAGCCTTTCTTAAAATGATAAGTAGTGTTTATCTAAAACCATTAGCAAGCATTATCTGTAATGGGGATGAGATAGAAACCTCCCCAGTAAGATCAAGGATGAAGCAGGAATGTTCATTAGAAATGCTAGCTATAGCAATAAGAAAAGAAATAGAAATTGAAAGAATAAAAATAGGCAATGATGAAACAAAACTGCCACTCTTTACTAATAAAGATGCAGGATATAAAATAAACGTACATAAATTATCAGCATTTCTATATACTACCAACAAACCCAGCAGCAAGAGAAAGAGAAATTCGATTTAAAATAACTACAGAAAAAATAAAAGACTTGGAAGTCTACCTGCCACACCAAACCCAGGGATTATACAAAGACAATGATAAAACTTTTCATGCAAATAAAGACATCTAAATAATTGGAGAAATATTAATTGCTCATAGGGGCGGCTAGGTGGTGCAGTGAGTAGAGCACCAGCCCTGGAGTCAGAAGGACCTGAGTTCAAATGCAGCCTCAGACACTTGACACACTTGCTAGCCGTGTGACTTTGGGCAAGTCATTTAACCCCAATCGCCCTCCAAAAAGCAATAAATAAATAAAATTATATATATACATATATATATATATATAAATTGTTCATGGGTAGACCAAGCCAATACAGTAAAAATGACAATTCTACCTAAGTCAATTTACTTATTTAGTGCCATACCAATCATGATACCAAAGAATTGTTTTATAGGATTAGAAAAAATAATTCATCTGGAAGAATAAAAAGGTCAAGAATATCAGGGGAATCTGGAAAAAAGTGAAGGAAGGCATTCTAGCAGTACCTAATTACAAACTGGATTACAAAACTGTAATAATTAGAACAATCTGGTTCTGGCTAAAAAATAGAATGGTGATAAGTGGAATACATTAGGTACAGAATGCACAGTAATAAATGACCATAGTAATCAAGAGTTTGATAAACCCAAAGATCCAAGCTTTCGGAACAAGAACTCGAATTTGACAATTTGACAAAAAATTGCTGGAAAAACCGGAAAGGAGTTTGGCAGAAACTGAATATAAACCAGCATCTCACACTGTATACCAGGATAAGGTCAAAATGGGTACATGATTTGGACATAAAAGGTGATATCTTAAGTAAATTAGGAGAGCATGAAAAAAATATGTCTGTCATATCTATGGATAAGGAAAGAGTTTATGACCAAATAAGAGAGGATCACAGAAGGTAAAACAGATAATTTCAATTACACGAAGGTAAAAAGTTTTTGCACAAATAAAATAAAGCCAGAATTAGAAATAAAACATAAAACTTTAAAACAACTTTTATAGCAAGTTTCTCTAATAAAAAGCTCTCAAATATACAGGGAACTGAGTCAAACTTATAAAAATAAGAACCATTCCCCAGTTGGTAAATGGTCAAAGGATATGAACAGGCAGTTGCAGAAGAAATCAAAGCTCTCAATAATCACTACTGATTAAAGAAATGCAAATTAAAACAATTCTGAGGTACTACCTCACACCTATTAGATTTCCTAACATGACAAAAAAAGAGAAAAAGAACAAATGCTGGAGAGTATATGGAAAAATTAGGACACTGATGGACTGTTGGTGGAGTTGTGAACTAGTCCAACCATTCTGGAAAACAATTTGGAACTATGCCCAAAAGGTCATAAAGCTGTGTATACCCTTTAACCTAGCAATACCACTACTAGGTCTGTATCCTAAAGAGATCAAAGAAAAGGGGAAAAAATATATTGTACAAAAAATATTTATAGCAGTTCTTTTTGTGGTGGCAAAAAAATTAGAAATTTAAGGGATACCTATCATTGGGGAATGGATGAACAAGTTATGGCATACGATTGTGATAGAATCTATTGTGCTATAAGAAATCATGAATGGAATGGGTTCAGGAAAGCTTGGGAAATCATACGAAATTACACAAAGTAAAGAGAGTAGAACCAGGAGAACGATATACACAATAACAGCAATATTGTAAAAATAATCTGAAAGACTTAACTACTGTGGTAAAGAATAAGATAGTCTAATACCTGCACAACTTGGCAGCAGGCAGGGGCCAAAATTAAAATAAGCTGAACTTCTTCGGCTGGCAAGTAGGTTTTTAGCAGCTCACTTTCCAAGTAAGGGTATAATTAATGATTAAATATGTTTGCAAATAAACCATGTTTTTAAAAAGGAAATTTCAATTAATATCAATTAATTACATTCAATACTTGAGATTTTTATTTATCATGAAATCACATTAATGTTAAAAAATTACTTTGCTAAGTGGAACAAGTTTTAATGAATTTTTCAGGTTTTCTTACTGTTTTACATTTAGTTCATGGAACATGTTACATTTCTCCTCAGCAGTTTATCATACTCCAGAATCAAGTTTGAAATTGATTTTTTTAGAAATCTGAAAACTAACCTTAGTAGCTGCCTTATTTCTAAGTTTACTTTCTTGAAAAACCATTGTTCCCCGCTGATACTTTTCAATAATTTGAATGCTTTAATTTGTTTTTCTTTGGTGTCCAATTTGCTTAAGTCAAGATGTTTTGATTCGAAAAGGCAACAAAGATTGTATTCCTTCAGAACGGCTATTACTTCTTGGTAAACAAGGCACAATATTTTGTCTCTCATGTAAGTAAACAATTATCTATTTGTCCATTCTGGATTGAACATTCTGTTCTGATTTGATCTTCTGTTTCCTTTTATCAGCCATTTTACAAAGTCACCCCAAAAACTTTAATGTTAGAACCAAAAAGTCTCCACAGGAACTGCTCGCGCACAAAGAAATTCTGAACTGAGTGTCTGAGGTTGGAGAGAGAGAGTGCCAGATACTCATGTAACTTGGAGGGCGCCTGAGCAGCCAGGCAGGGGAAGAAGCCCTCAGGTTGTTGCCGCTCAATGCACAGTGGATATCAGCTACATTGGCTTGTGGCTGCACTAACTTTGTCCCTGTTCAATGCCGCTAAGGACCGAAAACGTAGCAAAAAGATTTGTCTCTCGCTCCTCTCCGAATAGAGACAGACTGACGATGGGTGGTTTCTTCCGGTCACGTGACAAACGAGAGCGGTGCACAGTGGCAACCCACCCTACAGGTTAAAAGACTGACACAACAGTGAACAGTGGAAGGCAGGTTAACCAGAGCATGGACAAAGCACTTGTTACTTTACTTTCTTTTACATCCTCTACATTTTTCATATGCCGCCCAAAAAACTTTGGGGGGGTCACAAGCGATCTGTGAGCCACATATTGTACAGGCCTAAGACAACTCCAAAGGCTCCATGATTAAAAAAGCTATCCACCTCTACAGAACTGATCAACTCTGAGTGCAGATTGAACATATTTTTTTAAATTTTATTTTTCTTGGGATTTTTTTTTTGTTCCCTTTTCTTTCTCAACATGGGTAATAGGGAAATATATTTTGCCAGGGGGAGGGGGAGAATTTAGAACTCAATATTTAAAAATTATTGTTTAAAAATTTTTACATGTGAATTAAGAAACATTTAATTACATAAATAATGCTATATCTTAAAAGTGAGTGTCCCTTTTACTGTACACTCTCTCCTCTCCACATTTCAGAGGGAGAAATTTCTCTATCTTGTTTCTCCTCCTACCTGTCTACTCCTCCATTTCATCTCCCACTTTCTGTCTCTTGTGGATTTACTCCAAGACTGTCTCATTAACTGGAACAGGATTCCGCAGACTGGCAGCCTCAGCACTCAGAATTCTCTCTCCTCATGACTCCAAACTCTATCTACTCCATAATCTAGATTTCTCTTGTGAGGCTGATCTCTAATTATCTCACTCTTCATCCAGTTGACTTTCTAGCTGGAATAGCAATGACCACTATAGCCATTGTCTATTCTCACTTACCTCATGCTAAGTCTATGGTCAGTGGAAGGGGGAAAGGAAATCAACTTTGAATGCTGCAGTATACCGATTAAATTCCCTTCTAACCTATCCTGGCAATTTTACCCCATTGCAAATATATATTTGCCAAGATCAGGCAGAAGAAGCAATCACCCTTTTTTGTTTTAGGATCATACAAAATTGCTCTTCTGTGTATCTGAATCATGATCACCATTGGCCCAGGGGCAAACAGTACTTCAGAGGCAAAACAGGGGCTTAGGGTACATCTGTAAAATGATTTAGGTAACATTGTAATTTTTATTGTATTGACATGGCCTGATCATGAGAAGTGAATGTTTGTCCAATTATTTTCATCTCTGAAAAGTGGTTTGTGGGCATGCATATATATATATATATATATATAATATATACATACATATATACATATATACACACACATACATACATATATACATATATACACACACATACACATATATATACATACATACATACTCACACACACAAGTCTTATGTGTTTTGGGAGATTAATCTCCAAATATTTGATGCATTTTGTAGCTATTTTGAATGCATAAAATATCTGGGAATTAATCTCTCAAGATATATGAGATTTGTATTCTTACAAGTTCTTATGGATATGAGAAGATACTCTAATACACTCCTTTGCAGAGGTAGAAGGTTCACAAGTACTGTACATTGCACATATTCTCAGATTTTTTTGATGAATTGATCACTTATGCTGATTTTTCTTCTTTGTTGCTTTTTCTTTCTTTCTTTTTTCTTGTCTTTAAAAAAATGCTATCTGTTATATGAGATGGCTCTCCAGGAGGAGAGGAAAAAGAATACTGAGGGAAAATATGGTGATATATGAACCAAAATGCATCAATAAAAACTTTTTTTAAATTTCTTTTATCATTTTCTCCTGGCTTGTGTAAGTATGATGTAGAAATGTTTGCTTTTTGTGGATCTGTTTTGTATCCTGTTATTCTCTTGAAGCTATTAATCATTTCAATTGGGTTCTTAGCAGACTTTCTAGAGAATTCTTACTATACAATAACATCATCTGCAAATAAAGAAAATTTTCTTTCCTCTTTGCCATCTGACCATTTAATTTTGTTCTTTTGTCTTGTTGCCATAGCTAATGTATTTAGAACTAGAGCATTGCTTTCCCTTATTCGTATTGGAATAGCTTTTAGAGTTTCTTCATTGAAAGTTATGCTAGCTCTTGTTTTTAAATACATTATTTTGGTGATATTAAAGAAGGGGTTTCTAATGCCTATGTTTTTTAGTTTTTTTTTTAAACATAAAGAAGTACTGACTTCCCTCAAAGGCTTTTTCTGCATCTATTGAAATAATCATGTGGTTTTTCAATTTTTGTTATTTATGTGATTAATCATGCTAATGCACTTACTAATATCGAATCATCCTGGTGCCCATTGTATTATTTTCTGGATGTATATTTGTGATTTCCTTAAAAAGGTTTTACTTTCATTTTTTGCTTCAATATTCATTTGTGAGGTTGGATTGTGGTTTCCTTTCTCTGTTTTGTCTGTTCATGGTTTGGTTATCATTGAAGACAACTCAAGCCAAGCCAATAAGCATTTACTATGTCCCAGGCACTCTGCTAAGGACTGTAAACATAAACACAAGCCGGAAGTAATGTGATCCCTTCCCTCAAAGAGCTTACATTCTAACAGAGGAAGACAAAATGTAAAATGAAGTTGAAAAGTAGCAGGAAAGGATGGGCATGGAGGGCAGGGAGAAGCAAAGAAATGAAGGTACCCAAAGCAAAGGGATATTGTAGAGAAAGTCTGGACAATCAAGAGTAAAGCCTTGAAAGGAATGAAGACATAGCTGGCCTGGGCATCGTCCTTAAAATGAAGGTTCTGGGAGGAAACAGCCAATCACTGGGAAAGCTGAGGTGTACAAAGAGTTTGTCCAATCTGAAAAGTGCAGGGGTGATGTGAACTTCCAGGTTATAGGGTACTTCCAATGTGAGAAATTCAGGGCTAATGTGAACATCCAGGGCAAGAGATTTCCAGGGCATTGTGGAGAGAGACATTCTGGAGAGTCAGGAGTGCAATCTAGAGAAGCATTAAGAGAGGGATAAGAATCCAGGTTTGGATGTTTGACTCACATAGTTTGGTAAACTGTCTTCAACATCTGTTTCTGAGAATAGTTTTTGTAGCATAAACATTTATTATTCCCTAAACATTTGATTGAATTTGCTTGTAAATACATTTTGCCTAGGATTTTCTCCTTCTTTTACAATTCATTTATAGTTTACTCAATGTCTTTTTCTGATAAGGTTGTTTAAGAATTCTATTTCTTATTTTGGGACATTTTATACTTTTATAGTTACTAATCAATTTTCACTGAACTCTCAGTTTTGCTACTATATAATTGTGTATTTATATTTTGGTTACAAAAAATATTTTTATGTAAAGTTAGAGTAGCTTCAATAGATTCAAGAATTGGTAAATAGTTCAAAGGCATAAAACTCTAAACAATCAGTACCAATATATTCCTAAAGCTTAGCACATACAAAACTGGTACCAAAAGGAGACCATCTCTGAGGTTCTTTCTAGTTCTCAAAATTTGTCTAGGCTTATCTTGATTCATTCTAGCATCTCATTAACTTTTGTGACTTACAAAACATGATTGAGTCAGATAAAGTTTGCCATCCACTAGAACCCCTTCAGATATTATTCTTTAAAAAAAATTTTTTTTTAGAAAAAGAAATCAAAGGAATAAGTATAGGCAACGAGGAAACAAAAACTATCATTTTTTGTAGGTGACATGATGGTTTACTTAGAGAACCCTAGAGAGTAAACTAAAAAAACTAGTTGAAACAATTAACAACTACAGCAGAGTTGCAGGATATAAACAAATTACATATGTTATCAGCATATCTATATAACCAGCAAAACCCAGCAGGAAGAGAGAGAAAGAGAAATTCTATTTAAAATAACTGTAGGCAATGTTAATACATGGGAATCTACCTACCAAGTCAAGCACAGGAACTATATGAATACAATTACAAAATATTCTTCACATAAATACAGATCTAAGTAATTGGAAAAATAATGATTGCTCATGGGTAGACAGAGTCAATATATTAAAAATTACAATACTATCTAAATTAATCTACTTATTTAGTGCCATACCAGTCAAACTACTGAAGAATTATTTTTAGAGCTAGAAAAAATAATAAAATTCAATTGGAGGAACAAAAGTCAAGAATATCAAGGGAATCAATGAAAATAAAATGAAAAAGAAAGGGTCCTAGTAATACCAGATCTCAAATTATATTACAAGAAAGTAATTGTCAAAACCATTTGGTACTAATAAGAAATAAAGTGGTGGACCAATGAAACAGATTAGGTACACAATATATAGAAGGAAATGAACATAGTAAACTAATATTTGATAAATCCAAAGATCCCAGCTCACTGAGCAAGAACTCACTATTTTGATTTTTTAAAAAAATGATCAGAAAACAAGAATGTGTTCTGGCAGAAACTGAGACTAGACCACTATTTCATGTTATATAGCAAGATAAGTTCAAGATGAGTACATGATTTAGACATAATGAATCATATCGTAAACAAATTAATGGAGCATAGAAGAAATTATCTGTTAAGATCTATGGGTAAGGAAAGAGTTCCTGACCAAACAAGGGAGAGAGAGAGAGAGATTCACAGGAGATAAAAGGGAGAATTTTGATTACATAAAATAAAAAAAATTTTGTGCAAACAAAACCAATGCAACTAAAATTAGAAGAAAAGCAGGAAACTGGGGTGGGGAGGGAATTTTTGCAGAAAGTCTCCTTGAAAAAGGTCTTATTTCTCAAATATGTACAGAATTGAGCCAAATGTAAAAGAATAAGAGCCATTCCCTAAATGATAAATGGTCAAGGGATATGAATACATAGTTTTCAGATGAAGAAATCCAAACTATCAAGTCATATGAAAAAATGCTCTAAATCACTAATAATTAGAAAAAATGCAAAGTAAAACAGCCTTGAAATACCATTTCATACTCATTATATGGATTAAGATAACAGAAAAGGAAAATGACTAATGAAAATGACTACTAAAGACTACATGAGAAAATAGGCACACTAATGCACTGTTGTTGGAGCTGTGAACTAGTCCAACTATTCCAGAAAACAATTTGGAACTAAGCCCAAAACACTATTATACAACATTTCATGCTAACTATATATAGCATTCCACATCCTCTACCTCTCTACTAAGAGGAAGGGATCTGATAACATCTGTTCTCTGGGACGGACATTAATTAATCCATTTTATCTGAATTCAGCTGCTTATTAGTGTTATATTCATTTTCATTATTGTAGTTAATGTTCATATTGTTCTAGCTCAACTTTTTTTGTTCCGCATCAGTTAGTTCAAGTGAAAAGGACTTCCTTAATTACTTATTACATTCCAGATCTTGTGCTAAAAACTAGGAATACACATGCAAGGAAAAGGAAAAAGAATTTTTGCCCTCAAAATCTTACATTCCATTGGCAGAAAACAACACATAAAAAGGAACTGAAAAGGCAAGTGGAGAGGGGAAGGGAGGTAGAGGAAAAGGAGAAAACCTGTTTGGAGATACAGTAGAAAAGTAAGGAGAATCAGGAGCAAAGCTGGGGAAAGAGGGAAGAAGTGTACAAAGCTGGCCTGGACATTTCCTCAAAATGGAAGTTCCAAAAGGAGCTCACAATGGGAAGAGAATGCCAAAAGGCAATGAGGGATCTTCTAGGTTGAGAACACCACATTGGTTAAAACAGATCTTTTTCTGTGTTCCTGGAGTCCTCATAAATTATTAATATTCCATAACATTAATATACCACAATTTGTCCAACCATTCTCCAATCAGTAGGCATTCATTTTGTTTCCATATTTTTGCTACCACAAGAAAGCCCTGCTTCTTATATTTTGGTATATGTGAGATGCTTCTTTTTGTCTTTGACTTCCTGAGGTAAGTGCACAGTTGTGGGATTACTGAGTAGGTCAAAGGATATAAAGAATTTAATGTACTTTCTCCCATAATTCCAAATTGTTTTCCAGAATGATTGACCCAATTGAGGTGAACTTCTTCCCAGAGGACAATTAGGTAGTGCAGTGAATAGAGAAATGGACTTGGAACCAGGAAGATCTGAGTTCAAATTTGATCTTAGATACTCGCTAGCTTTGTGACCCTGGGAAGGTCACTTAACCCCTGTTTGCCTTAGTTCCTCATCTGTAAAACAGAGGGATACTAGAGAAGAAAATGGGAAACGCACCCATGTCTTTTCCAAGAAAACTCCGTGGACAAAAGTTTATGCAGTCCCATAAGATTATAGACAACTGAATAATTGAACAACAACAAAATATTCCCACAGTCTCACAATATTCGTTATTTCATTCTTTTATCATCTCTGCCAATTACATGTGTGAGCTGAAACCTCTGATTTGTTTTCATTGGAATTTTTCTATAATTTTTAATAGATGTAAGCACTGCATAATGTATTTATTTGTAATTTGAAGCATTTTAGAATCTTAAATATTTAATTTTTTTCCTACACATAAAAATTTTAAACTTTCGTTTTGAAAAGGAAAGCAATTTGATATAAGTTATACATGTGCAGTCATGCAAAACATATCTCCATATTAGTCATGCTGAGCAAGAAAGAGAGAGGAAGGAAGGAAGGAAGGAAGGAAGGAAGGAAGGAAGGAAGGAAGCAAGGAAGGAAGGAAGGAAGGAATCAAGTTAAAATAAGTATGCTTTGATCTGCATTCAGGCTCAGTCAGTTCTTTCTCTGGAGGTGGACAGCATTTTTCATCATTAGTCTTTCAGAATTGTCTTGAATCAGTGTATTGCTAAGAATAGCTAAGTCATTCACAGGTGATCATCATTCTATACTGCTATTACCATGTACAATATTCTCCTGGTTCTACCCACTTCACTTTGCTTCAGTTCGTAAATGTCTTTCCAGGTTTTTCTGAAAGCATCCTGCTTGTCATTTATTATAGCACAACAGTAGTCTACCATAATCATATATCACAACTTATTCAACTATTCACTAATTGATGAGCATCCCCTTAATTTCCAATCTTTGTTACCACAAAAAGAGCAGCTATAAACATTTTTGTATATTTAGATCAGTGGTTCTCAACCTTCCTAATGCCGCAACACTTTAATACAGTTCCTCATGTTGTGGTGACCTCCAACCATAAAATTATTTTCGTTGCTACTTCATAACTGTAATTTTGTTATTATTATGAATCTATCTGATATGCGGGATGTATTTTCATTGTTACAAATTGGACATAACCCACAGGTTGAGAACTGCTGATCTAGATCCTTTTCCTTTTTTCTTAAATCTCATTAGTAATAGTAGCATTACTGCTGAGTATGCATAGTTTTATAGTCTTTTGGGCATAATTCCAAATTGCTCTGCTGAATGGTCAGATCAGTTCACAACTCCACCAACAGTGTATTTTGCAACATTTGCATTTTCCTTTTCTGTCCTATTACCCAATCTTATAGATGTGAGGTGGTACATCAGCTTTTTTTTAATTTGCATTTTTCTAATCATAGTGAGTTAGAGCATTTTTTTTCCCACGTGGCTATAGATAGCTTTGATTTCTTTATCTGAAAACTGTGTGTTCATATCCTTTGTCCATTTATCCATTGGGAAATGACTTTATAAATTTGACTATACATACATATATTTGAGAAATGAGACCTTTATCAGAGAAGTTTACTGTAAGATTCCCCCCACCCCATTTTATGCTTTCCCTCAAATATTGGCTATATTGAGTTTTGTTGTTGTTGTTGTTCAAAACCTTTTTAATTTAATGTAATCAAAATGATTCATTTTATATACATACCGTAATGCTCTCTATCTTTTGTTTGTTCATAAATTCTCCCGTTATCCACAGATTTGGCAGGCAAACTGTTCCATGCTTCCCTAATTTGCTTATTGTATCATTCAGATTTGAAGTATTTTTCATTTGGTTATTGATAATTTGATTCTTTTCTTCATATTCTTTCTTGATCTTTTGGGAAAGAGTACTTAGCTTTACATATTAATTTCAAATTTCTACAGCCTAAGAGCTCCTCATCTTATTCTAGTTGCATTGATTTTGTTCATGCAAAAACTTTTATAATTTTATAGAATCAAAATTTTCTATTTTTTAATGACATCCTCTTTCCTTTGTTTGATTATGAATTCTCTCCCAACTATAGATTTTATTTTGTTTTATCTTAGGAGGCAATGGGGGTTAAGTGACTTGTCTGGGATCACATAGCTAGTTTCTGAGGCCAGATTTGAACTCAAGTCCTCCCAATCCCAGGACTGGTACTCTATCCATGAGGCCACGTCGTTGTCCCCCAACTATAGATTTTAAAGGAATCTTCTTCTACTAAGATCTTTTTCTCTATTTATCCACAAATTCCCCATCCTCTACTTGATTTTTTTAACCTAAGTATAAGACTGTACATTTTTCTCTACAAAACTTCATTGTATTTGGTTCTATCCATCATTCTAGCCTTTTGAGATATTTTTGTATCCTTTCAATGTATTATGGCTCCACCCCAGGCTTGTGTCAACTGAAAACATGAGAAACATGCCACCAATATCTTCCTTGGAGTCACTGAAAAAAATGTTAAATACCACAGGGCCAAAGGATATATCATATACCTGGAAATCTCTACTGGTGAGTTTCCTCTATGTTGATATTAAATAGATTAATAATTACTCTTGGGTCTTAGCCATTCATCCAGTTCTAAATCCACCTTGCTGTACAATCACATCCATATTTCTATATCTTGTCCACAAAGATAAAATGAGAGATTTTGTTGGAATCTAGGCAAACTATATCTCTAAAGCATTCCCTTGTTCTACCAATCTAGTCACCCTGTCAACAAAGGAATGAGGTTAATCTAGTAAGATATATTCTTGATAAAGCCAGGCTGGTTCTTTGTGATCACCAATTCATCTATTTGTTCACTTACCATCTCTCTAATATGATATTTTAGAATGCTGCCAGGAATCATAGTTAAGCTTATCAATTTATGTAGCTTACATATTTTCCTTCCTTCCCTTTTTTGAAAATCAGGACATTTATTAATTAAGGAGTAGCTGAACAAATTGTGGTATACAATTGTAATGGAATACTATCATGCTGTAAGAAATAATGAGGGGTAAATTTTCAGAAAAACTTGGGAAGATATATTAACTGATACAAAGGAAAGTGAACAGAACCAGGAAAACATTGTACACAGGAATAACAATATTGTACAATGATCAACTGTGAAAGACTTAGCTACTCTGATCAATACAATGATTCACAACAATTCTGAAGGGCTCATGATGAAAAGTTCTATAATTGATGGCCTCTGAGTGCAGAATGAAACATATTTTTTTCATTTTATTTTTCCTTTTTGGGGGGTAAGGTTTGCAATGTGGCTAACATAGAAATATATTTTGCATGACTTCCATGTGTATAATGGGTTTGTCTTCTTAATGGATGGGTGAGGGATATAGAGGAAAAGAAAGAATTTGGAACTCAAAATTTAAAAATGAGTGTTTTAAAAAAACATCACCATAACAACAAAAATCAGTACATTTACTCTTCTTAGGTCCTGTAGCACTTCTATTATTTTCTAGATCTTTCTAAGATCACATACAGTGGCTTAACAATCACATCTGCCATTTCTTTAAGGATTGTGAAAGGCAGTCCAGACCTAGAGACTCTCTGGAAGAAGCAAAATACTCTCTTACTAGCTGGGTTTCCAACACAATAAACAATAAAGCTTTAAGGACTGCCTTTAAGGAGTTTACAATCTAATGGGGAGAGACATTTTACAAAAAGGAGGAAGAAAGGTAGAGTGAGAGATGGAGGACCAAGAGGTACCTGACACCGGAGCATCTTATTCTATGGATTTGAAAAAAAATAGGCAGGGCAGCAGACACAAAATGGAATAAGGCCAAAAGGCAGTTTCTACCCTCTATATAGGAAGAAATTTGGGGGGGAGTCTGGTATTCTACTTTTGTTCTATCTGTTAGTTCTATTTATTCTTCATCACCTGTTTTATCCCTATCCACCCTAAGTAGGCAGCCAAACAAAAATGTTAAGTGCTGAGATACAAATACAGTGATTTTATGCCTTTTTTTTTTATCATCCTCCTTCTCCCAGTATAGTGTTTCAAAAGTCAGTGTAGTTTTTTCTTTTTTATTATTTTATTTCCCCCATTTACATGTAAAAACAAGTTTTCTTTTGTTTATAAAACAATTTTTAACATTTGTTTTTAAAACTTTGAATTCCAAATTCTATCCCTTTCACTCTCCCCATCCCAGCCCCATTGAGAAGGCAAGTAAATTCTATATAGGTTATTCATGTGTAGTCATGTAAAATATATCCATAATAGTCATGTTGTGAAAGAAAATATAGACAGAAAAACTCAAGAAAAATAAAGAAAATTTAAAAGAAGGTTTGCTTCAGTCTATATTCAGACACCATGAATTCTTTCTCTGAAGATGGATAGCATTTTCATTATATGTCCTTCAAAGCTGTTTTGAATTGTTGTATCGCTGAGACTAGCTAAGTCATTCACAGCTGATCATCTTACAATATTGCTCTTGCTCTGTACACAGTACATTGCACTTCGCATCACCCCATGCAAGTCTTTCCAGATTTTTCTGAGAGCATCCAACTCATCATTTCTTATAGTACAATAGTATTCCATCATAATCACAGATTACAACTTGTTTAGCCATTTCCCAATTGACAGGCATCCTCTCAATTTCTAATTCTTTGCCTCCTGAAAAGAGTTACTATAAATATTTTTATACATGTAGGTCCTTTTCCTTTTTGTTTTTTTTATATCTTTGGGATATAAATCTAGTAATGATATTGCTAGGTCAAAGGGTATGCATGGTCTTGGACATAGTTTTCAATTGCTCTACAGAATGGTTGAATCAGTTCACAACTCCACCAACAATGCATTAATGTCTTATTTTTCCCACACCTCCTCCAATATTTGTCACTTACCTTTTCTGTCCTATTAGTCAATCTAATAGGTATGATGTAGAACCTCAGAATCTTTAATTTGCATTTCTCCAATCAATAGTGAGTTAGAGTACTTTTTCACATGGCTCTAGATATATTTGATTACTTCTTTTAAAACTCATCATATCTTTTGATTATTTATCAGTTGGGGAATGGCTCTTATTTTTATAAATTTGACTCAGTTCTCTATATGTTTGAGAAATGAGGCCTTTATCAGAGAAATTTGCTTCAAAATTTTTCCTCAGTTACTATTGCTAATTGTATTACCCTCCATCCTATTTTCCCTCTCTTCCTTTTATTCTATTCTCTCTCTCCTTTCACTCTATCCCTCCTCAAAAGTATTTTGCTTCTGACTACCCCTCCCCTAATCTGCCTTTCCTTCTATCACCCCCCTCCTTCCCTTATCCCTTTCCCCTCCTACTTTCCTGTAGGGTGGGATAGATTTCTATACTCAGTTGAGTGTGTGTGTTATTCCCTCCTTGAGCCAATTCTCATGACAGTAAGGTTCACTCACTTCCCCTCACCTCCTCCTTCTCCCCTTCCACTGCAAAAGATTTTTCTTGCCTCTTTTATGTGAGATGATTTATCCCATTCTACCTCTCCCTTTCTCTTTCCCCCAATACATTCCTCTCTCTCATCCCTTAAGTTTATTTTTTAGATATCATCCCTTCATATTCAACTCATACCTGTGCCTCTGTCTATATATACTCCTTCTAATTACTCTAACAATGAGAAAGACCTTAAGGCTTACAAATATCATCTTCCCATGTAGGAATGTAAGCAGCTTAACATTATTAAGTCCTTTATGATTTCCCTTTCCTGTTTACCTTTTTATGTTTCTCTTGAGTGTTGTATTTGAATGTCAAATTTTCTATTCAGCTCTGATCTTTTCATCAAGAATGTTCAAAAATCCTCTATATCATTGAATATACATTTTTCGCCATGAAGGATTATACTCAGTTTTCCTGAGTAGGTGATTCTTGGTTGTAACCTTAGTTCTTTTGCCCTCTGGAATATCATATTCCAAGTCCTCTGATCCTTTAATGTAGAAGCTGATAAATCTTTTGTACCCTACTTGTGACTCCACAGTACTTGAATTATTCCTTTCTGGCTGCTTGCAACACTTTCTCCTTTGCCTGGGAATTCTTGAATTTGGCTAGTTTTCATTTTGGAATCTCTTTCAGTTGGTGATCAGTGGATTCTTTTCAATTTCTATTTTACCCTCTGATTCTAGAATATCACGGCAGTTTTCCTTGATAATTTCTTGAAAAATGATGTGTAGGCCCTTTTTTTGATTATGACTTTCAGATAGTCCAATAATTTTTACATCATCTTTCCTGGATCTATTTTCCAGGTCAGTTGCTTTTCCAGTAAGATATTTAACATTGCCTTCTATTTTTTTCATTCTTTTGGTTTTGTTTTATTGTTTCTTGATTTCTCATAAAGTCATTAGCTTCCATTTTCTTCATTCTAATTTTTCCTTAAAACTCTAATTATTCCTTAAGGAATAATTTTCTTCAGTGAGCTTTTGGATCTCCTTTTCCATTTGGCCAGTTCTAATTGTTAAGGCATTCTTCTCCTCCTTGGCTTCTTGGACCTCTTTTGCCATTTGGTCTAGTCTGTTTTTTTTTAAGGTGTTATTTTTTCAGTATTTTTTGTCTCTCCTTTAGCAAGCTGTTGACTGCTTTTTCATGTTTTCCTTGTGTCACTCATTTCTCTTCCCAATTTTTCCTCTACTTCTCTTATTTGATTTTCAAAATCCTTTTTGAGCTCTTCCATAGCCTGAGACTAAATCATACTTTTCTTGGAGGCTTTGGATTTCTTCTGAGTATGCGTTTTGATTGTCCTTGCCACCACAGTAATTTTTATAGTCAATTTTTCTTCTGTTGTTGGCTCATTTTCTTAGCCTGTTACTTGACTTTTAACTCTGTGTTAAAGGAGGATTCTTCTTCAAGGGTAGAAGCTTGGCACACCATCCCAAGCTTCAGGGTTTTGTGTAGCTGTTTTCAGAGGACTTCTAGGGATCTTTTAGTTTTTAGTTCTTCTAAGGTGGTATGATCTGAGGAGAGGTATTTACTATTCTCTTGGCCTGTGCTCTAGTCTGTTAGTGACCACAGTCACTCCTCTCTACCCTGGAACTGTGAGGAAGGTCTCCCCTCCACTGTGGCCACAAGCTCTGCTGTGCTAGTGCTCCTTTTCACCATAAGACATCACCCAAGACTGTGACCTATATCTGAGTATGGGCAAAGCAACGGAGTCTGCTCTTGCAAAACTACCTCTATAATCTCCTTCTGACCAGTTGTTTGACCATCTGAGGGCTGAGAGCTCTGGAAGCAGCCCCTGCTGCTGCTGATTCAGTCACTACAAAGGCCTACTCTTGGTTTGCTGGGGCTGGGGCTGTGCTGGCATGGCCAGTACTAGACTGCACTCCACTGTCACCCAGGGGTGACAAACCTTTCCTGCTGAACTTCTAAGTTGTCTTTGGTGTCTGTGGGCCAAGAGGTTTGGAAACTACCATTGCTGCCAGTGATTCAGTTACCCTGAGGCCTGCTCAGGGTTTGCTGGGGACAGGTCTGGGCTGGCATGGTCTATGCAGGACCTTGCTCTCTCTCGCCCTGGTGCAACAGACCTTTCCTGCCAAGCTTCTTAGACTGGAAATTTGTTTCACTCTATCTTTTTGTGGGTTCTACTGCTCTAGAATTTGTTTAGAGTCATTTTTAAAGGTATGTGGAGAGGTTTGGGGGATAACTCAGGTGAGTCCTTGCCTTTACTCTGCCATCTTGGCTCCTCCTCAAACCCACTACCTTTTGAGGCAAGCTAGTCTATTTTTGGACTGCTCTAATTAAGAGGAAGCTTTTCCTTACAGGGAGTTGAAATTTGCCTCTCTTCAGCTTCTACAGATTCTTTCTCAATTATCTCTAGTAAGTCCTCTGTACACATGTATGTTCCTGAAGAATGTCTTAGACCCAACAAAGTAAGTCTCTTATGCAGTTATATAGCATCATATTCATCATTCTCTCAGTCAATCAGGCTCAATCACATCTCTCTGTTGCAACCTAAGGCAAGCCTCCTTAATTGACACAAAGGTCAAAGTCCTCCACCCATGGGATGCAATTAAATTACAATATCATCGGTCACTGCTAAGTATCCTCTTAAGGGGTATTAGAAAGTACAAAGGCCATCCACCCCTAGGTCACAAATAAGTTACAATCTCATCAGTCAGCATAAAATACTCAAGGAGAGGTCTTTTTATGTTGACTCAGGGCAGACTTTCAGCTTCCATGGTTCCTCTTCCAGGGTTCCAGCTCCTGCCCAGATCTAACCAACTGGCACTTAAGTGCAAGGCAGACAGCTCCCAGTTCCTTGTCCAGGTCTCCAGGCAGTTCCTGTTCCATATTGAAGCTCACAGTGTCTAGTCCACCTCAAGTCCTTCACATTTTCTCTTCCTGGGAAGACAAAGCTCAACAAAGCCACAGCAGCATTCATGCACATTAACAAAGTTACAACATTTGCACACATTGCTGCAATCCTCATCAATTTACTTTCTGCCTGTGGAATCAACATAGATCCAAAACAGACTAAGTACCAACATGCCTCAGTCATGCCTCCTCAGTCTTTGACAGCTCCGGCTGGCCCTCAGAAATCTTTGGCTACTCCCAGAAGAAGTTGGTAGCTCCTCAGCCTGGTTCTCAGAAGCTCTCAATAGAAGTTCCCAGAAGAAAGATCTCAGCAGAAGCCCCAGCTGGCTCTCAGAAAAAGCTCTGCCACCTTAATCTCCATTCTCAAAATCAAAATCACTTTGTCCAGCCTGGGCCTCTCCTCCTCAGCCTCCATGCTACTTGCTCCAAGAAGTTCTGACTCTCTAGCTTGTGCTTTTCCTTATATATGGTATTAGCTCTTTCTTGCTCCACCTCTTCTTGTTATGTCAGCAACAGCAGTTCATACTTTCTGTTTCTTAACAAAGGCTTGATATAATTAACTTGGAACTAAGTGCTAAGTACCTGTTAGCTTGCCAATACAAGGGGATCTTCAAATTCCATTACTATTACAGTTGGGGAATAGCTAAACAAGTTGTGGTATATGAATGTAATGGAATACTATTGTTCTCGAAGAAATGATGAGTAGGCAGATTTCAGAAAAACCTGGAAAGGCATGAACTGATGCTGAGTGAAGTGAGCTGAACCAGGAGAACATTATACACAGTAACAGCAACATTGTGTGATGACCAACTTTGATAGACCTAGCTCTTCTCAGCAATGCAATGATCTAAGACAATTTTCAAAGACTCATAATGGAAAACACTATCCATATCCAGAGAAAGAAATTCGAATGTAGAATGTAGATCCAAGCCTACTATTTTCTCTTTTTGTTTGCTTTTTTCTTTCTTGCGGTTTTCCCCCTTTGTTCTGATTCTTCTTTTACAACGTGACTAATGTGGAAATACGCTTAATATGACTATACATGTATAACTTATATCAGCTTGCATGCTGTCTTGGGGGGCGGGGAAGGAAGGGAGGAGAAATATTTTTAACTCAAAATCTTACAAAAGTGAATGTTGATAACTAAAAATAAATAAACTAATTAATCTTTCTTTAAAAGTATCATGGCTTTTTCAAAGGAAATCTGCTTTATATAACATTAATTGCCCCCAAATTCAGCCATGACCTTTCTGGGGCAGAATATTCCTATTCTTGTCATAAAGCATCTTATTTTTAATTACCCTGGATAAATAGTATCTATAATTCCCTAACTTTTGGGAACTTCACCTTCTTGGGTGTCAGTCTAGGGGCTAATACTTAACTATGAATCTCACAAGATCCTGGGATAGGACCAGAGGCCCACAATAAGGACTCTATGTCTCCCTTGTGAACACCCCATTGTTTGGCCTTTCCTGTTCCATCATTCATATTATACGTACCATACAATGGGCTGGATTCTCCTGCTCTACTTCTGTTCCTCTGTGCTCTGCACTCCTATTGAAGTCACATTTATGTCTAAATCAATGGGGAGAAATGCAAAGGGAAGATCAAGCCCAGGATGAATGCAATTAAAGATGATGTCACCACAGTGTTTCTGAAAGGGTAGAATCAAACAAATTTCATACAATAAAACATTTTCTTTTTTTTTCTTTTTTTAACTTTATTTTCCACGAGATTTTGAGTTACAAGTTTTCTCCCCAACTTTCCCCTACCCACTACCCCAAAACAGCCATCCCATTGTATATAACCCCTCCCCCAATCTATTCTCTCCTATGTCTTCCCCCATCACCCCTCTGACTTTCTGGTAGGGCAGGATGGATCTCCCTACCACAATGCTTGTGTTTCTTAAGTCCCAGTTGGATGTAGTTAATAATATTAATAATAATAATTGTGTGTGTGTGT
>CM053588.1:147356478-147385525 GCA_028646515.1 Pseudochirops corinnae
ATCTCTAGCTTTTAGGCGATCTTCATGTTTCTTGGAAGCTTTTGGTGCGGGAGTTCTGACTGTGTTGTCTTCCTCCCATTCCCTGCTTTGATCCTTCTTTTCCCCAAAGAAGGAATCTAGAGTTTGGTTGCTGTTCTTACTTTGCTTTCTTTGCCTGCTCATGGTTGGCCAGTCAATGATTTTTTAGCTCTGTGGAACTCTGCTTCCAGAGGGGAAAGCTCTGTCCCAAATCGCTGAGGTTTTCCCAGCTGCTGGTGCTTTTAGGAGGCTGCTACAGCCCCTACCAGCTTTGGCTCACTGAAAACACACCCCAGGACCACCACCCAAGACCATGATCCGGATCCAGGCCACTCAATACAACAGCACTTGGCCTCTGAACAATTGCTTGGCCCCCCTGCACTCTGCAGCCCAGAAGCTCTGAAGCAGCCACATGGAGATGGCTGCAGGGCCTCCACTTCTGTTGCTTCCTTGCCCTGGAGGCAATTTGGCCGGACCTGCGTATCTCTCCCAATTTTAGCCGAGTTCCACTGACCTTTCATTTAGTCCTTTTTTTCTTATGGCTTGATAATTCTGGAAACTGCCACAGCTGCCGCAGATCTGCTCTCCTGAAGCTCCAGCTGCAGCTTGGCTCGGCTTGTCAGGCCGCTCCCAGGGCCAAGCCCCCATTTCAGGCTGGGATGGTCCCTCCTAGCCAAGTTGCCTTCAGCAGAAAGTATATTTGTGTGCGTTTTAGAGCTCTAGAATTTGTTTAGAGTCATATTTTATGGATATTTTGAGGTGGCTGTGTGGGAGCTACCATACCTTGCTGCTCCTACACCTCCATCTTGGCTCCACCCATGTTCTTGCTTATTTCTATACTCACTACATCGCTTCCCAGCCCCCCACCTCCTTCTGTTATGAATAGCAGGTAAGTTTCTTGAGGGCAGAGGCCTTCGCAGTGTCTTGCACACAATAGGCATTTCTTAAATGTTTGAATTGAATTTGAGAGTACACATTTTCTATAGCCTTACTTTAAGTATGGTGAAAACATAGATAAATTCATCTTGTCATTACCACAGTGACCCAGGGGGAGTTAGATTGGAAATCCATAGAATAGTCACTTTGAAAAGACCAGATTGCCCAATCCATTTCTTATCACTGCTTTCTTAAAGTAACCCCCTCATTTTGGAGACATTGTTTTATTTGTTTACATTTTCTTTAGTCTTTCCACCAAATGCCTAAGTCTTGATTGGATAGTCTTGCCATGGAATTATTTTTTTTTTTTAACATAATAAGATTTCTAACAGTGGAATTTAAATCTACAGTCTGAGATCTGAGAGTCTGTATCTAGTATGTACAGGCTTACTCCCCATTTGTCTGATGAGTGGTAGGGAGACAGAGATTAAGGCTTTGAGCAAAGGCCACTGGAACACACCACAAATCAGATGAGACCAGCAATAGCACTAAAAATAGAATAAAAATAGCTCAGGCTTCTCTCCACTGGTTTCCATGTGAATTTTGCAAACATCTTCCACCTATTCTTCCTAAAATATAGGTCATTTGAAGTGATCTTTTTTATCCTAAAAAAAAAATTAAAAAAAAATTCTCATGACCCTTCCTGCTTTCATCTTGGCATTGGGATGTAAGAGAGAGAAAAGGTGTTCTTTTCATTCATTTTCTCTTCACTTTCTGCATACCCGGAGTCCTTGAAGACTGTACTTTGGAAATTAGAATTTACTTCAGCAAATCAGGACCCTGGTGGCAAGTGACAAGTCATAAATAAATAGAAGGCAGGGAAGTACAACTGGTTAGGTAGGTGGCAAAGTGGATAGATAGATAGATAGCTGGATCTGGAGTCAGTAAGGCTCTTTTTCCTGAGTTCAAATCAACACTTACCATTGCTGTGACCCCAGGCAAGTCACTTAACCCTATTTACCTTAGTTTCCTCATCTGTCAAATGAGTTGGAGAAGGAAATGGCAAACCTCTCCTGTACCTTTATCACGAAACCCCAGATAGGGTCACCAAGAGTCAGACACAACTGATATGACTGACACAAAGGGTCGTATAGTGGAATTCACTCACTGGGATTGAGAGGACCTGAAGGGCAATCCACAACCTCCCTGGGCCTCAGTTTCCTTGTCTGTAAAATGGAGAATTTGGACTAGATGGCCTCTGAGGTCCCTTTCAGGTCCAGATCCATGAATCACTTGATTTTAAGGCTGGAAAGGAATTTAGAGATCATTTAGTTCAACCTCCTTATGTTACAGATAAAGAAACAAACCTAGAAAAATAAAGTGGCCTCCCTATAATCTCACAGGATGTAGCAGAGCTGGGATTTGAATCTAGGCCTCCTGAGCTTTCCCAGCCACTTTGAAGCAGCTCTCTCCAAAGTTACTTACTAGCTGTGTGACCCTGGGCAAGTCACTTAACCCTTTTTGCCTTAGTTTCCTCATCTGTCAGATGAGCTGGAGAAGGAAATGGCAAATTACTCCAGTATATTTGCCAAGAAAATTCCCAATGGGGTCGCTAAGAAAGAGACGCAACTGAACAATGATAGTAACAACCACAAAAGACTCCAAAAAAAATCTCAAAGTTTGACTATTCTGGGGATCTTTACAGTGATATTTTTTTTCTCCTGCTTCCTCTTCCCTCTTCCACCCTCCGTCCCTGGTCCTTTTTCTTCTGTTTCCTTAAATTCCTATGCTTCTGCTCTGCCTCCACCTAGTCCTAGAATGTCTTGCCTTTTCTCCAATTCCTATTAAGTCCTCCCATGTATTGCAGCTCTGAGGAATCAGTCATTAGGAGCCTCTGTATTTTCTTAAGGAAGCAACACCCTTCACTTCTCTACATTTCTGTATTTTTTTTAAAGAAAAGATTGTCAAGTAAAGTTCAATAATAGAACTAGAAGATCCCTTAGATATCATAAAAGACGACCTGTTCATTTACGGTATATGCTATAATCCCAGAAATTTGATTGGAACAACTGAACAGTTTTCTCCCCTTCCTCTCAAATCTGATTTCATTGTTTTAAGAAGGACTATTTCCACTCCCCCATTCAAAAATCTTGTGCTGTATTGTATGGATAATACTGTTCAAATGGCTGCT
This sequence comes from Pseudochirops corinnae, assembly GCA_028646515.1. NCBI lineage: Eukaryota > Metazoa > Chordata > Mammalia > Diprotodontia > Pseudocheiridae > Pseudochirops > Pseudochirops corinnae. The sequence goes on from CM053588.1 coordinate 147,359,564, forward strand.
TTTGGGTGGTAAAGCATTTTGGAGTAAAATTTGTGATCAAGATATTTTTGTTTTGGGGTGGACTTAATCAGTTTCTTCCAGCACTAGGAATTTGTTGAATAGGGCCAGCAGAAACAAAAATCCTCCAGTGTTTAATCTTTTTAATCCCCACCTTTTTCCCTCCCCGACTCAATCCAAGAACTAGACTAAGGGGAAGGGCTAATAGGCTCTACCTCAGGATGGGAAAGAATGCAGAGGACCTTGGTTTCAAATCTGCTACTTTGTGAGACCTTGGGCATTTAACAATGAGCTTTCAACTGAAAAATGAGGAGGTTATTCTAAATGATGTTGAAGGTACCTCTAATTTCGAAATCTACAACCCCATAAGTTGTACCTGTGCAGCATTCTTTGAACAATGTCTGTTTTCATGATGCAGCATGTCTCCACTCAATGCGCAGGTGACCACCTGCCCAGCCACTTCCTGGAACTGGTTCCTTTCTTGAGTTTGTATGTACCAGCTCTGGGATCTGAGGCATCTCAGTTACCAGCTTGTACCTGTTCCAGACAAGACCTCTCCCCCAAGGCAGATTGTGCATAATGTAATATCTACCCTGTCTTAAGTGTGATTCTGTAACTGGGTGGAATGTTTAACAATCAGCTCTCTGGAAGAAGGGGGGAATGTATGGCTGACACACTTTGAGTTTAATCTTCATTATTTACATTTCTTGATCATTTTATGAAGTCTAGATAATCAACAAAACAATAAATCAAACCCTGATTTGTAGTATGCCTTGACGTCTGACGTTAAAGTGCTCACACTGAAAATTTAAGAATCAGCTTGTGGAGCTGGCTCCAGCACACCCTACAAATTAATTTTGTTACACACTTATTTGTGGTACAAGAGCATAGTGGCATTTGAGAGCCCCATCAGAGAATTCCACAATGCCCTCCTGTGGTTAGAATGCCCTGCTTTATTCTGTAATGCTAAAGATCGATTAGTTCAGGACTGTAATTTTTCCTGACCCACAATACCAAGAACTGTTTAAAAACACACTGACATCACTACTCGATAAATACCTGTGTCTACCTGCATCCTCTTGGATCAAGTGCAAACCTTTCTGCCTGGCCTGTACTTGGGTCAAGTGCAAACCTCCTTTCCAACCTAACTCCTCGACCTTATCTATATAACTTCCCTTTGTTCTCCCTACAACACAGCCAGAATGTGATTCCTTATAACTGATATTCCATCTCCAAACAGATTCAGTAAATAACCATAAGTGCCTACTATATTCCCAATACTGCGCACTGGGAATATACAGAAAAGCAAAGGGCATTTCTTGCCCTCAAAGAGCTCACAAATCTAACGCGGGAAGATAACACATAAAGAGAAGCTGAGTGTGGGGTGAGGAGGGTTCCCTAATAGGGGATAGGGAAGTCCTGCCGCTGGGAGAGGAAATGACCACAGCTGTCACCTCTGCCTCTTCAGACCCCTTGTTTGCTACAAAGTTCATCTCCAAAGCTGTCCTCCGTTACCTTTCCCGATCCTCTTAACTGTTAGTGCTTTCCCCCAATTATTTTGTATTTATTTATTTATTTTGAACATACTTATATATTATATGCTATATCCCTTGAAGGAATGTAAGTTCACCGAAGACAAGGACCTTTTCTTTTTGACTTTGTTATCTCTGGTGCCTGGCATGAGTTTGGCTTATAGTAGGTGCTAAAGAAATTTCTATTAATTGATGGATGGATGAACTCAGCCCATTACTCTAGTTACTTTGGACAGTGGGTTCTCAAGATAGATGAAGGCCAAAGAAGAATCCTCTCTGGTGGCAGACTCTAGATTGAGCTGAGACATTGAACACTGTATCTATCTGCTATCCAGTTGATTACTTTGACACTTCATGGAAGACCATTAGTCCCTGGCAGACGCAGACACTGTGATATACCCCAGCATGTTTGTGGATCTGGGAGCCAGAGGTGACCATGGATGAAGTGCACATCTTGTCGTATCCTTGCTAACAAACATCCTTAACCGAGTCCTTCTGTGGCTCAAACCTCAGCCTTGAGTAAAAACCCCACAAGACTGACATGTGACATGCTTACCCCTAACTTTGTTCAGTCAGACTAGAAAGTCATCGTTTAAAGGGCTTGCTTGATCTAACCTTCAAATTCACATTCCAAATTCTCCCTTTTCCTAATTTCCATTGCAGTTAGAGTCGCCACCATGAACTTTAGCACAGAATTGTTTCCTGCGTGTTGATTTTATCCCTTCAATCTCTCCTAAGATCTTTGGGGTTTATATTTCATTGTATCTGTTGCTGTTTGTGGGAGACACTTGCTAAGTAACCATTGGTTGGTTCACTGATTTTTTTTTTCAGTTTTCTCTTCTCTAAATGGATGAACTCTTTTCCCAGGAGACCTTCCTCACACTTCAACTCTTTATTGGTTGTGCACGTAAATTTTGCCTCATTCTTCCCCACTTCTGGCCTTGGCAGGATGTTGCTGATGGTGCTTCCACAATGCCTAGTTTTCTGGGTTCTGGTGGCACAGTTTCTAATCTAAACTCAGATGCTTTTGTTGTTGTTGTTGGGCTTTTTTTAGATGCTTCAGTCTCTTTGTTTCTTGTTTTTTGCCTACGTCAATCAGCCTTTTGGTATTTTGAACCTGGCTGGCTGTGCTATTTACTTTGGCCTTATGGTATCAAATGCTTCTAGGTTGTCTGTCTCAGCCTGTTGACATTCCAGGGAGACCTTTTTTTTAAAGCCCTGTGCTTCATTTAAGTGGTTCAGCCCAGGAGGGGCTGAATTGGGTGTGTGGGGGAAAGGGTTTTGGGAACAGCCTGTGCTCCTTCCTGGGTCTCGAGGCTCAGAAAAGCCCAGCAGACTTCCTTTCTTTTTTGTCATTTGCTTATTCTGTACGTTCTTCAGAGAATATTTCTGTTCTTATTAGTCCTTTTGAATGGCCCTGGCTGAAACTGCAAATCCAACCTACTGGGAGTTTTAAATTGCTTGATTTCTTTTTTTCTGAAGGCCCCTCCTCTGCCATTAAATCCTCGCTGACAGTCAAAGTTCAAGTACCAGATACTTCCTGTGAGAAAACTTACTTACCTGGAGCTGCAACTTGAAGAGGACTTGAGAAGAGTCAAAGTGGAGACAAGATGGAAACTGGGCAGTTTCCTAGGCCCTTGTTGAGTCGCCTTCCTAGTGTGAATCTCTTATTTGTTTCGAGGTCCTCAGAGTGTCTAACACTCATTTTCTAGCAAACGTAGTCTGGTTATGAGACAGTAAAACACGGCCGACAAGTTGCTGGATTTGGAGTCAGGAAGACTTGCATTTCAGCTTCATCTCAGACATTTACTAGATGTATGCTCCTGGGCAAGTCACTAAACTTTTTTGAGTCTCAGTTTCCTCCCTTGTGAAATGAGGGCAATAATAGCACTTATGTTATGAAAATAAAATGAGATTTTATGTATATGTGTGTGTTGGGCCTGGAGTCAGGAGGACTCCTCTTCCTACATTCAAGTCTGGTCTCAGATACTTTCTGGTTATGTGACCCTGGGCAAGTCACTTAACCCTGTTTGCCTCGGTTTCCTGTTCTATAAAATGAGCTGGGGAAGGAAATGGCAAATCACTCCAGTATTTTTGCCAAGAAAACCCCCCCAAAAAAGTCAAACAACTGGAAAATGACTCAACAACAACAATATATACTTGTATATGTACATACCTATGCATTGGAGATGTTGAAGGATACTGCAATTAGTTATTGGTACTTTACCAATTTTAATATATTCTATGTAACAGCTATTATTATTAAAAAGACAATGATTTGCTTTGATTGGGAAGATCACTTAAGTTAGTAAACATTGAATTATTGAGAATTTTAAAAGAATTTCAGCCTTGTTACTTTTTGAGTATAGATAGTAACTAGAGCTAGACTAAAACAGACTGCCTAACAGGGCTTCTTAGAAGACTTACTTTAATAAACTTTTGATAATGACCACTTAGGATTCCTCTACTTTTAAAATATATAAATGAGTATTTTTATAGATCTTAGCAAAACTTATCTTTAGTAGTTTAATATCCTTCTAATCTTTTTGATAGTATTAATTTGATAAATACTTTTAAAAACTAAATAATGCAAAGGGTAAATTTCATTCCACTTCCATTTTTATGATAATCGTGCATTAATTGAATCAGAATTGTATTGCTGTCATTTGAAATTCTATATACTTTTCGCTTTGACTTGTATTATATACCCCTTTTTCTCATTGAACAGTACAAATATTTGAGATATGGTAATATTCTTAGTGGGTTAAATATGAGTAGAAATCCTTGAAGTACTTAACCTTTACTTACTGCACATGGCTAATTGTCCAACACATCCAGTGATTTCCCACCTCTGTGCCTTTGCTAATACTTCACTGACGTCTGCCCTTCCCCCGCCAAACATCTGCTTATTATAATTCTGCTCATTTTTGAAGGCCCACCTCAGATGCCCTCTTTCCCAAGATGCCTTCTGTAATTTCTCTAACAGAAACTCATCTTTCCCTCTTCTGAACTCACAAAGCACTTACTTTCTACCTCTTCTATATACTAGTCACATCTTACTCTGTATTACAGCTAGGTATGTACACGTGTTATTTTCCATATGAGATTGTGAGCTTCTTGAAGGTGGAGATGATGACTTATTTATCTTTCTGTACTCCACAATATCCCCTACTAGTGGTACTCAACTAATACTTGCAAAGGAAGGGCTCCGGTTCTCCCCTGCCCTTCCCCTAAGGAAGGCCATGACCTTCTCAAGGAACAAAGACTAACACTGAGGATTCTCTGTTCTTTGAGTTTTTCACTAATCTACCTGCTGTAAAGTGAAATGACTAGAGGAGAGAATACTGCTAATTACCTAAATTACTTGTTAAAATTCTACAAATATGCAAAGTCTAGACCCATTATCCCTTCCTTTCATCCTTTTTGTATCTTTGAGGTAGAAAACAAGTTTAGGTAGTTTGAGATTAGTAAATCTATCTAGATTAGAGGTGTGGCTTCAAGGACACATGTGGCCCTCTAGGTTCTCAAGTGGTGCCCTTTGATTGAATCCGAAATTCACAGAACTAATCCCCATTAATCAAAGGCTTTGTTGGCGCAGCTAGGTGGCACAGTGAATAGAGCACCAGCCCTGGAGTTGAGGATCTGAGTTCAAATTCAACCTCAGACACTTAACACTTACTAGCTGTGTGATCTTGGGCAAGTCACTTAACCCTAACTGTCCTGCCTTCCCCCCTCCGAAAAGCAAAAAAATAAAAAATAAAAAGGATTTGTTCTGTAAAACTTGGACTCAGTCAAAAGACTGCACCCAAGGACCTTGAGGCCTCAGGTTCCCCACCCCTGATCTAAATGAACCTATACAAATGTTTCTGGTAACTAGCTTTCCGCAAACCATGAAGTTGGCACTGCTCCAGAGCATGTTTGGCCACCGTAAATAATATTTTAAAATTTTGTTGATATCATTTTTAATACATCACCCGCCTATCACAATGTATCCCTCACCTTTTTCTCCTTCTGAGAACCATACATCATAACAAAGGATTAAACAAAGAGGTCCAAGTCAATTATGAGATTTTTTTTACTTCCTAAAATGAAATCTCTTTTTTCCCCCTACCCTTCAAGTCACAGTACAATTGACCTCCTGTTTTGACTGTGCCTTAGGTAAGCCTTGTTGGTAGAGGTCAAAATATCTTTCCTATAGGCCTTATAGCATAGATCCATGATACTGCCCTTGTTCTTTCTTTTCAGGCAGTTAGAGGGCTGGATTTCTTAAAGTAACTTGCAAAGAGAGAAGGTTGAATTCAAACACAACTATTCAACTACTATTCATTGTTAAACATTGAGAAAATGCTTATCAAATTTGCATGTGACACAAAGCGTGGTGCTGTAAATAGTACTCAGAGCTCACTGGGCAGTTACTCCTGTGGCTGCACTTAGGAAGGAATCTTTGATGATCTCAGTTTAGCCAAGAAACTTTGCTTGTCGGGGGTCTGCTGGGGCTGTCATGCTGTGCTACTTCAAAGGTTTTTTGAAATAATCAATAGACACTGAGGGAATTTGTATTTTCTGCAAACTTCAGTCTCCCCTATGACTGCAACAATGTGAACAGCTATAGAAAGCCATTTGCTTTTCTTATTTTTATCAAAGATACCTTTGATACACATGCGATCAATTCTCATAAAGACTTTATAAAGACAAGAAAGTAGGTATGTGGATCGGTAGATGCCAGTGTGCTCTCCATCGCCTTTCGGGGGTAAGAATGGAGTCTATCATTTTTCCCTTTTTTGGGGGTCTCATCCTCTCCTTGAGACATGTTGTTTGTCCTTCATTCTTAAAGAGGACCATGACATCAGAAAGATGATGCTATGACTTGCAAGTGAATTGGATTTAAGTGAGGAGGGCTATGCAAGGTCACCACCCTCACTTTCTCCTCTAGAGTTATCTGGGTCCAGTGGCAAGACATAGATCCCCATGACTGGAGATGGCCCCTGAGACATCAATGCTTTAAAGGTTATTAATGTATTACTTATAGAAAACATGTTTAATGAGAAAAGATACAGCTAGATTAAAATTAGAGATGGATCTAAACTATATCAGGCAATTGTAAGTTCACAAAAAATCAGGAATAGCAGTGATAAAGTAGAATTCACATTAGAAAAAAATTGAAGAGATAAACAAGGACATTATATAACAGGGAAAGGAAAATAAATAAGCAATATGTAACAATGCTCAGTTTATATGTGACAGTTTGACAGTTAAGAAAAGATTATTAACACTGCAAGAAGAAATAGAAAATAATGGCAATAGTAGAAGATCTCAAGACTCTATTATCAGAAAGAGTTCAGTCAAATAAAAATATTAACAATAAAGTAATCGCAGATTGGAACTGTTGCACTGAATAAATATATGAAAATAATTAACGGGGAGAAACGTGAAATGCTCATTCTTTCATTACACTCAGCTTGCAAAAAGTGATCACATATTATTTATAGAAAAACTCTACCTAAATTTAAAAAGGTTGAAATCATGCACACTGTATTTTCATATCATAATGCAATAGAATTAGAATTAAATAAGACCATTAGCGAAAGTTCTAAAATTCTAGGTTGTGTAAGGGATAAAGCGGTAGGCCTGGAATTAGGAAGATCTGTATTCAAATCTATGTGACCCTGGGCAAGTCTCTGTCCACTTCAATTTATTTAAGGGCAAAATGAGGGTAACCATAGCGCCTACCTCCTTGCTGAGAGGGCCAAATGAGATAGCATTTGTAAAGTGCTTAGCACAGTACCCGGCACACAGTAGGTCTTTAATAAATGCTTGTTTCCTCTCCCCTCCCCATTTTGGAAAATAAAGAACAACCTATTAAATATGATTAAAGATGAAAACAGAAAAATGACTATGTAATATTTAAAAACAACAGCACACATCAAAACCTATAGGCTATAGAGACAACTTTATGTCATTTGGTGTTTACCTTAACGAGAGAGAAAAGGATAAAATAAATTAAATTTATACCTCAAGGTGTTAGAAAAGGAACAAAGAAATAATTGAAAGAAGAGTAAAAGCAGAAACAAATAGAATAGAAAATGAAAAGCAGTTGAACTTAAAAGTAAAATCTGAAGTTGTTTTTTGAGAACGACCAGTACAACTGACAATTAGTAAGTTTAATTTTTTAAAGAAAAGGATATCAAAGACAAATGAGCAAAATTGTAAATGGGAAAGGATAATAAATGGCAGATTTGGAGCTGGAAGGCAGTGTAGAAGTCCATCTGAGGCAAGTCAGGTCATTTAACAGTTAAAAAAACAGACCGAGAAGATGTCATAAAAAACACAAAAGAAATGAAGAATATTACAGAGAAATACTATGCATAGCTGTAGTCTATTGCAAGTCAGTCAATGAACATTTATTAAATGCCTATTGTATGCCAGACACTGTGCTAAGTGCTAGGGATACAGAGAAAGGCAAAATGCAGCTCCCTATGTACAAATAATGTGATACGATATGTGTGTGTGTGTGTGTGTGTGTGTGTGTGTGTGTGTGTGTGTGTAATAAAATGGAGATAATTGGCAGAAGGAAGGCCCTAGAATTAAGGGGAATGGGAAAAGGTTTTTTGTAGGAGGTGGGATTTTAGTTGGGACCTAAAGGAAGCTAGGGGTGTCAGTAAGAGGAAGGAAGGAGGAAAAGTGGGGAAAGCCAGAGGAAATGCCTAAAACTGAGACATGGAGTGTCTTGTTGATGGAATAGTCAGAAGTCCAGTGACACTATATAAAAAATACGTGTTGGGGAGTGAGGTATAAGAAGACTGAAAGGTTGGAAGTGGCTTGGTTATGAAGGGCTTTGAATGCAAAACAGAGTATTTTGTATTGTCTTCTGGAGGTAACAGGGAGCCGCTGGAGGTTATTGAGTAGGAAGGTGACGTGGTTGGACCCACTCCATCAATGATTTTGTTTTCCTTTCAAGGAGAATCTCTGAACTATCCTTACACTTACAGGCAATTTACTTTTGTCTTTTGGTTTTGTTTATTGTGAGGAATACCAAAAAGCTTGTGCTGTGGATAGAGTGCCTGGCCTGGGGTCAGGAAGATCAGATCTGGTCTCAGACATTTACTAACTGTGTGATCCTGGGCAGGTCACTTAACCTCTATCTGTCTTAGTTTCCTCATCTATAAAATGGGAATAATAACAGCACTTACCTTTCAAGGTTGTTGTGAGGATCAAATAAGATGATATGCATAAAATGTTTGACATAGTGCCTAACGCCTAGTAGAAACCTAATAAATGCCCCCTTCCCTGCGGGTCAGGCACCGTGCTAAGTGTTGGAGTCCTTGGGTATGTGTGGACCTCAGGTTACAAAACCCTGATTTAGATCAATGAATGAAAGTTATAGGAATGACTTTCTCCTCAATAGAATAAAAAAATTCTTGATTATTAGGGCTGCTCTAAAAACGGAACAGGTCGATTCAGGAAGAGATGATTTTCCATACTGAAAGTCTTCAAACAGATTGGATGTTCAATTATCAGGGATAGAGTAGAGGGAATTCATGCTATTGGTAAGGAATTGAAAGTCCCTAACTCAGATTTTATAATTACAAACCTGGAAAAAACTTTAGAGATTATTTAGTTCAACCAACTCTTTTCTGGAAGAGGAAACTGCAAGTTCAATAATTTATCCAAGGTTGCGAAGTGAATTAGTGGCTGAAGCAAGACTTGAACCTAGATATCCTGAATCAGGCCAGTGCTTTGTCTATATGTCATACAACTTTAGCTATTCGTGCTTCTCTGAAGCCTGTACCAAAACACTACCACTGAAATCCTAATTAGATGACGCAATTCTAACTTTAAAAATAAATTATGTCACACAGGGTTGTGTCCCTAACATCTCTCCTTTTTAATCTTTATTTAAACAACTTTTGTGCAATTATTAAAATAATTGGATGTTTGTCTTTCTGCTCTATTGAATAGGACAAGTATCCTTTATGATGATGACACAGTTTGGAGGTTTTTAAACAGGAGTGGTCTCAAAAAGTAACTGGATTTGCTGGTTAGCTACAGCAAGAAAGAGAAACTTACTATTAATTACTCCAAAACTACCCTCCTCCTAATTTTCAGGTGTTTACCATTCACCAAGATTTAAGAGGACAATATTAAATAACCCTGTATGACAGATCATCACCAGCTTTGTAAACAATCATTTGCCTTTTTGCTGAGAGCAAGTGAAAATTTATGATGCAAATAAACAATATTTATTTTTCTTTTGTCCTATATTTCACTGGGGCAAGGGAAAGGGGAACTATGGGGTAAGAGTGAATTGGTAAAAACAAATTGGGGAGCTGGTAAAGTTTTGTTTCTCTTTGCAAGGCTAACTATATTAAACCATACTGAGAAGAAGGATAAATGGAAGAGAATGAATATGGAAGAAAGGAAAAATGGAAGTGATTGAGATGCTCTCTAAGAATATTTGGTATTATAGAATCATAGATCTAGATTTGGAAGGGACCTAAGAGTCCATCTAACTTAACCCTCTCATTTTACAGACGAGGAAAATGAGGCCCAGGGAGATAAAGTTACTTGCCCAAGGTCACTCAGGTAATAAGCATCAGAGGGAGAATTTGAACCCAAGTCCTATGTCTCTGAGGCTAGCTTATAATATTCAGCTGTTGGCATTGAATAAATTGAGTCTGTTTAACAATCAGTCTTTCTGCTGACCCTAAACTTGAGGAAACCTCTTCTTTTTAGTAGGCAATTCCTGTTGAATGATTGTGACTTGATAATATATGAAAGAGAGACAGGTCTGCAAGTGTTTTACATGTGATTAAAAATTGTCCTCCCTTTACTATAATTACATGCCTAGGACAACCATGAAATTAGTATGCATGAGCAATATCTAAGTACTCTGAGTGAATGAGATGAGTGAGCAGAGTTTAGAAGCAGAATCAGTTTCTCCACTGCCTATGTAATTGGGAAGGTAGGGTCTTAACCCAAGTTCATACAAGAATAATGTACTTACAAGCTAAGATGGTGGAGTAACAGCAGGAACTTGCTTGAGCTCACATTCCAACTACCTCCAATACCTGTAAAAAATGACTCTAAACAAATTTTAGTGCTACAGAACCCACAAAGTGTCAGAAAGAAGAATAATGTGCTTCCTCCGCTTCTTCCACAGGCAATAGTCACATCAAGGCAAAGATTTCACTTTTTCTGATACTACAGTTTAAATTGCATTTATGACGGTTGCTTTAAAAGGCTATTGGATGGTATTAGTTAGGATTACATGCTTTCAGAATTGTGAATGACCTTAGATATCAACTAGTCATCAACTCTTTACATTTTACAGATGAAGAAACTGAGGAACAGTAAAGTTTATGTGACTTACCCAAGGTCACAGAAGTGATAAGTGATTGAGATGGGATTTGAACTTTGATTTCTTGACTCCAAATTGGGCATTTTTTTTCTATTTCCCTAGGAAGGAGAGACTGATGGACATGAAGTTAGTAGAGATCTAGGTTCAAATCCCACCCCTGACAGTTACTACCTATATGGTCAGGAGCTAATCCCTTAATCTCTCTAGCTCTCTGTTTCCTTATCTGTAAAATGAGGAGAATAATACCCACAATTCCTACTTGTGAGAATAATATGGGATAATGTTTGTAAAATACTTTGTAAACCTTTAAAAAACAAGCACTGTATAAATGTCAAGTGGCTGTTGTTCTATATGGAATGTGCTCTCCAAATGTATATGTTCCTCATTACTCCAGGAAGAGGAAAGATAGTTGAAAGAACTGGAAAGAAATCTTTGATGGAAAATAAAAATTGGGAAGATACGAAGACAAAAGTTGGTGGGCATGATGCTGATTCTCAGAAATATTGGAATGCTCATCAGAGGAGACGTTTGTGAACACTTAGGAAAGGAAGTAGTCAGGGAAGAGTCAAAGTAGAGTCATTAAAAACGAGTCTGGCTGGACTAACCTCATCTTTCTTTCTTCTTCTTTTTGACGGGATTACTAGACTGGCAGAGCTGGGTAGTGCCATAGACAGAGTGTGCCTGTATTTTTAGCACATTCCCGGCAAAAGTCTCTCACAATAGTTTTGCAAACAAGATGGAGGGAGATGGACTACAGAATAGTACAATTTAGTGGGTTCAAAACTGGTTAACTAACTAGGATCAAATAATATTAATTAATGAATCAGTATCAACTTAAAGGATAGTTTCATTACAATATCCTAGGACTCTGTTCTTGACTCTTATTTTGTTCAATATTTTAAATAATGACTTATTTGGATGAAGAAATTGATGATTTTTTTTAATCAAATTGGCAAAATGATGTAAAGCTAGAAAGGACAGCTAATGTTTTGGATAGCTAATACTTTGTATGGCTCTTACTTTGGAATCAGCATCCCCAAAGACTCAACCTTAGACAAGTTACTTAACCTCTCTGGCCTTCAGTTTCTTCATCTGTAAAATCAAATGGGCTGGATTAGATGTCTTTTAAGGTTTCTTCCAGCTCTATATCCGTTGTTTGTCCTTCGTTTTTGACGGGGACCAGTGACATCATGAGTGGTCTTGACATGTGAGGGAACTGAATTTAAGTGGAGCAGAGTTGCATAAAGTCATTGGCCTCACTCTGCCTTCCTGGGTCATCAAAGTCCAGTGGCAGGACAAAAGAGAAGATGACTGGTGATGGCCCAGGATGCAGTGGGTGACCTTGGTGTCTTTGATGTCTGACCCAGCTCTAAGCTTCCCAGAGCTTCTGTTTCAGCTGCCTTCATAGTTGTTGGAACAAATTGTTTTCATCTGCCTATTCCTCTGGGGAAGTCTTCACATGCTTGGGGTAGACATTCCTCTAAATCACTGAAAGATCTATTGATTACCCTCAATCTAGTTCAGCCCATCTGTGGAGCTGGTTTACTGGGGCATGGCTGTTGCATGTGCTACAGTTTCTTGGAGTCACAGGTGAGAGTTGGGCGAAGGTGGATACCAAAGATCAAGGAGCAGCTCTCTAAAAAGGACTTGGCAATCCTCACACCAGAGGTGCTAGTCCTCCCTGAACACCCCATACACCTTACCTCTATATTTATTAAGAGGTTAGAGTAATGGGCTAAACCTAATAATATGAAACTTCACAGGGATGTATATAAGAGCTTGCACTTAGGTTAAAAAATCACCCATATAACCATAAGGTGAGAAAAACACAATAATCATAGTAATAATGATAGTTGACATTGATAAAGTTTTTCAGAGTGTTTGCAGTTGTGGGCATACAACACATTATAAGGATTATTCGATCCTTACAACTCTGGGATTAACTTACAACTACAGGCATTATCATCCCTGGGCTACAGATAAGGAAACTGAGACTCAGAGTGGTTAAGTGACTCGCCCACAGTCACACAGGCAGCAAAGATCCAAAGCAGGATTTGAATCTATGTCTTGCTGATTCCAGGTATAGTACTCCATCCAACAGCAGTCTGTGTAAAAAACATCTGGGGATTCTTGGTGAATGAGCCAAATGTGAATCTACAGTGTGAGATGGCAATAAGAAAATTAAAATTACAAAATCTTTAACACTAAGGAGATCTTTGGTTATAGGAATAGACATATGGCGATCAGAACATGGGAGCTGATGCCATACCACTCAGTCCTGCTCCGATCACATACAGGAGCACAGTTTCTGGCATCCCATTTTCAGAAGGATATTGGCAAATTGCGTTAGATCTCTTAGGATACATGTGGGATAGGAAAATGTAGCATTAAAAAAAAAGGTTGAAAGGACTGGAGATGTTTAGCTTGGAGAAGATTTGGGTGGGTGGCCGGGTTAGAGGGAAGGGAACGTGGTTGCTGGTTTCAAATATCTGAAGGATTCTTGTGGGCAAGAAGGATTAAACTGGTCCTGCGTGGCACTAAAGAGCAGAACTAGAATAAGTGGTGTAAATTATAGGAGGAGTAAATATAAGCAAGAATGTCTCAAAAAATTAGGGCTATTGAAAATGGAATGGACCACATTGGGCCTAGGTATTATAAACCCTGCTACTAGAGAGCTTCAAGAAGAGGCCAAATACTTCACTTGTCAGCTAGAGCTAGGTGGTGCAATGTATAGAGTCCTGAATCTGAAGTCAGGAAGATGTGAGTTCAAATTCAGTCTCAGACTTACTGTGTGATCCTCAGCAAGTCACTCAGCCTCACTGATGTCATTAATTTTCCTGCAGATGGGAACTCCCCATCAGTGGCATCTATTTGAGCTACTTTTTGAAGTCAGTCACCATTGGCTGTGGGCACAGGTTGAAATCACATCTTTCTTTTGCCCTAAACACAGGCAGATCAGAAACTTCCCTGCAATCACTGTGTGCCTTGAAAAGCCAACTGACATTAGCTAGCAACTCAGACACACCACTCTTGGCAGAGTCCCGAAGGATAGAGCTAATGTCTCATTCATCAGAAGGCCCTCACATTTTTCTGTAAGGATGGCCAGATTGCACTCTGTGAGGCCTGTTTCCAAATCCAGGTGCACCAGACGCACACAATCTCTCCTATAGAACAAGTTGCCCAGAAGAATATGGCTTGCTTGGGAGAAGATGAAGATCACCTACTGAATGAAGATGGAGGGAGTCAATGAACACAACTTTAAGACCATCTCCAATGCTGAAACCTGAAGGGGATCATTCCTTAGTGTTTTCTCTTCTCTTATCCTAAATGGATATTACACATTTTCACAATGAATCAAACTGGATTCAGTAATTTACAAAATGAAACAAAACTTGGGACTACTACCAGGGTAATCTTCTGTCCATTCAGGTAAGTTCCTCTTTTCCCCAGAGTCCTATGCAGTCTCCCCAAGACTAGTAGTTTACACTACCCCTAAAATATAAACATACTTAGAGCCTGATGGATAAGCAGGCATCCTCGATGGGTCTACATTGTCCAAGTGACTCACTGACTTTGCTCTTGAAGCAGAAGCCTATACAAGAGCTACATAGACTGCCTTTTCTTTCTCCAAGGAGATCCAGTGCCCAAACAAACTCCTGACCTCAAGTACGTTTAAATTTGAAGTTACTCACAAGGTAATTTTCTAAAATAATGTTGTCTTGGAAATTTCTTCCCTGCTAGAGGGCTAGATTTTGAGATTTGAGGAGTTTTAAACACAAGAGATTAGGGATTAGGATTAGGAGCAGGTTTAAAGATTAGGTGCAGGGTTTTTGGCTTTCCCTTCTAGGCTGTATGTCTTCCACTGCCATATACTTCTGCTCCAAGTTGACGTTGTTACTCCTTTGGTGGTGGCGGTGGTAGAAAGAGAAAAGACATCTTGAGACATCACAAGAGAAAAGGGGAAGATCAAATCCGCAAGAAAGGGGAGAGTCCTGAGAGTTGGATCAATTTTCTTTTATAGGCCAGGAGGGAGAGTCACTGGTTCTTCAGTCAACCAATCACTATGTCTCATCACATTAATGTGTATTTACAATATTGATTATGTAGCTAATCTTTTGGGTGACTCAAATTTCCTACCATGAAATTGTGATTAGTAAATGTCTACCCACTGCTTAGGGCATGAAAATGTAGTGAAATTAGATGAGGTATCATAGGCTTTAGAGCTGAACCTTAAAGTTCAGCTAAGTCAACCCCCTCATCTTAGAGAGGAACAAATTGAAGACCAGGAAGCTTGAATGTTCTCTTTGAGTTCCCACAGGCATGGTTGTTGTCCTTTGTTCTTGAAGAGGACCAAAATGGCATCACTATATAAGAGTCAAGTTGCAGTGTGTCCAACTGCAGTTGATCAAACCAATATCAGCTCGGAATGCTCTACCACAAGTCGGACACAAATAGTCCATGTGAACATTTGGGGTGGATTCTCTAAATTTGTGCGTCTCGAGTTTCTTTTGATCTATTTCAGGTCTGCTTTGCTTATAGAGTACAGAACCTTCTTCAATGAGGGCATGCCATGCTGGGTGGTCCTGTGCCAGTGTCAATTCACACTGATGGTAAAGAACAGAGTCAATATTCAAATACTTTCATCAAACAAAAAGAGAGAAAGAAGTCAAGAGAGAGAACCAAATGGAAGAGTACTGGGGATGAAAGGGTTAGGTTTGGGGGGCTTATTTTCTTCTTGGCTACTTGTAGGAAGATGATTTCCAGTGAAGCACATGATAATTGATGCTAATTAAACCCATGGGAACTGATGAGATCACTAAATGAGAAAAGAGAAAAGGGCCTATGACAGAACCTTGTGAGACACACAGAAGCAGTGGGCATGACATGGATGGAAATCCTAGCAAAAGAAACTGAGGAGTGGTCAGATAGGTAAGAGCACCAAGAAAGCAAAGTCACACAAACCCAGAGATGAGAGAATGTGCAGGAGGGGAAGGTGGTCATTGGTAGAGTTAAATACTGCAGTCAGATAGAGAATGAAGAGGAAAAGGTCATTTGGTTTGGCAATTAACAGAGCATTGGAAACTTTGGAGGGAGCAGCTTCAGCCGAATGATGAGGTCAGAAGTTTGATTGCAGATGGTTTAGAAGAAAGGGAAGAAGTAAGGCCATCAAACATAGACAGCTTTTTCTTTTTTTTTTTTATTTGACAAGATGTTAAATTTATTAAGTACAACAGATTCAACACCATCCACAACCGCCTCAACCTCTGTGCACAGGCATTTGCTCATAGTGCATTTCTATTGGAGGTAAAGAGGTTTGCTAGATGATTTATATCTCTAAATGACATTCCTGAAAGTGGTGACAGGTTCTAAGTCTTCCTTTGCCACAACTTTATGTTTATTCATAAAGAATGTTCTTCCTCTGATGTCCTCAGCTTGAACACTTCCAAATATATAAACAAGATACGGTTTCCCTGAGAAGTCAGGGACAATTCTGATTGTCTTCTTTTTCCTTTCAGACAAGTTGTAGAAATTGCATTTCTTTAACAGATTACATCCTTTAAAGAGTTTCAAAAAATCGATGACCACAGAGACATAAGAAACATCCATTTTCAGTATGAAAGGTTTCAAATTTGGCCAAACATAACTCCTTTCCAAGGTTTCTGCCACATCCTGTAGCATTTCTACATCTGGTTTCTGCATCATTTCCTCCAACTCAGTGATTGTGTCTGTGAGGGATCTGCTTTAGCTGGACATTATGGCCTCCCACTCCTTCTTTTCCTCCATGATTTGACGTTCCTGTGTAGCCTCCACCTCCTTCAGCCTCTGATAGAGCTCCATTAACTTCTTGTTCTCCTTCCACATAGTGATTTCTGCATATTTTGCTTTCTTCTTCCTTATCATGGTTTCCCATATTTCATGAAATTTCTTGTGAAATAATTTTTGGTTTGCATTTTTATGTTCAGTCCATGCCACAGCCCATACCAGGGGTTGCTCCTTCTCCTTTTATAGAAGATACTGAACTATGCTTAACTTTCTGTGCAAGATTTCTGTGTGGATCTGGATCTTCTTTCTGTAGCTTAGAGCAGCCACTGCAATGGGCCAATGTGTCATTCTCATGATCCTCTGACTTAGAGCAGGTCAAGCAGAGTAGGGTCTTATTCCTATCACAGAACAGTTTTTTGTCTTCCCTTGTATCTCACACATGCCTTCTCCTTCAGGGTGCATTGCCATGTCAACTTGAAGAGTTCTCAATTGGGAGAATTCCCAGCATTCGGCACAGCATGAAGATGAAGAGGTTTTCATTGTGAAGCAAGACATACAAATAGTGTGTCCACATTCAGCTACGATTAGCTTACTGATTTCATTCAAGCAGATAACACAGAGACCCTCTTCTTCTTCATCAGCCATGACCCTTGGATATCTTCCCAAGCTTCTCCATCTCTGGAACCTAGCTTGTGGATACATATCAGTCCAGGGCAACACACAACCTAGACAACTTTTTTCAAAGAGTTAGTTGAGAATGGGGTAGGAGATATAGGATATCTGTCAGACGTAGCAGGATTTTGTGAAGGTTCTGTAAGGCCGAACATTCGGACTCTGGACATTCTTTTTTCCTGGAAGAGAATTAGATGAGAATCTTCCTAGATGTGAATGTGGTTTATTCTGTTGTTCATGTTAATGTAGGATTTTTTTTTTACTACAGCGTTTGTAATTATCTCACTTCAACCCAACTGGCATTATTGTCTAGCCATCCTATTGTCATGAATACTCATTTATATAGTCAATTTAGGGAAATTGGGTTGTGATGAGAACAACAAATTGCTTGATGATCTCATTATGAATCAGTTGGGCTTGCTATTTAATGTTCAATATGTTGAAATAGGTGCATAAATCAATTAGGACATCCATAGAACAGGTAGGTTTTGCTCTTAGCTCCAAACAGTCCCAATTATTAGAGACAGTACATTCCCAAAGATGACATTTTAGAATAGATTGCTCTGGGGTGAAATCCCGCCTGCTTATTTGTTGTTGCTCCCTTTGCTTGGGCACTGGTGGAATCTGTCAAGCAAGTGAGAAAAGGTGAAAAGAAGCTATGAGCAAGTATTTATTAGGCAACAGCAATTGTTGCATTGTGAAAAGAATGCTGAATTTAGAATCAAATAATTTGGGTTTGAGTTCTACTTCTGCTATGACCTGTGTGATTCTACACAAATCACTTAACTTCTTAGTCTTTGTTTCCTCATCTGTGAAATGCTAAGATTGGATTGGGTGGCTTTTAAGATCTCCTCCAACTTTAAATCCTATGTTCTGAAAGCATGATATGATTCAAGAAAAATTTTTCTAACAAACAGAAATGTCCAAATGGAATATATGGCTTTCACAGGTAGTCTTTCTTCATTATTGGAAATCTTTTAGCAGAGGCCAGAGGCCCACTTGTCAGGGCTGTTATAGAAGGGATTGCTGTTGTGGTAACTGGTTAGGCCAAGGAGTCTCTGTGGTCACCGATTTTTTAAAACTCTTTAAAGGATGTATTCTGTTAAAGAGATGTAATTTCTACAACTTGTCTGAAAGGAAAAAGAAGGCAATCAGAATTGTCCCTGACTTCTCAGGGAAACCATATCTTGATTATATTATTCCTCTGATCAAAGACCTTCAATGACTTCCAATTGCTTGTAGAACAAAGGCAAATTCCTTAGGACAACATTTAAGGCCTCACCATGATCCGGCCCTTTCCTCCTATTTCCTTTCATTCACTCTAAACTGTAGCCAAACTGGACTGCTCACTAGTCATATACTTTCTTTCTTCCACACTTTTAGTCACCAAGTTAATAAAGCTCTTCCCTCTGTTGGAATGCTGTCTACTGTTACCTGTTCATCCATTGAGGGATTAGGTGTGTCCAATGCTGCTTGAAATAATAGATCAACCAGTGAGAAGGCTAAGGAATTCAGCAAATCCTTGCTTTTGATCCTGCTCTGGATATCTATCTATCAGTAACTTTTAACTTTTCACCTAGACTCAAATTCAATTTAAGCTCTTCTTCAATGTAATTGTCTTAGAAATGGACATTCTGTTGGCCAAATAGGCAAACCTCTTAGACTACTAAAGACATTGGCTGATCTCTAGCAGTTTCAATTTATGGTCTGTATTCAGATTAATAAAACCAAACCAACAGACTTCATTTATTAAGTGCCTATTGCATGCAGAGGGCTGGAGATCAAATAAAGTGTAGAAAATTCAATTTGATTCAACATTTACATTATTGTTTGTTATCAGTAAAGCTAAAAAAATAATCAGTATAAAAGAGGACAGAGAATTGGCCTCAAAGTAAGAAATATCTGGGTTCAAGTGCTACTTTTAACATATACTGTCTGTGTGACCCTGGACAAGTCACAATTGCTCTAGACAATTCTCTAAGACAAAGCATGTACTGATCTGCATCTCCTAACAAGGTAGAGTTGTTTTATTGGATTGTCCAACTATCAATGAAATCACAGGTTTGATCCAAAATAAAAATAGCTAAAAGGCATGGTCCCTGCCGTCATTAAACTTAATGTCTAGTAAATGAAGACAGAAATTTAGATAACCATAATATATAATACGTACAACTAAGAGGTTAAAAGACCTCTGATTGGTCAAAGAGTCAAGATCATTATTGATACTGGGGAGTGACAGGGAAGGCTCCATGTGGAAGGTGGCATTTGAACTTGACTTTAAAGATTTGGGTAGGAATTCAGCAAATGACCAAGGAGAAGAAGAACATTCTAGGCAGAGAGACAAGGTAAGACAAGTTACAAAGACAGGAAATCATACAGATCAAAGTCTAGTTTGGAGGCAGCTTGTGGAACAGTGGATGGAACACTGGGCCTGGAGACAGGGATATGAGTTCAAATCCAGCCTAAAACACTTACTAACTGTGCAACCCTGGACAAGTCACTTAACTTCTGTTTGCTTCAGTTTCCTCAAATGTAAAATGGAGATGATACTAGCAGCTACTTTCTAGGGTTGTTGTGAGGATCAGATGGGATAATAAATGTAAAGCAGCACTTAATATATAGTAGCACATATTTGTAAAAAGCCTGGCATGTGGAAGGCTCTATAGCTATTATTGTTCTCTTCCTTTCCCCTTCCCTGGTTTGGCTAAAGCATGGCAGATATTGTGGCACGCTATATGAGAAAATCTTGGAAAGGTAGGGTGGTCCCAGATTGTGGAGGGCTTTGAATGCCTGACAATGGAATCTGAAACTTTCTTAGTGAACTTTTGAGCAGAGGAGTGACATGATGAGGTCTGTGCCTAAGGGCGATTAGCATGACATGGGTATGAAGGTACACTGGAGCAGGGAGAGGATGGAGGCAGGAAAGCTTGTTAGACTAGTGCAGTTACCCAAGTGGGTGGCAATGAGGGCTTGTTCTAAGTTGGTTGCAGCACAAATAGAGAGGTAAGGATCAATTTGAGAGAAGCATTTGGAAACTGGAGAGAAATGATAGAGAAAATTCTAAGAGGCCTCAGATACAGGAGACACATGGTTCCATAGATAGAAAGTGAAGTCAGAAGAAAGAACAGAAAACATAACTAATCCAATTTAGAACAAATTTTGCAGTTTGAGGTGATGGTAAGACATCTAGTTGGAGAATCACAGAATTTGAGAGGTAGATGGGTCCCTGGCTGTCATTTAGTCCAACCTACACTTGAAAGGAATGGCCCCTGTACTGTAACTGACAAATGGTTAGCTAGCTTCTGTTGAAGACATCCAAGGATGGGAATCCAACCCAGTCTTGAGGCATCCAATTCAGCTTTTGGACAGCTCTAATCATTAGGAATTTTTTCTTGACATTGAACCCAAATTGGCCTTTTCGCAACTTCTACCCATTCTGTCTACTTTCTTCTGCCTAACAGAACAAGTCTAATCCCCCCAAATGACAGCCCTTCCAATACCTGAAGACAGCTATCATGTTTTGGTCTTCTCTTCTCCAGTTCCTTCAGTTGCTTCTCAGATGATGTGACTTAAATCCCTTCATTAGCCTGGTTACCATCACCTAGACTTGATACACTCCAGATTATCAATGTCCTTTCATCAATCAATAAACATTTATTAACTACCTACTGTGTGCCAGGCACTGTACTAAGCTTCTTAAACCATGGCCCTCAGAACTAGACACAGTATCTTCAGATGCGATATGACAAGGGGACTTTTCAGTCCTTTTTTTAAAGTTGTGTTTAATTCTTAGAGTTTTCTTGGCAAAGATACTTGAACGCTTTGCCATTTCCTTCTCCAGGTCATTTTACAAATGAAGAAACTGAGGCAAACAAAGCTAAATGACTTCCTAGGGCCACATAGCTAGTAAATGTCTGAGGCAAGATTTGAACTCAGGAAGATGAGTCTTTCTGACTCCACGTCCAGCACCCTATCCACTTTGCCACATAGCTACCCAATATTGGGACTATCATCTCCCTGTTCCTGAAAATTATGCCTCTCAATGCAGTCTAAGATTACATTTACCTTTTTAACTACCACATCACACTATGGCCTCATTGAGTTTGCAGTCCACAAAAATCCTTGAACCTTTTGGTAACAACTTCATTCTTCTTATGCCTCCTCCATCTTGTGCTTATCAAAGTGATTTTCACACCTGAGTATAAGACTTTACATTTATCCCAATTGCATTTCATGTTATTGGATTACGTACAGTGAATCTGTGAGGGGGGAAATTAGGTGGTGATTTAGAGAAGTTTTGAAGAATGAAAGTTGTTGTGGAGAGATGACTACAAACATCTCACTAAAGTAAGAGACTAAGTCATTTCCTTAGGGACTTGAGGAGAAAAGGTTTGGAATTGTGACTGTAGGGAATGAGGTAAGGAATTAATAAGAGTGGAAAAGGAGGATTGTCAAGCACATTCAAGGGTCCAGCAGAGGTTATAGACCAACCCAGGCAAGTCTTGTTCCTCCTCTCCATTGGTACTATTAGCAAACTTCCTCATCTCATCACACACACACACACTCTCAACCTTGCCCAAGGCAATCCATCTTTGCCATCGAGTCAAGTAGACAGGATATTAGTGCTTCACTTTCCCTTGCTACTGTACTAGTGACTGTCAGAACTATGAACCCAGAACAAAACAGCTGACTTGGACATCATGAAGAATGTTTTTCTCTCCACCCTCCACTTAAGTGTCAAAGTGATCTTCCCAAAGCGTAGGTCTGACCATGTCATGTTGCTGTCCAGTCGTCTTTCAGTTATGTATGACTCTTCGTGACCCTGTTTGGGGTTTTCTTGGAAAGGATAGTGGAGTGGTTTGCCATTTCCTTCTCCATCTTATTTTATAGATGAGCCAATACAAAATATATGAAAAATAAATATTGAATAATTTTGAAGGGAGAAAACCCTAACAACGGGAGCGGGGGGGGGGGGGTCAGAATCACGAAATTTGAGAACTGGAAGGACTTCCATGACCATCTAGTCTAACACATATGAAGTCCCACTATAGCAGCTTAAACAATTCATTATACATTCTCTGCCTAAAGACCTCTAAGTGGATGAATTTGACACCCCTCAAGGCAAGCAACTAGGATATATAAAGCACTTTTTACCTTTGGACAGCTCTGATTGTTAGGAAGTTTTTCCTGAAATAAAACCACAATTTGCTTCTTCTCAACTTTCAATCATTTTTCCTGGTTCTGCTCTCTGGGGGAAGGGGACAGAGGAAGCAGTCAGGAAAAGTCTAATCCCTCCTCCACAAGGCAGCCTTCCAATACTTGAAGCTGCCATCCTGTCCTCCCTTGAGTTTTCACTTCTCTTGGCTAGATAAGTCCAATTCCTCCAATTGATTTCATGTGTGATGACCTCAGGGACCTTCACCATCCTGATTGTCCTCTGAGGAAAGGCCTCATATAAAGGTATCATTTAGCTGAACCCTAAAAGAAGCCTGAGATTTCAAAATCCCAGGTGAAAGTTAGGAGGGAGTGCATTCCAGGCTTGGAGGATGAGAAGTGGAAATGAAGTCTCAAATGGGCCAATTTGGTTGGAAAGTAGAGGAAGGAAAGTAGGAAGAATAATGTGAGATTGGTCTGGAAAGACTGGTAGGAACCAACCTGTGAAAAGTTTTAAATGACCCAAAGAGGAGCTTGTATTTTACCCTAGCAGCTGTAGGGAATCACTGAAGGCCTTTGAGCAGGGTTGGACTTGTACTTTAGGAATAGCAATTTGATGGCTATGTAGAAGATGAATTAGAGAAAGGAGAGATTGGATTCAGGGACATCAATGAGGGGACTAGCATAATAGTCCAGGTGAGAGGTAAAGAGAGCCTGATCTCTTTACCTCAATCTGTCTGTGTGAACCAGGGTGGTAGCTATGTGAGGAACAAGAAGGGGATAGATGGAAGGCATGTTATGGATGCAGAATTGACAAGACTTGGCAACTGATTGGAAATGGGGAATGAGGGAGGGTGAAGAATGTGTCCCAAGTTAAGAACCTATGTGACTGGAAGGATGGTGGTATCCTCAATAGAAATACAGAAAGTTAAGAAAAAGGATGGGTTTGGGGAGAGGCAATGATGAATTCTGTTTTAGACATGTTGAGTTTAAGATGTTAATAGGACATCCAATTGGAAACTGGTAGTTGGTGATGCAGTGCTGAAGTTTAGGCAGATTAGGAATGCAGAAATAGATCTGGGAGGCATTTACAGAGAGTCAATCTATCAATCAATAAACACATATTAGGTACCCAGTAGGATACAAAAAAAGAGACCAAAGGCAGTCTGTGCCCTCAAGGAACTCACAATCTAATAACTGAGGAGCTACGTAAATAAATATATACCAACAAGCAATATGCAGGACAGATAGGAAATAATTAGAGGGAAGACACTAGAATTAAGAAAGATTGGGAAAGGCTTCCTGTAGAAGGGAGGTGGGATTTGAGGGAAGCCAGGAGGCAGAGATGAGGAGGGAGAGCATTCCAGGAATGGGAGATGGAGATAGGGGTAATTGAACTTTTGGGAACTGATGAGATAATCAAGAAAAGATGTAGGCAGAGAAAAGTAGTTCAATAAGGGAGACTTAAAGGAAATCCATAGTTAGGGGGTCAGGACATAGATGATGATCCAGCAAAAGAGTCTGAGAAAGGTCAGCTAGACAAGTAGGAAGAGAACCAGGATTAGAGCAAAACTCCAAAAACTCAGGAGATAGAGAATATTCCAGAATGGCCAAGCTTGTCACATGCTTCAAAGATGTGGAAAAGGATGAGACCTGAGAAAAGACCACTGACTTAAAAATTAAGAGATCAAGAAAGAAGATAGAATACTATGACTGGTGGGAGTATGAACAACTTCTTGGGTGCTTCTCTCTAGGTACCATCACAGAAACCCCCATAATTTGCTGTAGGTCTGTGAGCTTGGTCCCTGAGCTTCTGTTGTTGCAAGAAGGAGGTTAATATAATTTTTGTTGGACTAGCCCTTGCTGATGATTCTGATTTGTTACACCTACACAGCTGAAAGAGCCACCCACTCATTTGTCATGTTGACCCAGCAGTCAGGCTGAGGTGGCAGAGCAAGACGGGTGTGCGGTTCTCCCAGAATTTCTCCTTTGGTCATAGGATTGATTTGTGTGCAGACCTGTGATGACCTTTTGGCAACAATGATTGGGATTGTTCACTGGAGGATGGTCTGTCTACTCACCCATAGCAACAACCAAGTTCCTTTCCTTAGATTTTGCTGCCAGATTCTGTTGTAGGCAGTGGGATCCCAGTATATTAGTCTAAATTATATGGCTTTGCTTTGGTTCAGGAATGGCATAACATTATTGATCATTCATTGATTCCTGGCATATACCTTAAGGAACTGGTGACCCCCTCTCTACCACTCCTCATGGTTCCCTAAAAATTTCTTTTTTTTATCAAGTTCCATTTCTACTGTGATACTGTTGTTATTCAGTTCTCAAAGTCATATCCGAGTCTTTGTGATTCTATTTGGGTTTTTCTTGGCAAATATATTGTAGTAATTTGTCCTTTCCTTTCTCCAGCTCATTTTTTACAGATGAGGAACTGAGGCAAACAGAGTTAAGTGACTTGCCCAGGGTCACGCAACCAGTAAGTGTTTGAGACCAGATTTGAACTCACAAAGAGGAATCTTTTAGCACTCTACCATTGCGCTGCCTAGCTACAATTACTACCTAACTTGTGACTTATCTGATTGCGGCTGCCCCCTGCCTCTTCCCAACTCCTCCATCTATCTGTGTCGTAATGGATGCCTATGCACTGATGATGGCAGGATAATGTTGGAGATCCAGTAATTAGATGACTATTGCTTTTGGAAGGCTTTGAAGCAATAATCCCTTTAATTGAAAAGGCAACACTTGATTGGTGCAATTCTTAAATTAGATGGCTTGCCAAAATAAAAGAGGCTGCCTCTTACCTCACTCAGTCTCTTTGCCTTGGCCTTCATCAGCAAACCTATTTTTCCCTATTGAATAAATTATCTCTTGTTGCTCATAAACCTTTAAGCTCTACATAAATATTAGTTATTATTTTTATTGCTACTACTATTATTATCATCTTGCCTCTGTCTGATGAAGGCTGAGCTGTTGCCCATACTCCTGACATTCCATAACACATTTTTCATATTCTTTAAATTTCAGCAACCATACCATGTAAACTATGTTAAGAACCTGAATACTTGAAACTTGACTGAGCATATGGTGTGGGTGGTCTGCTGTGGAGAAAGGAAGTGCATTAAGTGGGAAAGAAAGTTTGGGAGGATCTAAAGGAGAAGAAATAGCATAGTCAAAGAGCTTCACATTTATGACTAAACTGTAATTCTCAGTGTAGTCTCTATCCCACATCACAACACTCAACAACTATTAAGTCCCTACTGTGTGTATAGTATTTGCTAGATTCTGGAGGAGATACAAAGTTCAGTTAAAACATATCCTTACTGTCTTGGAGCTTATGCTTTAGGAGAGGGATAAGACAACTGTAACGGTAAGCACCCTAGCATACCTAGGGCAGCTACTAGCACAGGTTCTTAGATCTGCTTTTCTAAAGGAAAGCAACTCAAAATGGGTTAACAATCTTACTTTAATCAA
>CM053588.1:147386025-147403107 GCA_028646515.1 Pseudochirops corinnae
TTCTCATGCTTCTTGTGTTGGAGTGTCAAACTTTCTTTTCAGTTCTGGTTTTTTCAGTAAGAATGTTTGAAAATCCTCCACCTCACTGAATGACCATATTTTCCTCTGGAACACTGCTCAATTTTGCTGGGTAGGTGATTCTTGGTTTTAATCCTAGCTCCCTTGATCTCCAGAATATCATATTCCAGGCCCTTCGATCCCTTAGTGTAGAAGCTGCTGGATCCTGGGCCGCCCCCAGGGCTAAGCTGGGTTTCAGGCTGGACTGGTTTTAGCTCCCAGCGCTGAGATGGTCCCTCCTAGCCAAGTTGCCTTCAGTGGAAAGTATATTTGTGTGTGTTTTAGAGCTCTAGAATTTGTTTATAGTTATATTTTATGGGCATTTTGAGGTGACTGTGTGGGAGCTGCTGAACCTTGCTGCTCCTACACCACCATCTTGGCTCTGCCCCACAATAAACCATTTTCATGAACTTTAATAAGAATTTCATTGGCTTTGAGTTTCTGGTCCTTAAGATTTCTCCACTTCTCTCCCAAACTCTGAGCACTCCTGAAAATGATTCTTTTCTTGAGATATCTGGAATGATTTGAGAACCAGATTTATGAAAGGTGAGGAATAAACTAGATAGAAGTTACTTTCCATCACCATGATTCAATTGCTTAGTGTAACAGGATAACTGGACAATAAGAACCAAGTCTTTGGAGCATCTGAGATATGCTTTGCCTGGGATTATCCATGTGCAGGTTGGGTGAATCTTCTGGAAATTCATGGTCACAATAATAAAAGCGCTTTGCCCCAGGTTCAGAGCATGGGTAGATATCCTGTAACTCTTTCCTATTGGCCCACTGAGTGACAATACAGTCTTTTAACTGGCTAATATGTCAGAAATAAATGTGTATACAAAAGACTCAGACAAAATTGCTTCTCTTCTTAGAGGTTTTTGAGTAAGGAAGAACTGATATAGCTCTGTCACCCAGTCACCATGCTGATCTTTAAAAGCTCGCCTGATCTGGTCTGCCTTTGACTTTTATCCACCCCAAATTAAGAATTAAGAAATGTTAGATTTGTTGTCAGGAAAAACATATTAATTAGAACTTTTCCAAAAGTCTTTATAATTTCAATATGTGCTAACAGTGAAGATGACAGCAACACTGTGATATCTGTATATTTTTGGTAAAATGAAAGTTAATTTACATAAACATCTTATTAAACATGTCATATGTTATCTAAATATTTCATCTATTTGATACCACTCCCCATCAGAAGGAAAGGAATTACCATGGATATGCCCCAATAGAGGCATGTGTGTGTGTGTGTGTGTGTGTGTGTGTGTGTGTGTGTGACTGTGGGGACAGGGGCAGAGTATCTAACTTTGGAGTGACTTAAGAAATATTAGAAGAGAGCGAAAGTGAAATATTTTTGGATTTCACCCCTGTGGAAGTATTCAAGCCAAGGGTGAATGCCTACTCGAGAGTCTTGTTCAAGTATAGAGTGGACTTGATGGCCACTATAGATCATTCCAACTCTGAAATTCTAAGGTTTCTCTGTTACTTCCCTTTCTTCAAACATGCTTCATTCTTCTTTCTCCTTCCTTTTCTTCTGTTGCTATAGGGAGGTGTACAGAAATATATGTTGTGATCTCCCCAAGCCAGTCTTATAGCCTCTAGCATAAAAGATTCAGGGATTCCTTGGTGGCTATTGCCTTTGGATTGACAAATATCATTATGGATCTATATTGTGTATACCTATGAAGTATTTATAGTAATCTGTAATCTCCCATGATCCATGTAAGCTCTTACTTATCATTCTAAAAAAACCCCCACAGAACACAATATGTAATCACTATGTGAATCTCAGCAAAACAATTAAAACAAATTACAGTCTCTGAACAAATGCAAGAAGAATGGCAATTACTTATACATATACATATTTTTTATTGTTCAATCTTTTCAGTCACGTCTGACTTTTTATGACCCCATTTGGGGTTTTCTTGGCAAAGGGCTGGAGAGATTTGCCATTTCCTTCTCCAGCTCATTTGACAGATGAGATAATTGAGGTAACCAGAGTTAAATGGCTTACCCAGGGTCACACAGCTGGCAGTGTCTGAAGTCAGATCTGATCTCAGGTCTTTCTGACTCCAGGTCAAGCGCTCTATCAACTATGCTACCTAGCTACCCATATATGCATGTATAATTACACAATAATGATGGTGGCAGAGTATAGAGCATCAAATCTAAACTGGACCCATGGTTTCAAATAAAGATTTACTTTAACTTTTATAAGAAATTGGAACTATTTAATTTCAATAACTTTCTTGGCAATGTCCAGGCACACAGCTAAGTGAAACATATGACTAAATTTGGGCCACCCAGGCCTTCCTAAAATGTTGCAATACCTCACCCAAGGTGAATGCTTTAGACAGGCTGGCAAAAAAAGCCAAGCAGAATTAGCTCCTTCTTGCCCTCTGTCCTACAGAGCCTGGAATTAGGTAATAAGTTAAATGTTGTTTATCTTTGTTAATGAATGAAAATAGGATTGGCTGTGGGGTTTTCATCCTTGCATCATTTGTTTGGTGGGAAAGCTCAGACAGTCTAGACCACAATGACCTAATAACCTGAGTGAAAGATTTGTCTGCTGGGAAAATCCTCGGCAGCTTCTAATTTCCCATTGTCTTCTCCACCTTTGGAAATAATAACAACCTGCCCTCCAGCCCCTACGCACACACAAATATACACTGTCAGAAATTTGATCATTTTCACGATCATCTACAACTTTAGAAAGGAAGAAAAGCATCTTCACCAAGGTGTAGAGATATATGAGCATTTCCTATAAAAGCTTGAAAAAGGATCTTTTTTCATTTGCCAGCAATGACACAAGGCAGCTCAGATGACAATTAGTTACCAAACTTGAGGAAAGGCTACGTAAAAACTCAATGTGCCTGGTTTCTATCTCAATGGCACATTTTTTCATTAAACACAGTGAAAATATTACTGATCCAAATGATTACATATGAAATAACTTCCCAGAAAGCATAATCCTATAGAAAAAAATTCAGGATGAGCACTGTAACCAACCAGCTGTATTTGTCATAGATCAGTCATTAAAATTAAGACAATCTTCACTCAAAGAATTTTAGAATCCCCATATACACACGAGGGTGAGATACACTATAGAATTTCACCAAACTGTAAATAAAACATTTTGCCAGCTTAATGTGATATGTATTAATATATGCTGTATGTGTGTCTATATGTATACATTATAGAGAAACATATTAATAAGACACATGAAAATTCTTTTCTTCTATAAAGTAAAACCTTATCATAACAAAATAAAATTTTATAAGTATTTCTCATGCATTAACCATATGCCAATACTCTTAGGTAAACATTTAGTAATAGTAAAAAGTGGTCAGGGGCTGCTAGGTGGCATAATGAATAGAGCACCAGCTCTGGAGTCAGGAGAACACGAGTTCAAATTCGGCTTCAGACACTTAACACTTACTAGCCATGTGACCTTGGACAAGTCACTTAATCCCAATTGCCCCAATGAAAAGCAAAGAAGAAAAAAGGTGGTTAGTTTGTCCCTGAGAGATATCATTCAACCAACTCTGTCCATAAAATCAATAACAGAAATTATACTCTGCTTGTTCCCTGTTCCATGCCAAAGGTGGTATAATGCAGGTTACAAAGGTTTGGAGTTGGAGTTCAGTTTGAATCCCACCTCTAAAACTTACTTTGTGACCATAGAAAAATCACTTCAACTTTCTGAGCCCTGGTTTCTTCATCTATAAAATGGAGATAACAATACCTACTTCAAAAAGTTATTGTGAGGAAAATGTTTTGTAAAAGTTGATGTACAGTTATCCCTTCCACGTCGTGACTTTCCCCATCACAGTTTTGAGATATTGTAGGTCAGCATAAGAAATTAAATGGAAATTGGGGGGGAATTTTTTGTGAGTTTTGCCGAAGCCTCAGATGGCACATGAAGTCCAGCAGAAAACACAGAAAAAGTTTAGAAACTAAGAAATGTGTGAAATATGTGTATAGTACTGTAAACACCCCCATAAGGAAGAAGAAAAAATCAGACTTCTCTCATACAAAGGGAGAATCAAAAAATTTTACACAGATTTTCTAGATCAAGGGGGTGCTGGGCCCCTAACTCTCACAATGTTGAAGGGATAACTGTACATCATGAGTGTGAATTGTTGAAACAGCTTTCTCTTATTTAACAGGTGGCCCAATCTTCAACACAAATTTTTTTAAATTTTATATTTATATAGTACTTTAAAGTTTTCAAAGTGCTTTCTCTCTTGAGTCTCATAAGTAATATCCCCATTTTATAGATGAGGTAACTGAGGCTTAGCAAGGTAAAGGGACTTCCCCACGGTCATACCCCTAGCAGGTGACTGAAGCAG
Organism: Pseudochirops corinnae; assembly: GCA_028646515.1. Classification (NCBI taxonomy): domain Eukaryota; kingdom Metazoa; phylum Chordata; class Mammalia; order Diprotodontia; family Pseudocheiridae; genus Pseudochirops; species Pseudochirops corinnae. The sequence goes on from CM053588.1 coordinate 147,390,438, forward strand.
GATTCAAACTCATTTTTCCCTGACTAGAAGTACAACTTATCTACTCTATCTTGAACACAGAGAGCATTTCACATCTTCTACAAGAAGCCTGTCCCAATCCCTCTTAATTCTAGTGCCTTTCCTCTGTTAATTTCCTTTTTATCTCATATACAGCTTGTTTGTATATATTTGTTTCTTGCTTCTCCTACTAGATTGTGAGCTCCTTGAGGGCAGATCTTTTGCCTCTTTTTTGCAGGCCCAGCACTTAGCACACAACATAACAGGCACTTTATAAATAGTTATTAATCAATTGACTAATTGATTAAAGGAAAGATTTATAGAGCTCAAAGAACAACTTAATGGACAAAAACATTACCTCTTAATTGTCAAGGACTTTAGAGATTTGTCTCAAAGTTTAGTTACTCTACCTGGCTAACATATAACAGAATCAAAGATATTCATATTGGAGGAGGTACGAAAGGTGATTTCCTCATGCCCATGCCTGCGCTGGAAGCCATGCTACAATTCCCCTTTCAAGCACTCAGACACCTTCTTCTTATGGATCTCTAATTTACCTCCTGGAGCAATCCATTTCACTTTTGAATAGCCCTAATTATGGGAAAGCTCGTCCTGAACCTGCCTCTATATCTTCTACCCAATAGCTTCTATTTCCCTGGGGCCAAACAGAACAAATCTAATCCCTTCCACAAAGGAGTCCTCAAAATATTTGTGATTATCTGTATGTCCCCACTTAATCATTGTTCTCCAGGCTTCTCTTTCCTAGTTTCTTAAAATAATCCTCTTAAGTCTTGGCTTCCATTTCTCTTTCTATTCAGCCCATCATACACTCTAGTTTGCCAATATCCATCCTAAAATATGGTACCAGAATTTAACATGGTGCTATCTGACCAGGTCAGAATACAATAAGGTCATCATTCCCCTCATTCTGGACCCTATTTCTCTTAATGCAGACTGAGGTTGGGCAAGCTTTTGTGGATACCATATTACATTGTTAACTCATTTCGGTCCACTAAAACCCACAATATTTTTCGTATGAACTGTTCGACTAACCACAAGTCCTCCATTCTGTACTTAGGAAATTGATCTACAGACCCAAGCGTAGGATGTTGCATTTCTCCCTGATTGTCTGCTCTTTCAAGATCTTTTTGGATCCTGACAATCATGGACCATCTTAGATATCCCTTCCGGCTTTCTGTCATTGGCACATTTGCTGAGCATACTATCTATGCCTGTTGTCTAAGTCCTTTCAAAAACTGAATAGCCCAGGGTCAAGGTCAGATAGATTCCTGAGGCACTTCACAAGAAGGATTCCTCTACATTGACAACTATTCATTAGCAATTACTCACTCTCTGGGTGCAGTCATTTAACCACTTTTGAATCCATCTAACTGTACTAACATATTAACCCACATGTTGACCACAGGGCTATCACAAGACAGTTTGGAAAGTATCTTTTTGAAATGAAGGTATGTTATGTCTATGGCTTTCATCTAGTCTGGTATTCGGCAATATGCATCAGAGGTTCAAATCTGGCCCAATCCAGCAGGCCTCCTGTTTTTGTATGGCTTGTAAGCTAAGAATGCAATAAAACTTAATTTTAAACTATAAAAATCCATTCTAAGCTGCCACTGGCAACTTCAAGGTCCATAATTTGCAGAGCCCTACAACCTTGTCAAAAAAATGAAATGAAATTATTCTAGCATGACTTGTCTTTGATGAACCATTCTGCTCTGTGATCACTACTGCCTTTTCTAAATGCTCACAAAGCATCCCTCTGATAATTTATTTTCATCCGGGCCTGTGATTTATTTCATCAGTGTAGGGAATAGCCATCAAGAAAATTCTTTCTACCAATGCAGACTGTTCTACACAACTCATTGTCTTAAGAGTGTTATCTAGGGACACTAACAGGTTAAGTGATTTGCACCCAACATGTGGCAAAGAATGAACTTAAACCTAGGTCTTTCTGACTGAAATCAGCTCTCTATTCACTATGCCACCCTGACTTTTCCCTTAATAATATCTTCTAGAATTCCTCCAAGAACCAAAGTCAATGTGTAGTGACCACTATATGTTTTCAAGATAAAACCAAAAATTGAAATGTTACCTACCTAATACTAATTCCCCATATTTTCAGTGAAAATGCTTTTGCCTCCTTTGTCTTTTGCAACAACAAAAAATCCCACCATGTAATAAGTATGTATTTGAAGGGATGCTTTGTTGGCCAAGTTGGACGTGCACATATATTGGGAGAGATATAGGGGCCAAAGGTATGTGAGTAAATATTTCACAGGAAAAATTCTTGTCCTAAAAACAAATATGATAGAGCAAAAAAATGTAATTCTCCTGCTCCATCTTTCCTGAATTGTGCAAATAAAATAATTTTAAACAAAACTCTATTCAACTTTGAACTTTGATACAAAACAGTGAACCTATTGAACCTTACATAAGAGATGTTTGAAGAGTTTCATTTTTTTTGCTTACTAAATAAAACTCTTTTCAAAAGATTCTTACAAAACTTTTCACGAGTGAATCCCATGAGCTTGCTTCCTCTGTTTTCCTACACTCTTCCTGACCCTAGGCCCAACTAACTTATTCGGTGTACAGTAGTAAACATTGAATTAAATTTTTTTTTAAAAAAAGAACAGTCCCTTCAAATTCTTCTTTGGCCTGCAGATATAGAAGAAGGAGGAGGGAACTATTGACCACAATTTGACAGAATGAAACAAAAATATTTTGTAGCCTCTCAACTTGGCTTTCCCCCCCCCCCATCCCAAACTGGCTTTGCCATGAATAGAGATGAGATAGCATTCACAATTCCCCTGTGTAGGCATTTATGGTCCAGCTACCCTTGAACCATGGTTGGTGAACTATGGTAGGAATCACTGCAGGTCACTTATGATGCTGAAGATGCTGCCTAGAGGTGAGAGTAAGAATAAACAATAATAACATCAGTAATAGAGCTCTTTAAGACTCCCAAAGCTTTTCCACAACTATTATCTTATTTATCCTCAAAACAACCTTAGGAGACAGTTGCTATTATTGCTTCCATTTTACAGATGAGGAGACTGAGGCAGATGGAAGTTGTGACTTACCCAGAGTGAGATATGTGCAGAGCTCTGTCCACTGGATGGAAGCTAGAGGATGTCTCTGACCTTATGAGTGCCACAGATCTGGATCTTAAAGACACAACTCCTTGGTGCTCTCCTTGTTCAGAGAATTTTTATTTTCCCTGTCACTAAAGAAAAGGTAAGATTCTCCAGAATCTCAACCGCTGACTTCCTAAAAGAATAGGAAGTTTCCGCCTATCTCCACGTCCTGGGCCATAGGGATAAATGGACTTTACCTCCATGATATCCAGAAAGACAAGGGAGATATAGCTGTTTCCTCAGGAAATTTCTCTGAAAAAGCTCAGAAATTCTAAGGCTCTCTCACTACATCCCCAAGGGAGGTTGAGTGTAGACAGTTGTGAATCTGGGAGCCTGAGTTCTACATCCCCAGAAGGATCGACTTTTTGTTTAACTCAAAGGACATTCTTAACCATAAAAGGTAAGGGCTAGTAGTTGTGTAGTCACAGGGGGATGTGGCCACCTGGACACAGTTCTTTCATCATCAACTTGCCCAGAGTTGCTGATGAGTTCCTGAACTATAATTGTAGAAAGCAGATAGTCTAACATACTGCTACAAAGCTATTAGGAATTAAGAATGTATTTGGACCATACTAACATAAAAGAGGATGCAGAGAATTTAATCTACAATCTTATTTTGAGATAAAAGAAAATAAGAAAAATGTGATAAATACTATATTTCCTTGATGGATTTACATTCACTAAGAAATATACTGTTATAACTAGAAAAGTCTAAATAGAATTTAGTGATGACCACCCCCCTTCTTCCACCTCACCAAAAACCCCCCACCAAACCCTTATTTCCCAAGTGCAATCACAGAAAAGCTTAATGTGTTTTTTAAAATATTAATTGTATTTTTAAATGATTTTCATTTGATATAATGCATCAGTAAAAATGCAAAATATTCTCCACCAAATCTCCAAAGCCTGATGAAACTTTCATTCGGATAATGGAGGAAAAAAAACCACAGTCACATAAATTCACTTATACCCTAAGAGAAAATACCACCCAAAATGCCTTCACATTTTTCAAAAGCTTAGAAGTGATAGCAAGATTCTTTGAGTGACCTGATTCTAGTTATTGGTGATTTGTAATTCAGGTTAAAAAACAAAAACAGAAGTGGGCATTGTTCGAACACTTTGAATGATAAGATCCAAGAAAACCCCAGAGTTGGCAAGAAAGGAGAGTGGGTTATAGTCAGGCCATCACTAGAATTCTGAAGCCTAGAGAGTTCTCTTTTAAAAGAACATTTTTATGTGGTTCAAGACTTCACACTCAATCCTAATTTTAGTTTAAAATTTTTCCATTATACAAAAAAAAGGAAAAAAAATTTTTCCATTGTAATTCCCTCTTCTTAGAACAAACAATAACAAAAGGAAAAATACCATTGCCTTAAAAAATTGGCATTAATATACTGTTTTAATGTCAGATCAGCACAGTATTAACATATCTACTAAAAATAAAAATGTATTAATAAATTATCTTTATCTACATGAGGCAGATCATCTTGCCTCTTTTAAGGAATAATAATGAGGAATTGACTGATTCTTTAAAACTGAATTAACCAATAGTTTTAGCATCATGTAAACACAATTGAAGGTCATGCTTTGTTTTCTCCATGCATTTCAATATTTAATGAATGTCTATTACCACTTTCAAATTAAATAGAAATATAGACAAAGATAGACAAATGGACAGATTTTTAGAATCAAAAGAATACTGTACCTTTGCCATGTGATTTCTATCTTTTGGTGAAAGGAGAAACTCTCCAGGTCAGTGACAACAACGAGCTCAAAATATACAGTCTTTAAGGACTGTCCTAAGTCACTAATTCTACATACAATACACAAGTAGAAAGCCGAGTTGATCATTTGAGTAACTTGGGAGAGTGGATGAGCCAAAGCCACATTGTTATTGAACGAGGGAGAGAGATTATCTGGTTTGAAGTATATAGATTGGTTCTATACACCACCCAATCAATCCATTGAGCAGTCGCTCCCTATTTCCTTCAACTTGGGGTATGAGAGGAATATTTCAAGGCCCTGCCCCACAAAGTTTAGACTTTTGTTGTTGCTGTTTAATCATTTTTCAGTTGTGTCTGACTCTTCATGACCCCTTTTGAGGTTTTCTTGGCAAAGATACTGGAGTGGTTTGCCATTTCCTTCTCCAGCTCATTTTACAGATGAAGAACAGAGGCAAACAGGGCTAAGTGACTCGCCCAGGGTCCCTCAGTGGATTTGAACTCAGGGCTCTATCCACTGTGCCACCTTGCTGCCACAAAAGTTAGTTTTTCCTTAAAAGGTGTTAAAACCATCCTTGAGGATTAATTGGTTTAGGGGACCAAAGGCTTGACTTAGCTTCCTGCTACCCTAAATACAACTGGGTGTGGCAGTCTACAGAGCACCGAACCTGGAGTCAGGAAGGTCTAAGTTCAAGTCCAGACTCAGATACTTACTAGTTCTGTGACCATCAAAAAGTCACTTAACACCTATTTGCCTTAGTTCCTCATCTGTAAAATGAAGACACGATGGAGAAGGAGACCACAAACTATTCCAGTATCTTTACCAAGAAAACCCCATGAACAGAAGTCCCTGGAGTCACTTTGAGTCAGACACTGCTGAACAACTGAAAAAAAACACCATAAAAATGAAAGCTGGGACCCAGGTAGTTGTCTTTCTCCTCTCTCAGGCTTCTGACCTGCTGACCAGCAGCTGTGTTCAACTAAATCGATGCTGTGTCCTTTCTGAGTATCCTTTTGCTATCACAGGTAAATAAACCTCTCAGATGCTGTATGAGTGTTCTGTTCCAATCCTGAATCTGACATACTGACTGGCCCGAGTCAGGCCTGGTCTACTTACTACACTTGAGTGTCAAGAAGCTGTGAATTTGGACAAGTCAGTAAGCTTCTGGTGTCACTTAGATCCTTCCATCAGTATCATAAAAATAAAGTTCATGAAAATAGCGCCATCCTCGATGTCCGGAGTAAAGGCTGGGTGAATGGGAGCCCCTAATGGATAATACAGCCACAGTTGCCTGTGATCTCAGCTACTTGCAAAATGACAGACTTAGCAATGACGGGGCAACAAGCCCACTTTATGCTATGTATAATCATCTAGCATATTTGGGAGCCTCAAGAATGAAATGTGACAGTATTTGAAGGAACACATTAGGCAATAAGCCAAATTTCAAAGATATAATCGTGGGAACAAACAATATAAGAGAAAAATATCTGTGCTGAAGTGAAAGAAGAAGAAATTGAATATACCTGAAGGATACAAAAAAAAAACATTGCTGCATTGTTGGAAGAATGGAAAATGGAAGACATTCATAAGAGTATCACGTCTAAGAGCAGCAATTTGGCTCCCTGAAAGAGATGGCGGATGACAGTTTAGGTGTGCTAGGCACCACGCTGAGGGGGGGCAACTGAATCTGGAGAGACTTTAGAGGAGAAAAGTGAAAAGATTAAAGGTTTTCATTTCAAAGCTTTGTTGCTTTCCCAGCATTTCCCCGAGATAAGGACTGGAGAGAAAGCAAAGAGGATGCAAATCAGTCCAGTGACAGCCGAATGCGTGCCCAGGGTTGGTTAGAAATGCCTTCAGAAGTTGTCTGATCCCTGGCCCAGCTCCACACTAAACTGCACTTTTTTTTCCTCCCAAGAACTATAGTTAAGGATATTTGACAGGTTAAAGACTTGGGCTTCAGTCCCATCCCACCACCTACTTACTGTGTCATTTTGGACAAGTCACTTAACCTCAATTTGGGGGGGTTTTTTGTACGATAGGGATAATACCTGCACTATCTGTCTCATAACATTATTATGGGAACCAAATGAGAATAAACCTAGTGAAGGCACTTTGAAAGGTGAAAAATAATTATACGATATGTATGAAGTACAACTATAAAAGAACCAGACTACTTTTAAAACCAATATATCAAAACTTATACATCTAAAAGAAAGTCGCCTTTCAAAGTAGTCACTGTGAAAGGCTATATATATATTCTAAATGATGCTATGGATCAAAATATTTTTAGAATTCCTCTTTGAAACAGTCTTCTGATTCTGTTCATAAGCCTCTTCCCCCAAACACATACACACACGTACAAATATACACACAAAATCAGTTCTGTTTCCTAACAGCAAATTCTTCTATCTTGACTAAAAATATTGTCATTAGGTTTCATAATTTCCAAAAATTAAAATCCCTTCTAAAAAGATAAAAGTTTTAATTTAAATATCCTAAGATGCAGACTAAAGACAATTCCAGATTAAAGACAAAGCTGTTTGGTGAATTTACTATTCAACAAACACTGTTGAGGAAAAAAAATGTAAAGCTTGAGTTAGGTACAGACCAACATTTCACACCATATACCAAGGTAAGCTCCAAATGGATATATGACTGAGATATAAAATGTGATATAAAAAACATCATGAACAAATTACAGGAGCAAGGAAGAACAGGTGAGGATAAGGAAAGAATTCATTACCAAGCAAGGGATAAAGAAAATCATAGAAGCTAAAATGAAGAATTACAATTACATAACATTTAAAAGATTTTGCATGTGTGAAACTGAGGTTAAAAAAGAAGAGAAGCTGGTATATGGGGAGAATATTTGTAGAAAGTTTCTCTAATAAGGATTTCCAAGATAAAGTTTTAATTTAAAACTAAGACTTTGGGGACACCCTGCATAAAGAACTGATTCAAATTTATAAGACAAAGTCATTCACCTATAGACAAATGGTCAAAGGGTATAATCAGGCAGTTTTCCAAAGAAGAAATGCATGCTATCAATAATCATATGAAAAAATGCTCCAAATCACTAAGAGAAAGGCAAAAAAATTCTGAATTTCTCACACTCATTAGATAGGAAAAATGACAAAAAAGGAAAATAATTATTAGAGGGACTGTGGGGAAAGCAGGTATATTGATGCACTGTGGATGGAGCTGTGAATTTGTCCAGCATATCTGAACATTTGGACCTATGCCCTGAAAGTCCACAAACTGCATATCTTTTGACTCAGCGATAACATTTCAAGGCCTGTGTCTCAGATGAAAGAAAGAGGAAAAGAACTCACGTGTACAAAAATATTTACAGCAGCTCTCTTTGCTTTAGTAAAAACTTGGAAAGCCAAGTGATTGTCAATCAATTACAGGATGACTGAACAAAATTATAATATGTGAAGGGAATGGGATATTATTACTGTTCGTAAGAAATGATGAAAACACTGGTTTCTGAGAAACCTGAGGAGACTTACATGAACCAATACAGAGTGAAATGAGCAGAAGCAGAATAACTATTTATACTTAACAACAACATTGTAAATAAAAGTCTTTGAAAGACTTAAGAACTCTAAAATAATGACCCGTGACAGTTCTAGAGGCCTGAACATAGAGCATGCCACCCACCCACTAAAAGAGAAATAATGGTCTCAGGAAGTAGAATGAGGAACAGTTCTGGACGCAGAAAAATGTGACTTTTTTTTTTGGCTTTACTACGCATATATTTTACAAAGGTTTTGTTTTCTTTTTTAGTAATGGTGGAATTGGAGAATTGTGCTACAGGCAACTATTTTTAAAGTCTTTTCACTTCACCTCTCCTCAATTTACTGAGAAATGGGGGAATGTCACAAGGATTTAGCTTTCTGAAAGTTTTTTAAGCTCTTGGTAGAATGAAGCATATTTTTGAAAGCAAATACTCATACGGCATCCCTCAGAATAGGCCTGGTCTTAACTGTAGGCGGAGCATCTCCAAAGGTAGGGACTTGAGGGGTACCAAGAAATCCCTCTATTCCCCCCCCCCAAAATTCTCTTTTAACGATCTACACAGTAACTGAGCCTCCACTGTTAGAAATTCACTCCTTTGGCTTAAGACGTCGTCGTCTTCTGAGTTTTTTTTTAATGTAACTTCCAAGAGGGACAATATTATTATTGTGTTATTAATCTCAGTCCTTAGTACTGTGCCCATCATATAATAGGCAATCTAATAGGTATGTGTTCATTGACTATTGCCTCCATCTGGCAAATAAGAATACTGAAACTCTGAAATTAAATGACTTTGCAACAATTATATAGCTTTTGTTTAGTCATTTCAATCGTATCCAACTCTTTATGGCCCCATTTGGGGTTTTCTTGGCAAAGATACTAGAGTGGTTTGCCATTTCCTTTTCCAGATCACTTGACACATGAGGAAACTGAGGCAAACAGGGTTAAGTGACTCACCCAGGGTCATACAGCTAGTAAGTGTCTGAGGCTAGATTTGAACTCAGGAAGATGAGTCTTTCTAACCCCAGATATGGCACTCTATCCAATGCACCACTTGGCTGTGATTACGTTGCTAGTAAATATTAAAGTGGGAGCCAGTACAGTACAATGGAAAAGGCCCTGGCTTTAGCGTCAGAGCAGGTGAATCCCCCCTCTGACAGGTATTATCTATGACTTTGATAAGTCGCTTCAGCTCCATGTGCCTATTTCTTTATTTTTGGGGGTGTGTTTGTATCTCATTTTATTTGTTTAGAATGCCTGTTTCTTTTATTGGTCAAATGAAGAGGGTTGGAGTTGGCGGCCTCCACTTCTAGATCTTGGACTGTGCAGCATGCCCTGGGATCCCCAGACCTCATCTGGGCTGCCAGGCCAGAGCATTCACCTCTGGAAGGGAGAGCTCCCACCCTGTACAGGGAGACCTCATTTTATTGTGCTTCACTTTATTACCCTTCAGAGATACTGAAGGGTTTGGAGGGGGGGAGGTCATTTTGTTTTGGTTTGTTTTTTTGCTTTTTGGAGGGAGGAAGGCAGGGCAATTGGGGTTAAGTGACTTGCCCAAGGTCACACAGCCAGTACGTATTAAATGTCTGAGTCCAGATTTGAACTCAGGTCCTCCTGACTCCAGGGCCAGTGCTCTATTCACTGCACTACCTAGGCGCCCCCTGTTTTGTTTTTTTTACAAGTTGAAGATATGTGGCAACTCTGCACTGAGCAAATCTATCAATGCCATTTTTCCAAAAGCATGTGTTCACATCATGTCTCTGTCACATTTTGGTACTTCTCCCAATACTTCAAACTTTGTCATTATTATATCTGTTATGGTGATCTATGACCAGTGATCTTTGATGTTACTATTGTCATTGTTTTGGGGCACCCCAAACCATACCCATCTAAGAATGCAAACTTAATCGATAAATTTTGTGTGTTCTGACTACTCCATCTGCCAGCTATTCCCCCATTTCTCTCCCCCTCCTCTGGCTTCCCTATTCCCTGTGACACAACAATATTGAAGAATATTACATAAACTTAGCAAATAAAACAGTTACAAGATTTGAGAGGATTGAATCCAATTTTGAAAGACATTTTATTGTGGGCAAAATGCTGGCAAACGGCATCCCATGCTACAGAGAAATCTTTCATGGAAGGAAAGAATGAATGCACCAAACTTCATAGTCGTCTAACTTTAAGAAATTTCCACAGCCACCCCAACCTTAACCAACCCCCACCCTGATCTGATGCTCAGGCAAGACCTCCACCAACAGAAAGGTTACAACACTGAAAGCTTCGATGATGATTAGTATTTTTTAGCATTAGAATATTTTTCAATTAAGACATGTATGTTGCTTTTTTTGGACATAATGCTATTGCAGACTTCATAGACTCCAATATAGTGTAAATATAATTTTTATATGCACCGGGAAACCAAAAAAATTCTTGTGACTCACTCTATTGCAATATTCATTTAATTGCAGTGGTCTGGAACCGAACCCACAATATCTCCAAGGTATGTCTGCAAAGGGAGCTAGGTGGTATAGTGGTAAGGTAGGCCTGGAGTAGGAAGACTTGTCTTTCTAAGTTCAAATTGGACTCAGACTTACTGTGTGACACTTAAGAAAGCTGCTGAATTCAGTTGGCCTCAGTTTCTCACCTGTAAAATGAGCTAGGGATGGAAAAGGGCGAACCACTCCAGCATCCTAGGCAAGAAAATTCTAAGGGGTTGTGAGGGTTTGGATATGACTGAAAATGACTGAACAGCAAACCACAACACCTGTGGGCCCCCCGCTGTGCTGGCCTCTGGGGGTACAAAGACAAAAACAAATTAATTCTCCCTCCTCAAAGAGCTGACATTCTGTCTGGTTTAGTGCACGCGCCCCAGATAGCTCTTGTACTGACATTCATGTGTATAGAGGTAAATGTACAAGAGTGTGTGTCTGTGTGTGTGCGGTGTTTATTGTGGCGAAAATTGTGGACTTTCACAAATTTGTATGTAGTACTTGAATAAAGACGTGCTCATCTCTACATTTTTTTCATTTTAATGCATTGTCACTGAGGGAGTTTGTGGGAAAAATATTCTTCAAACTCTACCAGTAATTTATTCTCATATTTAACCTCTTTCCAATTTAAATATCCCCTACTATAAGTCAGCATCTCCAACTCATCTCTAGTTAACATTCTCTATGTACTTCTTCTTTTTTATTTTTTGAGGGGGAAGGCAGGGCAATTCAGGTTAAGTGACTTGTCCAAGGTCATCTGGCTAGTAAGTGTTAAGTGTCTGAAGCTGGATTTGAACTCAGGTCCTCCTGACTCTAGGACTGGTGCTGTCTTCACTGCGCCACCTAGCCGCCCCCTCTCCATATACTTCTAATAGTCTCTATGTTGGCTCTGTCGTTGATGGAGCATTTTTCAGTTTTGTTCAACTCTTAGTGACTCCATTTAGGGTTTTCTTGGCAAAGATACTGAGGTGGTCTATCATTTCCTTCTTCAGTTCATTTTACATATGAGAAAACTGAAGCAAACAAGGTTAAGTGACTTACCCAGGGTCATACAGCTGGTAAGTATCTGAGACCAGAGTTGAACTTGGGCTTTCCTGAGTCCAGGCCCAGCACTTTATCCACTGAGTCATCTAGTTGCCTCAAGATGGGCGCTTTTGTTGTTGAGTCATTTGCAGTCATGTACAACTCTGTGACCCCATTTAGGATTTTCTTGGCAAAGACACTGGAGTGGTTTGCCATTTCCTTTCTCCAGTTCATTTCACAGATAAGGAAACTGAAGTAAACAGGTTTAAGTGACTTGCCCAGGGTCACACAGTTAGTAAGTGTCTGAGGCCAAATTTGAACTCAGATTTTCTTGACTTCAGGTCCAGCATTCTAGCCACTATGACACCTTCCCCTATTCTCTATTCCATAAGTACCCTCTTTGCCTTCCCATCTCCAGGCCCTTGCTATGTGTGAAATATCCTATCTCTCCTTTGCTGACAAATTTCTATCTAGCCTTTATAGCTCAACTCAAATGCCACCTCCTCCAAGAAGACATTCTTGATACTCCTTGTTGACGATACCCTTCACATCTTACACAGCATTTTGTTTTTCACCTCACTAACAAAATTCTAAAGCAATTGTGCTTTGTAATTTTATGTTTGTGTTGTTGTTATGGGAATCTGAAGATCTTCCCTGCCCCTAGGCCCTTTGCTAAAGTGGCTATGTGACTCTGAGGACCCTTGGATATTTGAAAGTATACTCTGTTCCTTAATAGGCTGAATGTGGTCACATGGAGCCTGTGGC
>CM053588.1:147403607-147442849 GCA_028646515.1 Pseudochirops corinnae
TAGGCACTTCTCTGGGCTGGGAATCTGTCACTCTCTGTCTCACAATGGGTTCTGTCACTCTTAAATACGCTCAAATTTACTTTTTAGTTCCCAAGGACGAAATTCTTGGGGAGCTCGTTCAAGTCACTGCTTACTCTCTGCCATCTTAGCTCCGCCGACCAGTACATTTTCAATGTTACTGTGGGACACATGGTCTCCATGTTTGAAATTTGCTTCCTACCTGCTCCCATCTCTGCCTTGGTGCAATGATGCTAAGTATCTTCCTTCCAATTTGTCCTGTCTCTGTCTGCTAAACCTGACTCCTAGGCCTGGTGTCTCTTAACCTCTAAGTTCTGTGCCTAAGACCCAGTGCTGACAATAAAATTTCTGATCACATTATTATTAGTTGTTAAGACCTGGAGCAGAGTCAGCCTGGAGAAACACAGGTGATACTGAAAATTCATTTGTGACTCAGAAAATGCCTGGGAAATTGACAAATTCCTTCTTGGCCAGATTCCACATGCTGACTTTTCATCATGCACGTAGAGCTCTGATTGCAAATCCATTCCTGGCTTTGACCAGAGAGAATGTTGAATTCAGTGATGTATTCTAAGAAATAAGTAACATTTTTTAAAATAGCTTTTACATTTAGAGTACTGTATTCACAGGTTGAGGTTTATCCTTTGTTCTCGAAGAGGACCATGACCATCAGGGAGATGATGACATGACCTGCAATTCACTTTGATTTGAGTGCGGAAGGGTGGTGCAAAGTCACCGGCCTCACTTTCTCCTCCAGAGCCATCTGGGTCCAGTGACCAGACAATGATCAGGGTGACTGGAGATGACCCAGGATATAGTGGGAGACCTTGGCCCTTTTAAGCTAAGGTCTCTTCAGGTTCTCCTTAAGAATAGGTCACTTTAAGAAGTGAGTCAAGGGATGGACCCTTTAATAAAAAAAAATCAGATTGGGAGGGGAAGACCCTCAGGGTTGCTAGCCAAAAGAGAAATAGTTACTAATCACCTTCACTCTGAGCCAGGAGGTCCCAAAAAATAACTAGTAAGTGGTGCTTGGGCAGGGGATCCAGACTGAATTGGGTTTAAGGCTTGATGTTTGAGAAGAAGATCTAACCAGTAAACCCCAAGTTAATTAGATGTCTTTTGGCTATCAAACTTCACCTTCCTTTGGGCAGAACATCCTCAGGTAAAGGATGAGGAGAGAAGTGAGAGAGGGGAAGAAAGGAGAGGGCAGAGCTGAGGAGAGGAGCACTGTACTTCAGTGGTTTCAAACAAATCAAAATAGAAGTCACTAATCTGTATACTAGTCTGTACAGCCCTGCAGGCTACATGTTGACTTAGTTTTAAAATGCAACATCGTCTATATTTTATTGTGTTTCTATTTATTTTGTTAAATATTTCCCAATTACATTTTAATCTGGTTTGGGCCATACTTAGGAGTGTTGTGGGCAATGTGACACGTTTGACTTTTCTTTTATACTGGTTTCTGTTAGCAAACATAAAGGTAACAAAAGACTTAGTAGTGTATTGGAAAGGACGCTGGATTTGGAATGAGAAGAAATAGGTTTGAATTTTGGCTCTGCAATTCACTAACGGTATGAACTTGACCTTGAGTGAGTTGCCTTCCCTGTATTGGAGTAGGCAGTGTTTCTTGCTCACCTTTATAACAAACATGCCTAGTTGAGCAAAACAAATCCGCACATCGTCCATGGCCAAAACGGTATGCTTCGTTCTGCATACTGGTCTGTCACTGCCCTTGCTCTTTATTATCACTCCTCTGGAATCACAGTTGGTCGTTCTGTTGATAAGAGGTCTTTCAAAGCTGTTAGTTTTGTTTTTTTACAATGTTGTTGTTATTATATTACAGAAAAATTTTTGTTTTGGTTTTACTCACTTCACCTTGGGTCATGCATGTCTTCTCAGGTTTCTCTGAAATCATTCCTTTTCTCATTTCTTACGGCATAATAATTACATTTATTTGTCATACTTTGTTGAGCTATTGTCCAATATATTGTCACTCTCTTGTTTTCTTTGCCACCACAAAATTACTGCTGTAAGTATCATTGTGTATATTCGTCCTTTTCTTCTCTCTTTGATCTTTTTGGGGTACAGGCCTGGACTAGGCTACCTTTAAAATTTCTTTGAGCTCTAAATTTCTCATTGTCTAATCTCTGAGCCTATGAATTGAGATCATCAATTGTTACATTGTATTACAGCAATTCTTTTATGGACAATTGAAGATAAGTTAGGTGGTTTTTTTTCCAGTAGTGTTTTGCTCTCTTTCTTGTTGTCTGCAGTTATTGGTAGGAGGCAATCTTCCTTGAATTTCAGTTGTGATTCTGAATTTCAGTTGAGACCCCAGGTCCCCAAGAAAATCAGATAATCATCTTTATTAAGCCAGCAACCTTAATTTTACCCAGGGAGTAAACTGTATGTTAACTATTACATAAGATAATTTGGATAGAAGGAGGCACTAGCAACTGTGAAAACCATATTCTTCATCCTCACCATGATGTCCATTCCCCTCACTCCTTAGTTTCTAATGTGGTATTGAATAATAGTGGTGATCAAGTATATCCTTGTTGCTGTTCTGTCGTTTCATTAGTATCCCACTCTTTGTGACCTCATTTGGCAAAGGTATTGGAGCAGTTAGCCTTTTCCTTCTCCAGCTAATTTTGCAGGTGAAGAACTGAGGCAAGCAGGGTTAAGTGACTTGCCCAGGGTCACATAGCTAGCAAGTGTTTGAGGCCAGATTTGAACTCTATCCACTGTGCCATATAGTTGCCCCCAAAGTACATCCTTAGTTCACACCTGATCTTATTGGGGAGGCTTCTAATGTATCCTATTAGATTATATTTATCCCCATAATGCTTGTTCTTGGTTTTAGATAGATACTACTTTACAGAGAGGGACAGATAAGTGGCAGCAGTGAATAGAGCACCCACCCTGGAGTCAGGAGAACCTGAGTTCAAATGCGGCCTCAGACACTTAACACTGAATAGCTGTGTGGCCTTGGGCAAGTGACTTAATCCCAATTGCCCTGCCTTCTCCCCTCCAAAAAGCAATAAAGAAACAAACAAACAAATAAATAAAAAGAGAGGTTCCATTTATTTCTATGCTTCCTAGTGTTTTTAAACAGGAATAGGCTTTCTATTTTTTGCTCTTTTTCTGCATCTATTGATAAAATCTTAAGATTTTTGTTGTTTTTGTTATCGATATGGTAAATTATACTTCCAGCTTTACTAATATTAAATTAGCTCTGCATTCCTGGTATAAATCCAGCCTGATCATAGTGTATGATTTTTGTGATCTATTGCAATCTCCTTAATAATATTTTATTTTAAAATTTTGCTTCAATATTCATTAGGGAAATTGGTCTATAGTTTTCTTTCTCAGCTTTTGCTCTCCCTGGTTTATGCATCAAGACCATATTTGTATCACAAAAGAAATTTGGTAAAACTTCTTAACTTATTTTTTCAAATAGTTTGTATGATTTTGGAATTAATTATTCCTTAAATGTTGGGTAGAATTCATTTGTAAATCCACCTGGTCTTGGGGATTTTTTTTTTTCCTCAGTGAGCTCACTGATGGCTTGCTTAATTTCTGTTTTCTAAGACAGGATTATTTGAGTAGTCTATTTCCTCTTCTGTTGATACAGGCATTTTATATTTTTGTAAGTATTTATCCATTTCACTTAGATTGTCAATTTTATTGGCACATAATCGGACAAAATAGCTTCTAATAATTTCTTTAGTTTCATCTTTATTTTTGGTGCATTCACCTTTTCATTTCTGACACTGGTTATTTGGTTTTCTTCTTTTTTTAAAAAATACAATTAACCAATGGTTTATTTTATTGTGTTTTTTTTTCCTTTTAGGAAACCAACTTCCAGTTTCATTTATTAGTTCAATGGCTTTCTCAATTTTATGATTACCTTTTGTCTTCAGAATTTCCATTTTGGTATTTAATTGGGGATTTTTAATTTATTCTTTACCTCCCTCTTTTTTTTTTTTTTTAAGGTGCTTGCCTAATTCATTTACCTGTTCCTTTCTTTCTTTTATTGATGTATGCTTTTAGAGATGTAATTTTCCTTAAGTAATACTTTGGCTACATCACACAAATTTTGGTATGCTGTGTTACTGTTGTTGTCTTTGATGAAATTATTAATTGTTTTTATCATTCAGTCTTCGATCTACTCATTCTTTAGTATTATATGATTTAGTTTCCACTTAATTTTTAATATATGTGTTCATAGCCCTTTATTGAATGTAATTTTAGTTGCAAGTTAGTTCAGAAGTGTGCATTTAATATTTCTGCTTTTCTATATTTATTTGTGAAGTTTTTATGTTCTAATACATGATCAGTTTTTGTGAAGGTGTCATTTACAGCTGAGAAAAAAGGTATATTCCTTTCTATTCCCATCTAGTTTTCTCTAGGAGACTATCATATCTAACTTTTCTAAAATCCTATTCACCTCCCTTTTTTTTTTTCTTTTTGGAGGGCAATTGGGGTTAAGTGACTTGCCCAAAGTCAAATGGCTAGTAAGTGTGTCGAGTGTTTGAGGTCAAATTTGAACTCAGGTCCTCCTGACTCCAGGGCCAATGCTCTATTCACTGAGCCACTTAGCCGCCCCTCTATTCACCTCCTTAACTTCTTTCTCATTTATTTTATGGTTAGATTTTTCTAGCTCTGAGAGGGGAAAGTTGAGGTACCCCACTAATATAGTTTACTGTCTTTTCCCCCCTGTAACTAATTTAATTTTTCTTTTAAGAATTTAAATGCTATGGGGCAGCTAGGTGGCACAGTGAATAGAGCACTGGCCCTGGAGTCAGGAGAACCTGAGTTCAAATCTGGCACCTACTAGCTGTGTGACCTTGGGCAGGTCACTTAACCCCAATTGCCCTGCCCTCCCCCTCCTAAAAACAAAAATAAAAAAATAAGAATTTAAATGCTGTGCCATTGGTACATATGTGTTTTGTATTGATATTACGTCTTTGTGTATGGTGTGTATTGTGTATTAGCAAATGCAGTTTTCCGTACTTATCTCTTTTAATTAGATTATTTTGGCTTTTGCTTTGTCTGAGATTTGCTTTGTTTTGCATTGTTTGCATTGTTTGCATACTGGACCATTTAGACTATGCTTAGAGTCATTTGTGGCCATAATATCTATTAAAACATGAATTTATAAAGGAGCATAATAGGAATAACTGGCTTTACAAAATGTTTTATAGTTTGCAGAACATTCTATATGCCTCAAAAAATAGTGTGATATAGGTACTTCAGGGTTTCATGTCCTCATTTTACAGATGAGGAAAGTCTAAGTTCTTTGAGATTAGGTGATTTACCTATAATCACAAAAATCAGTAAGCGTCACAAATGAGATTAAAACCCAGGTCTCTATTGCAATCTGTACTTGGAGCTATGGGAAATTTCCTATGTAGGAAGAAGACTGGGTTCTTATCCTCAAGGAGCTTGTTTGTGACAACAGAAGTATTACAGAATGTCAGAGGTAGAAGGCAACCTTGTGATCATCTCTTTTTTACACATGGAGAAACTGAGACGTTAAGTGACTTGCTCAAGATCACACAGTCAGTAAACAGCAGAGCCAGGGTTGAACCAAGGTCTTCAGATCCAAAGATCTTCAGTGCTCTCTCCATCAGATCACTCTGACTATCCAATGAAGCATCATTTGCTGGTGACATGAGACACATAGGCTCAGTTGAGATGAATCATGTGTATGAACCATGTTCTGTTAGAAGAAGACTTCAAGGAGGAAGTCATCTTTGAGTTATGTTGTAAAGAATGGGTTTGGCAAAAAAAAAAAACAAGGAGCTAATCTTGTGTGGGAGGATGTTATAAAATTCAGGGGAAGGAGAAAAAGAGGCATAACCGTAGGGCTAGTAAGAGGAGTTGGCTGGTTGAGTTAGTGTGTGCAGTATAAGTCTAGCACCTTTTATTATGTCCTTGGGTGATAACACTAGTCATCTTTTTCTCTATGAGGCCTGTTTATGCTCTTGAAGATCACTATTAAATTGCCCTTAGAGATATCTTCTCCAAACTAAATAATCTCAATGAGAATCATAGAATTTTGATTTGGAAGGGAACTTAGATGTGATTTAGTCCAAGCTCCCATCCACTGAGAGAATTCTTTTTACAATATACCTATTAGAGAGGATCAGCCAACCAACCCTTGCCTGTATAGCTCCAGTGATTGGGAGTTCATGACCTTACTACCTCACAAGACAGCCCATTCCATTGTTCACAAGCTACAATTAAATTAAAGCTCTTCCTTGTTTTAACTGGTCAGTTTCATTGATCCCAATTTTGTCTTATGGAATGACAAGGGACAAGTCATGTTTCTTCTTTTTACGTGTTGTATGAGCAGCTAAGTGGCACAGTAGATTAGAGAACCAGCACTGGAGTCAGGAAGACTTCTCTTCTGAGTTCAAATCTAACCTCTGGCAGTTACTAGCAGCACAACCCTGGGCAAGTTACTTAACTCTGTTCATCTCAGTTTCCTCATCTATAAAATGAGTTGGAGGAGGAAACAGCAAACCACTCCACTATCTTTGTCAAGAAAACTCCAAAAGGGGTCCTGAAAAGTCAAACGTGACTGAATAATAAATAAACAGCAACAATATGCCCAAGGATAAGTGAAGTTCCTGGCGGCAGAGACATTTCTTGTTTTGTTTGTATATCTCCATCCCACAGCACAGTGTCTTGCACAGAGTAGGTACTTAATAGGATAGATTGGGTGGAAATCTTTGAAATATTCGAACCCTTTTTTATAGATTACCTAACCCTTTAATAATTCCCCTGGCTCTCTTCTGAAAACTTTTTAAGTTCTTCATGACTCTCTTTACTTCTTAAGCCTATCTGGATCATAGGATCCTGGATTTAAAGTTGAAAGGGATTTTAGAAGTTATCTGGTCCGATCCCCTCATTTTATACATGAAGAAACTGAGACCCAAAGAGGCGTAAATTGTTGAAGGTTACCCAGTCAATAAATGGCAGAGTCTGCCAGATATAAGGCTCTGAGACATGGAGAGTACAATTGAAAATTGGCTTCCAGGTGTTTACTGTCTTCTTTATTCTGAAACTTGGTGCTATTTCATTCCTGTTATTTTAAATTGCAGGGCTATTAAAACTATTAATAGTCACAAGAAAAAATGGTCTAACTCTCTACTGATTAGAGAAATGCAAATTAAAATATCTCTGAGATACCACTTTTAAGTTCAATCTATATTATTAATATTTTCTTCATCACTTAAGTCTAAATAGTCAACAAAAGAATACATCAAGCCCTGATTTATAATTTGTTGATTTCCAAAGTGTAACTGAAGTGTGACTTGAAGTTTTGCCAATTGGCTCTGCTGTTTAGAGCTGGCTCTAGCACAGCTGGGCATGTACTCCTACATTTTCTCCTCTTGAGAATAAATGCCTCAAGTCTCTCCCATCTCCAATTTATCTTCAACTCAGCTGTCAAGCTGATCTTTCTTAAGAGCAAGTCTGACCATGTCAACATCCTATTCAATAAATACCAATAGATCCCTATGTCCCGTCCAGGATAAAACATAAAATCCTCCGTTCAGCATTCAAAACTCTGCATAACCTGTCCTCCTCCCCACTTTTCCAGTCTCCTTATGCCTCATTTATCTACATATACTCTGCAATTCAATAATACTGGCCTCTATGTTGATTCTCATGTGCAACAACTCATCTCCCAGTTCTAGGTATTTTCACTGACTGTTCCCTATGCCCGAAATGTTCTCCCTTCTGATCCCCACCTCCTAGCTTCCCTGCTTTTCTTCAAGTCTAAGCTAAGATCTGATCATCTCATCTGCAAGAAGCCTTTCCCAGTCTTGTTTAATTTTAGTTCCTTCCCTAAGATTACTCCCAATGTATCCTGAATAAATCTTGTTTGTACATAATTATTTGCATATTTTCTCCCCATCATATGGAGTTCCTTAAGAGCAGGGACTATCTTTTGTCTTTCTTTGTATCCCCAGTGCCTGCTACATAACAGGTGCTTAGTAAATGCTGTTGACTGACTACTGAATGTTCCCCAATATTTAAATGATTCCTTATGTGACCTGGCTTCCAAACTCCTCATCCTGTTCACTCTATTCTGGACCCATGAATATTTCTCCTTAAATATAACACCTAGAACTCAATAACATATTTCATTGTCTTTGTATCTCCAGAGCTTAGCACAGTGACTGGCACATAGTGGGTACTTAATACATGTTTATTGATTGAGTGATATAATTTGTTTGGTCATGAGTATAATATGACTTACTTCCTTTGTTCTAGTCACCAAACTTCTGTTACTATAGCCAAAGCCATCATTTATTTATTTATTTTTTTAGCAGCTTGGTTACTACATTGAGCTTCACCCAAAATGTCTAGGTCTTTTTGAACATTAGCTAGCATTGGCTTTAAATGTTTTTTTCTTTTGTTTTTAAAACACAAACACATATGTGTGTATATTTGTGTACACATGCATACACATATAAATTCTAAAAAGGACAGCTCTGGTGAAAAGAAGAAATACATATTGTATATATATATATATATATATATATATATATAAACATATATGTCGATCTGTATGTGTCTATATTTGTACATACAGCTATATTATTGTGTGTACACATATATACATACATGTTGTATATATTGTTGTTGTTCAGTAGTTTTGGTCATACCAGACTCTTGTGACCTCATTTGGGGCTTTCTTGGCAAAGATACTGGAATGGTTTACCATTTCCTTCTCCAGCTTATTTGATGAATGAGGAAGCTGAGGCAAAAAGGGTTAAGTGACTTGCCCAGGGTCACACAGCTAAGAAGTGTCTGAGGCCAGATTTGAACTCAGAAAGACAAGTCTTTCTGACTCCAGGCCTACCACTCTATCCACCGTACCACATATATTAAAATGTATACATAAACACATACAGAAATATATCTTCCCCTTACCAGAGAACCATCCCTTATAATAAAGAATAAAAAAAGAAAGGAAGGAAAAAGCAATTGAGAAAAACTAATCAACATATCAGCATATCCTTAATAGGTATTGAAAATATTCTAAAGACTTAATAAACTCAGGGAACTAACAACTCATGCTCTTGATGCTGCTTTCTGTTTTTGTTCAGACATTCAATCATGTCCAACTCTTCATGACTCCATAGAGCCTAGGACACCAGCCCCTTCTGTGCTCCACTATCTCTTGAAATCTGTCCAAGTTCATTTTCATTGTTTGATTCTGCAGTGTTCAGTTTTCTGTATAGTCCAACTCTCACAGCCATACATTGCTACTAGAAAAATCATAGCTTTGAGTATATGGACCTTTGTCAGCAAGGTATCTGCTTTTTAGTATGCTTTACAGATCTGCCATGACTTTCCTTCCAAGGAGCAAGTATCTTTTAATTTCATGGCTGTCCCTACCATCTGCAGTGACCATTAAGCCTAAGAATATAAATCTGAGAGTCCTTCTATTTCTTCTCCCTCTATTTGCCAGGAAGTGATGGGACCCATTGCCAATATCTTAGGATTTAAAAAAAAATGTTAAGGTTCAGGCCAGTTTTTATACTGTCCTCTTTCACCCCCAAGAAGTTTCTTAATTCCTCTTCACTTGCTGCCATCAGAGTGGTGTCATCTGCATATCTGAGATTGTTGATATTTCTCACAGTAACCTTAATTTCAGCTTTTGATTCATCCAGCCTGGCATTTTCCATGATGTACTCTGCATATAAGTTAAATAAATAAGATGACAACATAAATTCTTGTCATACTCCTTTTCCAATTGTAAACCAATCAGTTGTTCGTTGTTCCATTCTCACCGTTGCTTCTTCTCCCACATACAGGTTCCCTAGGAGGTAAGTGGGATGATCTGGTACTTCCATCTCTTTGAGGACTTGCCACATTTTGTTGTGCTCTATAAAGTCAAAGGCTTTAGTGTACTCAATGAAGCAAAAGCAGACATTTTTCTGGAACTCCCTTGCTTTCTCCATAACCCAGCAAATGTTGGCAATTTGGTCTCTAGTTTCTCTGTCTCTTTGAAAACCAACCTGCTCTTCCAGTTTCTTGGTTCACATATTGATGAAAACTAACTTGCAGAATCTTAAGAGGAAGAACTGCCACAGATGAATTAGATGAGGGAACAGAGCTAGTAATTCTGGCACCCTACTCTCATTGGGAATGGATTTAAGAGGGAAATATATCTGCATAAATATCTGCATATCTCCTAAATTCAGAAAGAAATAAAAAGCTAAGGGTATAGGGAGGAGTGAGAGGATAAGGGAGGGATTTCAGGGTGAAGGGCAAGGATAAGGGATCTTTAGGGGAGTAGGTTAAGTAATAGGAGGTCAAGGTAGTGGGTAGAAGTAAAGTAGAAGAGTCAGGAGAGATAGGAAATAGGAGACACACAGAAACATAATAGAAAGATCAGGAGTAGAAAATATTAGGGAAAAAAGCAGGGGTAGTAATTATAATCTCAGACAAAATTAAAGCTAACATAATTTAATCAAAAGAGAAAATGGGAAACTACACTATATGTCTGTCATGTTAATCAATATTGTTTTAGACTATTAAAAATAACCAGACACTATAAGGTTGGAATATTGCTGTGGCATAGTAAATGATGAGTTGGTGGAGTTGGAAAAACATGGAAAGGCTTGGACCTATGACGGAAGACATTATCTACCTTCAGAGAAACAGAGGACAAACAACTATAGTATGGTCTTACATAGAAGCTTATGCATATATATCTATGAGTGTGATAAAAGATATATAAGTATATAAGTATGTAAATGCATGCATATATCATATATACACATGTGTGTGTGCATATACATGCTTAATTGTAGACTTCTTGGAGGAGGTTGGGAGGAAAGGAGAAAAAAGAACAATGTTAAAAGTACACAGCAGAGAACAAAAGAAAAGTTGCAAGGAAGCAAGGATGGACAACTTGGAACACAATGTGTAGTATTTATTACATAGGCTTTCTTGAAATGGAAGTTTATGGATGTATATGTTTAATCCTCTCTTATGTTCTGCTGTGCACATGGCAATGCTTTTTTTCTTTTGTATTTAAGTTTTAGATTTAACTTTATAATATGTTTCTTTTTCTTTTCTTATTGTGTATTTAAGTTTAAAATAAATTATTTTTTAAAAGTAAATAAATCAAAATAGGAAAAAAGGAAGCTAAAAAACCTGAAAATATATCTATTGAAATATCTAAATATTTGGACTCACTAAAGAAATGAGTTGGAGAGCAGAGATCTTGTGCTCAATACACAATATTTCTCACTTTGATTCCTCACTTCTTTCCCTCTCCACCATACCCCAACTTCAAGAACGGTCTTAAAGGGGGTAAAATCAACAAAATCAGAGCCTGAAGAAAGAAGGTGGGAGAAGAAAAGTAGGCACAGTCTTCCTCCTTTATCTTTGTCACAGGAGAGGACATTTATGGTCAAATTTTGTAGGCATCATTCAGCATCAAAGCTTTTTATGCCATTTGGAAGAACCACATCCTTCTCCCCATTCTTACAACCTCCCTGAATCAAACCCCAGCTACGTGGGACCTTGCAATAGAAACCATGGGAGCAGTGGGATAAAGGTTTCAAGAAGTGAAGTATTGATATTAATTAAACAGTGTTGAATGAGAGGAATTAAATGGGGGCATTAGAGGGAGGGATACTTTTAATGTCTGATTTCTTAAGGGCTAGAGTTGCCTCATAAAATCTTATTTGTGGAATCGTCTTCATACCATCTTTGTGAGGTAGACTTTATTAAAGCAATAATATTCTACTCATCAGTTGCCACCCACTTGTTTCTGCCCCCCATCTCATCCTAACCTGGATTGTTCAATTTAGGATGATGTCAATTTTGATTTCAGCCAAGATAGAAGTATCCTGTTTTCCTCTGTCTGGAAGAATGCTTGTTTAATTACTTTATAAGCCGTATGCATAGCACAATTCCAGCAGATTCAGTCTAGAGTTCTATATTTCATACATAACTGTTCCAATTGATTGTAAGACCTAGCCTAAGACAAATTAATCACTTTGTGTTTCAGTTTTCCCAGTTATATATGTAAGGATACTTGCCACCTCCCAAACTTGCAGTAATTTTTTGAGAATTCACAAAAGCATTAGAGATCATCTTCCAATCCAATCCCAATCAACAGGTACCTATTAAGAACTTTGGTGTGCAAGACAGTCAAAAATGGATAGCTGGTTTTGGAGAAAGAAAGACCTGGGCTCAGATCCTCTCTCTGCCACACAGTGGTTGTGTGAGCTCAGGCAAATCACTTAACCTCTCAGTGCCCTTAAGCAACTCTCTAAGATGATAAGTTGCCAAGTAGATACCCATCTGCATTAGGTAGAGGGAGTTTTCTCGCCAGCAAGCTCCCTTACACTGGTGAAATCATAGGTCCAGTGCTTCCCCTCATAAGATTGCAATAGTATCTCCAAGTTGGAAGCTAGAAGCACCCAAAGCTACTTAAAACTTCAAGAGAACTTGAAAAAGACTGAAGAGACTCTTCAACTTTTTTTTTTCCCATTTGCTTTACCCCTGGACTGAGGCATTGATATTCATCAATAAGAAGAGTCCCATACCAATGGCCTTTGGGACTGGGGTTATATTACATATAGTAATGTAATAGATAATATATGTACATAATATACAGTATAAATAATTTATATAGCACATATTTCAATCTGTTGCAATACCACCATTTGAGAACAGACCCACTGGACATGAGCATCCATGAATTTACTAACATTGGTCAGATTCAGGATATTAATGAGCAGACACCTCTTGAGTAGTCTTCACCGCCATGCTGCCAATTTTATTCTTGTTCAAAGAGCTAGCCCATTAACTCATCTTATTCCCCACCCCCAATTAAAATGGCAAGCCTTATTTAATAATGTTTCCTCTTAAGCAGGATTGGCAAGAAAAAATTATTTTACCCTGAATTAGAGTTAAACTTCTAGAATCAGAATTAAATTTATACAGAAACCATATGACAAAGTATCTGCAGCTTTCCTCCAGTTGGAGAATGTATTGAATAAAATAAATGTAATTTATTTGAAGGGTTTAGAGATCTTCATCCTAGAAAGCAACTCTGCCCCCCTCCTCCAAAAGAAATAGGTCCAAAGTTGGTTTACCTTTATCTGGGAAATAGTGTCTACTATAACTGGTGTATTTTCAGAAGTTCTTAAATATTCAACATAGGTCTTTGAAAAAGAGTAGTCTGGGTATCTAAGGTTTTACAAAAGTGTCACCACTTTAAGAAAGTCATCATTCTAAACAAATTTTAGATAAGCAAAACCCACAAAAAGATGGAGTGAAACAAATTTCCAACCCAAGACAACTTGAAAGGTTGGCAGGAAAGGTCTGTTGGAGTAAGAGATGGGTGTAGTTCAGTGTATGCCATACCAACATGGCCCCAGTAAATCAGGAACAGGCAATGGGAAGACTGAATCACTGGCAGCAGTGGCAGTTTCCAGACTTCTCAGCTCACAGATGACAAAGAGAGTTTAGAAGGTCAGCAGGACAGGTCTTTAACACCCACAAGAGAGTGGAGCACAGTCCAGCTAGCAAATCATCAGCAGGTCTTGGGAGTGATTAAATCAGCAACAGCAGAATTGGCTACTTCCAGAGCTCTCAGCCCACAAATGGTAAAGGAGTTGAACAACTGCTGGTCAGAAGGAGATTACTGAGGTCTTTTTGCTGGCACAGAGGCAGGACTCTTTTGCTTTTCCCATGCTCATATCCAGCTCACAGTCCTGGGTGGCAGTCACAGGGCAAGGAGGAACACTAGCATAACCAAATTTGTGGCCACAGTGGAGGGGGGAAACATTCCTCACAGTTGCAGAGCAGAAAAGAGTGCTTGTGGTCACTCATAGACCAGAGCACAGGCCAGGAGAGTAGTAAGCACCTCTTCTTAGATCATATTACTTTGGAAGAGCTGAAAACTTACAAATACCTAGAAGTATCTTTGAAAAAAGCTGCACAAACCCCTTGAAACTTTGTACAGTTCACCCTCCACATTGGAAGCAGAGCACTACCTTAACAAAAAGTTTAAAAGTCAAGTAATAGGCTGGGGAAATGAGCAAACAGAAAAAAGAAATCTGACTATAGAAAGTTACTATGGTGACAAGGAAAATCAAAACACATACTCATAAGAAAAAGTCAAAACTCCTACATTCAAAGCCTCCAAGAAAAATATGAATTGTTCAGAGGCCATGGAAGAGCTCAAAAAGGAGTTTGAAAATTAAGAGAAGTAGAAGAAAAATGAGAATGATGCAAAAAAATCATGAAAAAAGAGTCAACAACTTGCTCAAGGAGACACAAAAAAATACTGAAGAAAATAACACCTTAAAAAACAGACTAGGCAAAATTGGAAAAAAAAAAAAAAAAAGGGGGCCAAAAAGCCAATGAGGAGAAAAATGCCTTAGAAAGCAGAATTGACCAAATGGAAAAGGAGGTCCAAAAAGCTCACTGAAGAAAATAATTCCTTAAAAATTAGAAAGAAGCAAATGGAAGAAAATGACTTTATGAGAAATCAAGAAACAATAAAACAGAACCAAAAGAATAAAAAAAATAGAAGAAAATGTGAAATATTTCATTGGAAAAACAATTGACCTGGAAAATAGATCCAGGACAGATAATTTTAGAATTATTGGACTACCTGAAAATCATAATTAAAAAAAAAAGATCCTAGACACCATCTTTCAAGAAATTTTCAAGGAAAACTGCCCTAATATTTTAGAAGTAGAAGGTAAAATAGAAATTTAAAGAATCCACCACTCACCTCCTGAAAGAGATTCCAAAATGAAAACTCCCAGGAAAATTAAAACCAAATTTCAGAGTTCCCAAAGAGAAAATATTGCAAGCAACCAGAAAGAAACAATTCAAGTATTGTGGAGCCACAAATAAACACGAGATTTATAAACTTCACATCAAAGGATTGGAGGACTTGGAATATGATATTTCGGAGGGGAAAGGAGATGGCATTTCAACCAAGAATCACCTACCCAGCAAAACCAAGTATAATCCATGAAGGGGAAAAATGGATATTCAATGTGATAGAAGAATTTCAAGCTTTCTTGAGAAAAGACCAGAGCTGAATAGAAAATTTGACTTTGAAATACAAGTCTCAAGAGAAGCATAAAAAGGTAAACAAGAAAGAGAAATTATAAGTGTCTTATTAAAGTTAAACTGTTTACACTCCTACATGGGAAGATGATATTTGTAACTCATAAGACCTTTATCATTATTAGGGTAGTTAGGAAAGAATATATATATAGACAGAGGGCACAGGTTTGAGTTGAATATGAAGGGATGATATCTGAAAAATAAATTTAAGGGGTGAGAGATGAATGTACTCAGAGAAAGAGAAGGGGGAAGGTAGAATGGGGTAACATCTCACATAAAAGAGGCAAGAAAAAAGGGAAGAGGAGGGAGGTGAGGGGGAGTGAGTGAACTCAAATCAGAATTGGCTCAAAGAGGGAATATTGGATATAGAAATCTATCTTACATTATAGAAAAGTAGGAGGGGAAGGGAACTAGAGAAGAGGAGAGTGAAGGAAAGAAGAGAAGATTGGGAGACAGGGTAGTCAGAAGCAAAACACTTTTGAGGAGTGACAGGGTGAAAGGAAAGAGAGAATACAATAAATGGGGGGAATAGGATGGAGGGAAATACAGTCAGCAATAGTAACTGTGAAAAAAATTTTGAGGCAATTTTGTCTGATAAAGGTCTCATTTCTCAAACATATAGAGAACTGAGTCAAATTTATAAAAATGAGAACCATTCCCCAATTGATAAATGATCAAAAGATGTGATCACTTTTCAGATGAAGTAATCAAAGGTATCTATAGCCGTATGAAGAAAACACTCTAACTCACTAATTGATTAGAGAGATTCAAAACAATTCTGAGATACTACCTCATACGTATTAGATTGACTAAGACGACAGAAAAGGTAAATGACAAATGTTACAGGGGATGTGGGAAAAATGAGACATTAATGCACTGTTGGTGGAGCTATGAACTGATTCAACCATTCTGTGGAGCAATTTGAAACTATACCCAAAGGGTTTTACCCTTTGAGGTAACAATACCACTACTAGGTCTGTATCCCAAAAGAGATAAAAAAAAAAAATAAAGGAAAAGGACCTATATGTACAAAAATATTTATAGCAATTCTCTTCTGGAGTTAAAGGATCAGAAACTGAGGGGATGCCCATCATTTAGGGAATAGCTGGACAAATTGTGGCATGTGGTTATTTGAGATACTTTTGTACTATAAGAAATGATGAACAACATGCTCTCAGAGCAACCTGGAAAGACTTGCATGGGCTGATGCATACAAAGTAACAGCAATATTATAGGATGATCAGCCATGAATGGCTTAGCTATTCTCAGCAGTACAAAGATCCAAGAAAACTCTGAAGGACTGATGATGCAAAATGCTATCCCTCCCCAAAGAAGTGATGGTATCCAAACACAGATTGAAGCATACTTTTTTCCACTTTATTTTTCTTAAAGTTTATTTTGTCTGTTTTCTTTCACAACACAAGTATGCTGGAATTGTTTTGCATGACTACACAAGTATAACCTATATTAAATTGCTTGCCTTCTCAATGGGTTGGGAGAGAGGAAGGTAGAGAATTTGGAACTCAAAATTTTAAAAATGAATGTTAGAAATGGTTTGTACATGTAGTTGGGGAAAAATAAAATACTAAATATATTTTAAAAACAACAGTAAGTTCACAGATCCCAGTTTTAAAACTCCTAGCTATAGGCATGTCCCACCTAACGTTCTAAGCGGTTCCACAAAAACATAAAATTCAGGGAGGCAGTGGCATGGGAGGGGGCAGTTGGTATCATAGGCACAATCCTAGATTATTACTAGATTGGGAGGCTGTGGAATAGACACAGGGGGCTTCATTTGAAGAGTGTTGGATGGACAAAGGCCCTGGAAATAATCAGA
The DNA here is from genome assembly GCA_028646515.1 of Pseudochirops corinnae. Lineage (NCBI taxonomy): Eukaryota > Metazoa > Chordata > Mammalia > Diprotodontia > Pseudocheiridae > Pseudochirops > Pseudochirops corinnae. The sequence continues at coordinate 147,420,598 of CM053588.1, forward strand.
AGAAGGTTAAAGCTTGGACAGTGCTTAGCAGAGTGATGAGGACAGGGAGTACTTGGCGGAGCTAAGCTGGTTTTGTCTAATTGCATCAAGGATGAATGCAGCTAGAGCAGGGGCTTGTGACTTTGAGATGAGGTTTGGTAACACTATATTAATGAAATTATTGTGAAACAATATGGGTTGGGACAATGTCTTGTGGGCTGTGTCTTTATTATCAGTCATTCTTGCTCCATGAAAGTCATTACATGTGGTAAATAGAAAATGATATTATTAAATTAGTCTGGTAATGAGAATGTGATTAGGGATTTTTCCCTGGGTGACTGACTTAGCTGATGGGGTCTTTCGGCTAGCTCTTTTTACTATTTCAGCGGTGGTAGTAACCTAAAAATGATTTCTAATAAGTAGTTTAATCCTGCTAAGAAGAATTTCTTAAAACAACAACATTACTTTCAAATTTAGTGTTTACTTAAGTGGTAAAAAGACAAACATGAAATAGAGATATATAAGAAATGTGCAAAACACAAGGACTGAACTGGAAAAGGCAAAGGCAAGACAAAGAAGGAAATGGAGGATGGTGGGGGACAAAAGGAAGGAAATAATTCCAAGAGAAAGGTAGAATTGGATCAAAGCATTACAAACCTTGATGAAATGTTATCTTCTTCATTAACTATGGGTTCTGTGTAAATCTCCCTTATGTGTCCTGTAAAGTGAAGGGTGAAAGATAAAACTGGGACAAAAGGGTGATGTGCTGGAGCTGGGATGTCATGATCAAAGCAATCTTTTGGTTTGTTCTTTGGAGACCAAAAATGATGCTTTGATAGATGTAGTAATTAAAAAGAAATTCAAATTCTTGTATATAAGGATGAGGGAGCTGTGAGTGTGTGTGTGTGTGTGTGTGTGTGTGCACATGTGTAGCTGATTCTGGAGCCTTTATTCTCTTCCTCTTCATCAGAATAAATAGTATTCCTTGAGGGAATGCATGACAGAAGACAGGAATTACAGACATCTACAATGACTTGAATTATCCCACCCTATTCCTTATTACTTAAAAGAGATAATTAGGAAGTGACTTCTTGCTTCTGAAACAAGTGGGGAGAGTTCCCTTGGGTGTTGGTCACTCCTTGGAGTTATTAGAATAATCATAAAATCACATTTAGAGCCAGAACAGATTACAGTCTATCTAGTCCAACCTCTCTTTTTACAGATGAGGAAACTGAGACTTAGAGAAATGAACTGATATATCCAAGGGCACACACAGGTGGCAGGTATATTTACCCAAAGTGTTTCCAGCTCCTTTGTGCCATTAAATTTCCATTCATTTGTCATGTTGAATAGTTAGGGCCCTCTCCATCTGTAGTTTGTGGCTTTTCCTGGCAGATATCACTCTACTTTGCTCTCCAATGAAACTTTCAAATTTCCTCATTGCTCCCAGGTGAGGTCAGACACCGAACTTGAAGTCGGTGGCAAAGACCGCCTAGAACTTGGAGAACAATAGAACAACTCCATGGGAAAGTTGAGGGTGAGTCTCCTAGTTTAGCCTTGCCTTACTCAACTTTGCTAAAGTTATGACATAAGGAAAATTCTGTCTTCTACCACACTGGCTTCTTCACTGACTTGGTTCATACTCCCCACCCAAGAAACCTGGGAAAATATAAGTAGCATGAGATAGTGGATAGAGTGCTGGACTTGGATCCAGAAAGACCTGGATTTGAATCTTCTTTCAGACACTTATTAGATATATGACTCTAGGGAAGTTGCTTATCTTTGAAGATCAATTTCTTTAGAAAAGTTTTGGTCTTGACCTCTAAGCTCCCTTCCAGCTCTAAATCAATGAATCTATGATCCTATGAAGCATGGAATGCCTACCCCCATCACTGATTTCCCCCTCTTACAAGTATGTAGATCATAATGATAAAAAAGAAGGAAAATTTTATGGAATCTCTTAATTGAATTTGAAGACTAGAGAAAACAAAACAAACCCAAAATAGAACTCTTAGAAAACAAACAGAAATCTTCCAATGAGTAAACATTTCTTCAAGATTTGTGTATATTTCCAACCCCTTTCAATCCTTCGTTGTCAGGTTCTCCTCCCACCATAATTCCCTGCTGCTCCCAGCAGGTATTGGCAGGTTTTGTCCTCCAGGCACCTGCTCATCTTGCACTCCCTTAGTGTTTCTGGAATGTGAACCCAAACATTGCTTCCTTGTGTTCTCTCTCTCTCTCTCTCTCTCTCTCTCTCTCTCTCTCTCTCTCTCTCTCTCCCTCTCTCTCTCTCTCTTACGTTCTACTGGGGTTGTTAAATGTCAAAAATATATAATAAAACTCAAAATAAGAGAGCACTGACTTAAAACTGAAGGGATCAGGAAAGGTTTCATCTAGGAATATTCACTCAATTCGAGCCCTGAAGAAAGAAAGAGATTTTAAAGTAGAGGTGAAGAGGTAGGGCCTTCCAGATCTAGTCAAACTCTAATCTCATTCTCCCAACCCAAATATTAGATGGATTGATAGATAGATGGATGGATGCATGGACCATGAAATATAAAATTACTATCTCAACTATAACACAGTGAACTGATCTGGGATCTGGTGAACGCCATTCTAGATCTCCAAAGATTTCAATTTCCACCAGTGTGGAAAGGAGGAAGAGAACCTTGGCTATATATACTACTAGGGGAAGGATGGGAAGGATAGTGATTGTTCCTTTGATCTTCTATTTCCAAAGAGGATATTGGGGCAAAATTTTATCTCTCTAGCACACCTCATATATTACTAGTCTAGATGTATGGTTCTTAGGGGGGTGGGGAGGAGGAGAAAATAAACCCATTTATCCAAGCAAACAATAAACAGAAACTAGGGAAGTTATACAGATCAGAAGAGGAAAAAGGATATACAAGAGCAGACGAGTTCTTCAACTGGAAGAGGAAGTCTTAGCTCAATCAAGGAGACAAAATCTCATCAAGAAAGGCTCCCTTAAGTCAGTCAGGTTACTTGTTTAAGTACATACTATGTGCTGAGTACTAGGAATACAAAGAAAGGCAAGAAACTGTTTCCTGATTTCAAGAAACTCCTAGTCTAATGGCAGAGACAACATGCAAACAATTATGTTCAGACAAGACATAAAGAGAATAAAGTAACAATCTCTGGAGCTGCAGGTTGGAGAAGGAAATGGAAATAGCAAGCCACCTAAGGATCTTTGCCAAGAAAACCCTATCTGGGATCATGAAATCAGACATCACTGAGTGACTCAACAGCAACAACAGAGTTGCAGGTCCTAGAAATCAAGGGACAGATTGGAGGCTGGCTTCCCTGTGTGTGTGCATACGCATATACATCATGAATACATATGTTTTCATATATGTACATACACATATACATTCTTATAGACATACATATGTCTATGTATGTTTCTGCTTCTCTCTAGTCCAGCACTTTGTCCCTCAGCCACTCCATATATATGCATTGTTGGGGCTCAGTAGTATCTCAGTCAATCAAGAGTCATATCTAGGGGCAGTTAGGTGGCACAATGGATAGGGAACCAGCCCTGGAGGCAGGAGGACCTGTGTTCAAATCCAGCTTCAGACATTTGACACTAGCTGTGTGACCCTGGGCAAGTCACTTAACCCTGATTCCCTCACCAAAAACAAACAAAAAAAGGAGTCATATCGCCTCTGTAAATATAGCACTCAGTGTTGCAGAGCTGTTCTTCAGGAAACTGTCTTAGGACTGGGAGAATGGATGTTCACAGGCATGAGGGAACAGTCTGTGTGCAGATAAAGAGGTGGAAGATAGAATACCAATTACTGAGTTCAGGGTATAGCTATTAAGCTAATTTGGTTGGAACATACAGTACATGAATGGAAATAATGTTAATTATATCTGGCAAGGTAGGTGGGAACCAGGTTGTGAAAGGCTTTAAATGAAAAGTTGAGGATTTTGCATATTATTCTAGAGACAATAAAGAGTCATTGAGGATTTTTAATTATCGGCCTGAGATGGTCACACCCATGTTTGGAGGAATTAATAGAGAAACTGTGTGTAGAATGGATCTGAGAGGTGAGAAACTAGAAGTATAGAGACCAATTGGAAAGCTATTATAATATTCTAAATATTTAGAGAAGATGATCTGACTTAGGGATGTGGTTGTGTGAATGGAAAGAAGTGGATTTGAGAGATGTTCTGGAGATATAATTAACAATACTTGGCAATTAATTGAATATTAGAAGTTAGGGAAAAGGCAGTGTCAAGGATGATATTAAGGTTGTGAGCCTGGGGTGACTGGAAGGTTGGCATTGCCTTTAACAAAAATCGGAAAGTTTGAAGAAGGAGTGACCTTGGAGAGAAATATAGTTCCATTTTAAGTATGTTGAGTTTGAGATACTGATGGAATATCCAGGTGGAATTGCTATCAGATATTTGGTGAAGTGGAAGATTAAAAGCAATATAAGAACTGAGTATATAATTTGGGATTGATCTACAAAGAGATGATGATCAAACCTAGAGATGAAAAGATCACCAAGGGAGAAAGTATAGGGAGAGAAGAGAAAAGGATCCAGGACAGAGCTGTGATTGGTAATCACTCTTAGTTGGTAGAAGATGGAGCAAAGGAGACAGAGAAGAAGTGGTTGGATAAATGGGAAGATATGAGAACAGTAGAGAGCAGTGTCACAAAAGCCAAGAGTAGACCAGAGAGTACCTAAGAGAAGAAAGTAGTGAATAGTGTCAAAATCTCCAGAAAGATCAAGATGAGGCTTAAAAAGAGAAACATTGGATTTACTATAATAGTTTAAGGATCATTGGTATTCTTGTCAACTTCTGACATTGGAAGGTAGATTGTACAGGGTTTCAAAGTGAGTGGAATATAAGGAAATGGAGTCAGGGAGTGCAGATGGCTCTTTTTAGGAGTTTACCTATGAAAGGAAGAAGTGACAAAGGATAACAGACTGAGGGGAAGGCAAAGTTAGATTGTCTTGTTTTTTAAAATAAGTTTTTATTGATATCTTTTGTTTATTGCATCATTGTAGTTTTCCCCAGTATCCCTCACCATCTCACTCCCAGGAAGCCGTCCCATATGAGAAATAGTACTTTTTAAGACAAAAGAAAAAGAAAAATTAGCAAAAGTAATCAATACATTGAAAAAGTCTGAAAACATATACAATGTGCAACATCCATGGACTTCTCACCTCCACAAAAGGGTGAGATAGATGTATCTTTGTACATCACGATAGCCATCATGTATATTGTTTTCTTGACTCTGTTTACTTCATTCTGCATCAGTTCATGTACATCTTCCCTTGCTTCTTTGTATTCCTCACATTCTTCACTTCTGACAGCATAGTAATATTCTATTACATTCATGTACCAAAACTTTTTTAATCATTCCCTGAATGATAGACAGTTACTTTGTTGCCAGTTCTTTGCTATCTCAAAAAGTTCTGCTATAAATATTTTGGTGTATATGGAGACTTTCTTCTTCACCATGGCTTCCTTGATGTATAAGCCAAGTAATGAAATTTTTTAAGGATTAGGGAGACCTGTGTATTGCTGGCAGGGAAGAAACCAGTGGATAAGGAGAGATTGAACATGAGAAAGAGAATGTGAAACTTTCAGTCTAAGATCATCTTATTTTGGGAGTTGGGCTCCAAGGGATGCATTTTAATATGCTAAAGCTTGACTAAATTTTGATCATGCTTAATTCTATCTTTTGTGCATACTACATATGGAAACCTACCCCCTACCCTTGTGATGTAGTGATGCTACATCACTAGTAGCATCCCCAGTGATGCTAGAAAGAAGGAATCAGCTTCAGTAGCTGAACAGAGATAGCAGGTTGTTATTATAAAGTTACTGAGTCAAAAGATCTCCCAACAGTTTTGCACTAGTTCAAGTGTTCAGCGTTTTCTAACTATGTGACTTGGGCAAGTCCTTTCACTTCACTTCAGTTTCCTTATCTATAAAATTCTTGCTAAACAGGGATTACTAAACTGGATCATGAACTTGTTTCTTAAAAAATATTCTGATAACTGTTTTTCAATGTAATTGGCTTTCTTTAGATCCTTTGTATTTTATTGTTACGCGTTTAAAAACATTATTCTGAAAAGTGTTGTCCAAACTGTGAAAGGAATTCATAAGATAAAAAAAAAAGTTAAGAAGACATGTTGTAGATACAGAATTAGTTGAAGTAAAAAGATAAAAAACTAGAAGAAAAAGATCCTGTATTGTAGATCTAGCCAGTCCTTGACCCTTCCCATAGGGTCTGAGATTTGGGACTTAGTTGTGATCTGCTGGCCACCATGATTTTTTAACCTAGCACTCCCTAAGTCCCTTAGCCTTGATCTTAGCTTGAAGAGGCTTATAGGAAGAAAGAGGAAGCCATTGTAGGGAGAAAGACACTCCTAGAGTTGCTAAAGATTGTGCCAGTATGATGGGTGAGAATTTCTAAGCCGGGACAGTGAGGATGATCATAAGAGCATAGATTTAGAATTGGAAGGGAAATCAGAAGCTCTAAGTGAGAACTGAAAATTGGATAAAAAACACATTAATGATCAAACCTAAGCTGGGAAGAGATGGTGACGTGATTCCATTTCCCCTTCCTCTCTCTAACTAGGAGGAGGGGGAAGGAACAAGCATTATTTACATTTACCATGTACCAGGCATGTGCTAAGCATTTTATAAATATTCTGTCATTTGGAGAACAGAATGTATTGTGAGTTATCTACTTGTAGGATGTCCTTGGGGATGAATGGTGGAAGGAGCTTTCTTGTTTTATCCACGATCACTTGTTTTATTGGCTACTGAGGCCGAGCTGCCTGAATATACTAAAAAGACGATCCCTGCCTCCCCCCCCCCTCCTTCCTATTGGCCTCAAGGTGTGACTCTGAATTCTGCTGGGCAGCTAGTGGGGAGAGGCAATGGATTTCTCTTACCTCCTAGTTAAGACTGTATGTAGAATGGTTCTGTCTCCTGTTTGGGCTATCTTTTTGCCATACAGGTCCTTGTGAGATCTCGAAAGGCACTTGCCACCTTCTTCCTTCCTGGCTACCCAAATTTGGGAGTAGAGCTACCAAAGCAATCTTAGTCACAATACCAATTGTAGGAATTGCAGTAGCAATGGATCACCCTAAAGGGAAAAGGTTACACACAGAGAATTTTATCACATTTTTGACAATTTTTACCACATTTAAAGACTTAAAAGGAAAGTGGGCACTGAGGAAAAAGACTAAAGCTCCCAGAGAGAAATAGAGAGTTTAAAGTGAGTAATGAGTCCAGCAGTTAGTCAGGCATGACTAGGTTGAGGCTACCAGAGCTGGTGACCTTCACCAATCCCTGTCCAGAAAGAAAAGAAAAGGCCACTTGGCAACAATCAGTTGTACTCAATGGAGGTGACATGTAAAATGACTACTGAGTAGCCCTGTTACAAAGGTCTCAATGAGGCTCGAATGTTAGCCTCCCAAATGATAGCAATTATTCTATGATTATTGCTTAACAATTCCCTTTCTGTGTGGGAATAAAACTGCCAGTTTCATACCTGATTCATGTTTAAAATCAGGGTACCTTTTGAATTCCCTCCCCTTGCTACCTCGCCCTCTTCCCCCTTGCTGAGGAGGAACCCTGAGACTTGAACCAAAAAATAGAATTGTTCCTTAGGAATCTGAGATGGCAATAAAATTGAAGCATTGGGAGAGTAGGTCCTTCATTGAGGATCCAGACAAGGCCAGAATATTGAACTCAGGCACATAAAGGACAGGGTTTGCTGAGGGTCACCAGCTCTGGTAGCCTCAGCCTAGTCATACCCGACTCACTGCTGGACTCAGTACTTACCTTGAACTCTCTGCTTCTCTCTGGAGCTGAGGGAGCTTTATTTAGTCTTTTCCTTCAATGCCCACTTTCACTTCTAAGTCATTAAATGTGATAAAACTGTCAACCAACAACATGCCCCATTCCCTCAAATTCTGTTGCATTTCACTATGGATAAGGTCTGTTGTGTGTGAGAAAAGTTTTTGAAATAACCACATTGTATGTAAATGTAAGTTATCGCTATTACAAACCTGTTTTGTAAGGCCATGTTCCTTATTTATAGAAATTTATTCTGTGTTCAAAGAATAGAATGAGCTTAAAAGTTTGAAAACAGAGATTCTATATTTTAGCCATTACATTTTCCCATTGCTATTTGGAAGACTTTATATAGTGAAGATATCCTTCTGCTCCCAACTCCTTTTATAACTTTATAAGTGACAAGTGAGGTCTGGGAAAAAAAGATAAGAGCGGAGGGGGGGAGAGGTGTGGGGGAGGAATGACATGATATAAGAGTGTGTAAGCAGACATACTGGGTTGTGGCAGTAGGGGGTTCTTAAGCATAGCATCTGTAAGTATGTAGGTTACTGAAACAAAAAAAAATATTTAACTTGGAATCAGAAAATCTGGACTTAAATGTGCTTAACCTACGCAAGTGCATAAATGTGTCTGAGCCTCAGTTTCCTCATCTGTAAAATAGAGGTGATATTGTCCATAGTACCTATGTTACTCAGTTGTTACAAGTATCAAATGAACTGTAAGACATGTCTGAATGTATGTGCAGCCCCCTTAGTGGTATTCTTAGAGACTGTCATTCCTGGTATAAGCTTCAGTGTCAGCATGACCTCAATTGCAAACATTTAAGCATAAAATAAATTTTGCGTGAAGGCCTTCCTAATCTTCCTTAATCTAAGTGCCTTACTTTGGAGATTATCCAATTTGTCCTGTATATACATTGTTTGTACATAGTTGTGACATGTTGTCTTCCTCATTGGACTGTGGGCTCCTTAGGGTAGGGACTGTTTTCACCTTTCTTTCTAACTCCAGTGCTTATCACAGTGCCTGGCACATAGCAGGTAATTAATAAGTACCTGTTGACTTATTATTGGTAATATAAATGTTAGTCATCATCATTATTGTTACCATTTTGTTCTTCTCATCTGTTTGATGGATCTTACATAGCAACAGTTCTGGGATGTCACAATGTTGTAATTCTTTTGCATTTAGTATTCCGTGAGCTTTCATGCAGAAGAATAAAATAAATGACCTTTGTATGAGAATGAAAGTACTAGGACGCAGGGTCACGTTCTGAAGACTTGATGAAAGCATCTTCAGAAACACTCCCATTGTAGATTGGATGATGGAGATGCTAAGTACTTGTTCCTGTCCCTACGTGATTCTGATTTCTTCTTCTAGGTTCTCTATGTTTTGAGATCTTTTCATTACGTGTAATTTGGGGCTTGTGAGTGTTTAGTATGGCAATATCTGTTGAAAACATTGTCCTCAAGATTTTGTTAATGTTGCATCTAAGTGACTGTGGGTGATAGACTGATCTATGATGACAATGATAATTATTATTATAGCTAACATTTATATAACGCTTACTATGCGCCAGGCTCTGTGCTAAGAGCTTTACAATTATTGTATCATTTGTTTCTCATAACAACCCTGGGAAGAAGGTGCTATAATAATACCCTTTTTATAGCTGAGGAAACTGAGGCAATGAGAAGTTAAGTGACTTATCCAGGGTCACACAGCTAGTAAGTGTCTGAGATTTATTTCAGCTCCAGTCTTTCAGACTCCATCCACTGTGCTACCTACTCTGCTTCCAATTCAGTTTTTTTTTTTAAATTCTCAAGGATATATTAAAGTTTTTATGTTTAGTACAGGGATTTCTTGTCTCTTGGTTTATAAAGACATTACTTCTCATAGAAGCTGGACATGTACTTTGAGTGTAAAATGTACTCTGGCCACTTATGGGGGTGCTCCAATGAGCCCCCTGCTAATATTATGATTATGATTATTAAATACCATCATATTTCACACAAACTAGATTTGAGGGAAAAATACAGCCTATATTTGGACCAATATGATGCGTGTGTTTTCCTTCCCTAGTGTCAAGATTGCAATACTTATAGGATTTTCATTTACACATTAGACTTTAACAGAATGAATGATTAATATTAAACAGATTGAGGCCTTTGCTAACCTATAAAACATATGTCCTGTTTTTAAAAAGGAAGGCTGTGTTTGTGGTTTAAACTCTTGATAAATTTTAGATTTACCTGAAAAACCCAATGACATCACTGGACACTCGGAGTGAGTATTAATCTGTTTACCTTTGCATGATACTGCTAAGTTAGCAGAGTTTTCTTTATACGCTTGTATTTTTCTTGAGATCCATTTTACTGCAAAAATGAACACTCAAGACAAAAGAAAACAAAAAGGTCACATTACTATTCTACATTTCACTTCCAAAACAAAAGATGAGTTTTTAAAAGGAATGCCAATCTAGTATTACTGGCTTTTTGCATAAAAGTATTTTCCATAGGGCTGAGCAGAAAAGCAGTGTTCTTCAAGGATGAGAGACTTTTAAATTTTATACTAGTTATGAGACATGTACAATGAAAGAAATGAATCCTTAATGATTGCTGCAGGGTCTCAGCCTGGCATTGATCTTGAAACATTTCAATATCTCTTGTTGTTTGCACATACACTTCTTTCATCATCCCCTCCCCACCGATATACTACCATCACAACCCTACTGTCATCACACGGAAACTTCTCCTCCTTTGAAGTTCACTGTATCTTCCATGTCACCCCATCCAAATCCTTATTGTGGTCAACTAGTGTTTCCCAAGTCATTCTCATTTTCCCAAAGAATTCAGTCATTCTCTTCACCATAACTTCAGTTTATATGTGTAAAGGTAGGGGATGGGAAGGTTGGCCAATGAGGGCCCAGGTCATAGAGTACACCACAGAGATTTATGCCTACTACCCTCCCAGGGGGGATTCTTGAGGAACCTGCTTCCAGAAATCTGTGATGACACGTAAATGCAGAATCCCTACTTTCCACTGCAGAACATGCAAAGTTATTTTGTGATTTTTTTACTGTCTGATTACTCAGTAGTAAAGAAAAATCTCTTGATTGGCTGCTGAGCTGAAACTGACCAGGTTCTGTCCAGACCCCTCTCATACATCTTAATGTCCCTTCAACCTTGTTTCCCACTTCAAAAACCTCTTCAACTCCTATGATACAAAATTTTGCTTCACCTGGCCCAAATACAAGAGGATAAACATACCCCTGAATTCGTTATCACCCCTAGGAATTGCACCTCCACAATCCATAATGCTGAAATTTCTTTATCTGACCATAACCTTCCATCCTACCAGGCACAGGTCAAAGGCAGCAAAGCATCAGATAGATTGGAAAGGGACAGAAAGGTACATTGGTCTGTTGACTCTGTTTGGTTCTACTTTGTCAAAGGTTTTGTGAAATGCTGTTTCCATCAAGTTGCATTTTTAAATTATTTGTCTTTGTTAAGAATTGTTAAGTTTGTAATAACAATTTTAAACAATTAAAAAGCCTAATTTACGGAGTCAAAGTGCAGTGGCAGCAACTCTCTGTGCCTTAGTAACTTTGTACCAGTTGAAACACACTTTAAGCAGGCATTTTCATTTGGTATTGTTCACTGTTTAGACATGTGGAGGTGGAACCTCATTTCATTGAATACCATGATAATATCCTGTTTGATATGATTAGACTATTTTCATGTTCCCTGAGGCAAAGCCGATGCCCAGTCAAGACGGGAAAACTAAAGTGTCTTTGAAATACTTTGGGTTATTTTGAAAACTATCACATCAGCAACCTAGTTTGGACATGATAATTCACAAGGCAATATACTACATTTCCCAGCTTGTCTAAGGCTACATACGGGTCATTTTTAGAGTCTGTCTCATAAAATTCTTGATATTGGAGCCAACGGGTCTACAAATCATAGCTTGTTTACCGATGTCCAAGCAGTGTTCTTTATGAAAAATCCCATTTGCTACAACCTGACACTTTGAAAAATGTCTCCTTTCTTTAACAGGAAAAATGTCTCCTTTTCCTTCCCTTAGGTGTCTCTCCTACTAGAACTTGCTCAGTAGAGTCAATGTATACAGCCTAAAGTCTAGCTCAAGCCTATTGACCTGGCAGAATTAGGACAATGCCTGTTTTATGCACTACCTTTCTTTAAATTACAAAATGACTTTGATCTCAACCTTTTCCATAAAAGTAGAATTTTGCCACCATTTATATCCTCAGTATATCTCCTATCCTCTGCTTCTTGTGTTCTCCCTTCACCAACCCCTATTTAGTCATTCATTTAACAAACATTAGGTACCCACTGTATGCAGAGAAATACATAAGACACTGGAGAAGATACAAAATTTAGATAAGCAATTCTCAAATATTTTTACCTTAGGACTCCTTTGTACTGTTAAAAATTCTTGAAGACACCCCTCCACACACATACACACACACACACACATAATGCTTTTGTGTGGGGGGGCTATATCTAACAATGTTCACCATACATTATACATATACACATATAAGATGCTACATTTTAAAATGCTTATATTAATTCACTTAAAATAATAATAAACCCATTATATGTTAGCATAACTGATACATTTTTTATGAAAATAACTGTTTTTCAAAACAAAAAAAAATTGTAGTGAAAAGGGCAACATTATTCTGCCTATTTTTGCAAATCTCATTAATGTTTGGTTTAAAAAAGGACAGCTGGATGTTCATATCTGTTTCTGAATTCAGTCTGTCGTGATATGTCGTTTTGGTTCAAGTATAAGCAGAAAATCCAGCCTCACACAGATATGGAGTTGGAAAAAGGAGGACTCTTAGTAGTATTATCAAAATAGAAACTTTGTGGACTCTCCTCCCAAAGGGTCTTGGAGATCCCTCTCACCCTTTGAGAGTCACTGGTTAAGATAATATCCCTTCCAGGCTCTCATAGAGTTTATAGCTGAGAGATACTACACAAGCACAGAAAACTATAATATACAGCATTATGTAATAAGTGTCTTTGTGAAGTGCCTGGGGAAGGGCATCATCAATTCAGGAGCTCAGAAAAAACTTCAGGTGGGAAAGTGGCATTTGAGGTGGCTTTTGGAAGATGGATAAGAATTCAACAGGCAAGAATAAGAGGGAAACCACTTTAGGGACCAGGAACATATGAGCAAAGTAAACGACACAGCATATTTAGAGATGAGGGACAGAAAATTGTCAAGTATGATTGGAGCATGAACACATGGAGAGAAGCAATAGGGAGAAACTGGAGAAACGTGGTAGCACTAGGTTGTGGGAGACCTTGAATTCCAAACAAAGGAGTTGGAATTTAATTGATGCAATAAAGAAACATTAAACAGTGTAGATTTTAGAAGGGGTTACATACAGGGATTTTAATTAAAATAAGAAAGGCATTTCATCTAGTTGTAATTACTTTAATTAAAGGAGAACAATTTTGTTTGTGAAAAGAATACTAGGTCAATAGTAAGATATCCCAGGTAACTTAACTGTTCCTCTAGTGACCTTGGGTAAGATGTTTAATTTACTGGTTCCTTAGCTTTACCCACATATAAAATAGGTCTAGAAATGGTTGTTTTGTTGTTGTTGTTGTTGTCAACTATTTGTGACCCTGTGGACCACAATGAGCCAATATTGTCCAGCTCATTTTACAGATGAGGAAACTCAGGCAAACAGGGTTAAGTGACTTGACCAGGGCCACACAGCTAGTAAGTGTCTGACCCCAGATTTGACCTCAAGTTTTCCTGACCCCAGACCCCACACTCTATTGGCTATACCACCTAACTGCCAGAAATAGCTGCTATTTCCCTCTAAATGAAATTATGCATATTATCAGCTCTATGCTTTGTAGAGGTAAGTATTGGTGACCCATCAGCTTTTTGAAAAATAAATTTTCTTTTTCTATTGTGATCTTGACAAATAGCAACAAGCATGAACATTTCCATATAAAAAGGAACAGATAAAAGATTGTTTAAGAAACCAGTAGATTTTTAAAATTTTTATAGCAAATTTAACAATATAAGATCAGCAGTTCTCTGTTTGTCCGGGTCCCATTCTGGACTTCTTTCTGCTCCCTTCTGGGTATTTTTTTTCAATGTTTCATAATAATAAAAGCTAGTATTTCTATAGTGTTTTAAGGCTTACAAACATTTTGCAGATATTGTCTCACTGGTTCCTCACAACCAACTTGGGGGGAGGAAAGAGGTGCTATTATTATTCCCATTTATAGATGAGGCACAGAGGCACAGTGAAGTTAAATGGCTTGACCAGGATCACACAATTAAATGTCTGAGACTGGATTTGAACTCAGGTGTTTCTGTCTCTGAATCTGGTGCTCTATTTGCTGCTTCACAGAGCTATATCTAGCAGTTTCATTGGTGTTCTTTCCTTCCTTCCTTCCTTCCTTCCTTCCTTCCTTCCTTCCTTCCTTTCTTTCTTTCTTTCTTTCCTTCTTTCTTTCTTTCTTTCTTTCTTTCTTTCTTTCTTTCTTTCTTTCTTTCTTTCTTTCTTTCTTTCTTTCTTTCTTTCTTTTTCTTTCTTTCTCTTTCTTTCTTTCTTTCTTTCTTTCTTTCTTTCTTTCTTTCTTTCTTTCTTTCTTTCTTTCTTTCTTTCTTTCTTTCTTTCTGGTATTACTATCACTACTCCTCTGTCCCACCCAAAATAAAAGCCCACCTCTGGAAAAAATAAGTATGGTCTAAGAAATTCACATGCTGATGTGTCTGAAAATGTATCCCTCCTTCCACACCCCTAGTCCTTGACCTCTTTTCCAAGAGGTGGGGAAGCATGCTTCCTCATCATCTGGAGTCATGACTGGTCATAGTATTAATCAGAATTCATAAGTCTTTCAAAGGTGTTTTCTTTTAAATCATCATAGTCATTTTGTAAATTGTTCTCCTAGTTATGCTCACTTCACTCTGCATCAGGCAATATGATTCTTACCAAATTTCTTCAAATCTCTCCCTTTCTTCATGTCCTATGATGCAATCATAGACCATAATTTGTTCAGCCATTCCACAATTGATGGGCACCTACTTTATTTTTGATTTTTTGTTACAAAAAAAAACCCTCAGTGCATTATTTTTTAACTTATGTTATAATTCCTTCCATCTTTGATCATTTGGGGATATATACCTAATAGTGGTATTCTTCAGTCAAAGAGTAGGCACAATTTAGAGGCCTTTTGGGTATAATTCCAAATTGCTCCCCAGAATGATTGCCCAACTACAACTCCTCTAATAATTGCAATTTTTTAAATCTAATAATAATTAATTAATTAATTTTCCTACTATTATTAGTGATTTGTAGCATATCATCTTTTGAGAAATGCTAATTCCTATTCTGGATTGATTTTATTTGTGCAAAAACTTTTCAGTGTTAAATAATCAAAATTGCCCATTTCATCTGTTCATCTCTTTTCTATGTTTAGTCAAATATTTTTCTACAATCCAGAGTTGTAAAAAAGTATCTCTTTCCCTTTTCTTCTAATTTTTTTATGATATAGACTTTTATAACTGGGTCGTGTATTCATTTGGAGGATTTCTTGGTATATTGTGTGAGATATTGGTTAATTTGGTTAATTTCTCTTAGATTATTTTTTTATTTTTCTATCAGTTTTTGTCTAATAGTGAGCTTTTACCCTAGTAGTTGGTATCCTTTGATTAGGATACCAACATCTTTACTACCATATATGATTGTTTTGGGGTCTTGTATACCATCATGTTTCATTGCTGCTACATAAGTGAAGTGTATTAAAGGTTTTTCCCCCATGTGCAAATTATTTGAGAAGGAATCAGTAATCATACTCTATATATGACCTATTGAAAACTTATAGAGTTCAGATTCTTTGGACACCACCATAGTAATGCTGATACCTTTGCTTTTGACATCTAAACCACACATTTCATTCAAAAATGAAACCCCAGAGCACTGATGTGGTGATGCTGATCCCCCATGGAGCGATCTAAAAACATTCTATTGAGCAATGGCTCTTTGATCACTCTCAGCACTCCCCCTGACCTTTTGTACTTTGGAATGTAAAGGCTGCTTGAGAACAGCATCCTGCTGCTCAATGATGTCATTGGTTGACTCTGGTCATCATTCTCTTTTTCAGCACTTGTTTTGTGCTCACTAAAGGATTGTAGTTATTACATTCAGACAATTAAATTTAAAGATGAGGAGAAGTAAAGCAAGCCTTCCTAAGTTCCTGTTTTATATAAATGCCCACAAAAGAAGGAAATGGTGAAAATTTTGGATTCATATAGAAAGTAACACCTTTTGGAGATATAAGAAAACCCAGTTATTATATGTCTTTAGCAATGTTTCATGTTAACTTATGTCCTCCCAAATAAATTAATGCAGTGAAGATGTCATAATACAGCTAGTAAAGTAGATATGACACCCATCCCACATCAACATTATAAAGGAGTTTCATTATATACTGTTTTTAGTGTTTTAGACAAATGCAAAAAAAGACCCCCTTAAAATCTAGTACATGGATAAATGAAATAAATAACAATCATACTCCTTTTCAAATAGTACTTTCTGTTTTGAAAAGAAACTGGACCTGTGATTTTATTGGCATAGAGAAGTCTCAAATGAAGCAAGCCTCTTTACCAATTTAGGTTGGCAATTTGTTTCCCAGAGTCGCAAAGGCAAGGTGAGGTGGCACTTGAATCCAGGTCACTCCATCTCTGAGTGTAAATCTCTATCCTCTACCCCAAGCATCCTCTGTTCTGTATAGCCACTAAAATTACAGCTAGGTTTCCATTACTGAAAATAATGATTCCCCCAAACTGGTTACATGTATTCAAATTCACATTATTTGAAGCTATAATTTTGTAAGCTATGGCCATTGGTTCCAGCCCAGTAAAACTGTGCAGCACAAATTCAAATAATGAGGCCACTTCAGAGGATTAACAATTCTACAAATTGAGATCTAGCTGTAGACCTCTGATGTATTTCTATATCAAACTAATGGACATGGTCACCTAGAGCAGCACCAGTTTAGAATATAAGCTCATTTACAAAATATTAGGAGGATAGTAGATGGTCAAACTAGAATGAAACAATGAAGAGAAGTGGAGAGGAAAATCAAGTCTCCAGAAAGTTTGATAGAAAGCAAAGATAAATCTATGAAGAATGTTTGTAGATGAAACCAGAAGGACAGTAAATAGAACAAATGTGTCTGTTTGTCCATAGATACTTATTTTCATCATTGATGACAGCGTAACCACCATACTATGACTCAGTCCCTAATGTGCAGAAGTATTATAGACCTTGGAGGTCATCTAGTCTGACCACCTCATTTTACAGATGATGAAACTGTGACTCAGAGAAATAAACTTATTTGCCCAAAGTCACTCAGTTAATAAGTGACCGAGCTAGACTTTTTAAACTTGGGTCCTGTGACTCCAAAGTCACTACTCTTTCCATTGCATGATTAACCCTCTTTGGAGGAAGTGGACATGGCATCGAAGATTAGCACCTGGACCAGACTAAGTAAACACTAAAGAAATCCATGCTACAGATCACCAAATTTTGAAAGCAATGAGTGTGGGGGTGAGGATCAATTTTCAAGATAGATGGAAGAGGAGACAACAAATGACCAAGAAAAAATCGTGGATGAGATTATTATCAAAGTAGACAATTAAGTAACTACCCAGCAATAGGCTATTTTGTAATCTCTTATCAAATATTGATGAGGATGATCTGCATACCTGCTAATATGGTATTTCCTAAAAACTTGGAAAGACTTACATGAATTAATGCTGAATGAAGTGAGCAGAAGCAGGAGAACATTGTACACAATAACAGCAACATTGTGCAATCACCAACTATGAGAGCCTTAGCCCTTCTCAGCAATACAGCGATCTAAGATGATTCCTATAGTCTCATGATGGAAAATGCTGTCCACATCCAGATAAAGAACTATGGACTTTGAATGCAGATTGAAGCAGACTATTTTCACTTTTTTTGTTTTGTTTTTCTAGTGGTTTTTCCCTTTGTTTTGATTCTTCTTTCACAGCATGACTAATGTGCAAGTATATTTAACACAATTGTGCATGTATAACCTTTATCAGATTGCTTACTGTTTTGCAGAAGGGGGAGGGAAGGGAGGGACAGAGAAAAATTTTATAAAAATAAATGGCAAAAACTATCTTTACATATAATTGGAAAAAATAAAATACTATTAAGCACAAAAATTTTATTTCCTATTTATGTTCTCATTTTATCTGTTTGGGCCTTATTTTTTTAGTTTATTGAGCTATTCAATTTCTAATTAGTCTTCCTTTGCCCCCTCAAATTGATATTTCTTCTGTATGTGTGTGCATTTGTATATTTCCTTTCTTCATATGTGTTCATGATATCTTTTGGTCGGAGATCATAGTATCATAGATTCAGAACTAGAAGGGACTTTGAGGTCACCTAATCTGACTCACCTCATTTTACAAATAAGAGGACTAGGACCCAGGGGGACATAACTCACTCAAGGTCACCTAGATGGTAAGTAGCAGAGACAGCTTTTTTTATTTTTGAAAAAAACCCCAACAACCTCAGAGTTTTATTGTTCCCCACGTGGGGTAAATGCAGAGGGAACAAATCGCTACAAGGGAACAGATGATGGCTGGAGCAGACAGTGCTGAGAAGGGGCTGGGCACCCCACATCCAAGCTGTACCCCCATGTGACAGCCCCACCCATTCTGAAAGCCCCAACACACCAAGACAGCAGTCAGCCCTTGGCCCATGAAGCCAAGGATATGGCTGCAGCAGAGGAGGCGTGCCGTGGAGTAGATGGGGCCCCATCCTGCAGGGCCCTCAAACTTGGACTGAGAACCTTTCAACTATGACGCATCATCCTCTTGAGGCAGACACGATGTTGTGGTTTGGGGATGGGAGAGGGGTCTGGGTTAGGGCAAGAACCCTGGTTCTCTGACTCCAAAGCTAATGTTCCTTCCACTGTAGTATCCTGCTAGAGTTCAAGGATTTTAAAAACTAATGATAGCTAGTATTTAGATAGCACCTTTTTTTTTTTGAGGCAATTGGGGTTAAGTGACTTCCTTAGGGTCACATAGCTAGTAGGTATCTGAGTTCAAATTGAACTCTATCTACTTTGCCACATAGCTGTCCCTTATCTAGGAATTTAAGACGTACAAAATAGTAGGTGGTGCAGTGGACAGAGCACTGGCCCTAGACACTTACTAGCTATGTGACCTTGGGCAAGTCACTTAACCCTGTTTGCCTCAGCTTCCTCATCTGTAAAATGAGTTGGAGAAGGAAATGGCAAACCATTCTAGCATCTTTGCAAAGAAAATCCCAAATGGAGTCATGAAGTATTAGACACACTGAACAACAACAATTTAACACATGTCAACTCAGTTGACCCTCACAACACCGTTGGGAGGCAGGTCCATTTTAGAGATGAGAAAATTGAGGCAGACAGAGTTTAAGTGACTTGCTCAGAGATACACAGCTGGTAAGTGTCTGAGTTTAGACACATCTTCCTGACTCCAGGTCTGAATTATATCTAATGCACCACATAGTGCTATAAAAGTTAGCTGGGGTGCGTTTTCTGAGTGTGAATTCAGTTTAGGCAACTCATGAGTAATCTTTCTAGCTCTACCTCTGACTCATAGGTGAAATCATTGACTCAAAATTACTCACTGAGTGCTTGCATTTCCATATTTGTATTGTGGAAAGTATGGATGTGGTTTGCAATGTACTTTGAGATCATTATTTGAATGATGTAAAGGATAATACTGCTCATAAAATAGTGTAACCTATCATTTCTTCAGTCATTGAAGATCAATGTGGGTGATCAGAGCCCAGCCTTGCCAGACGGATACAGGCAATCTTTTTAAGAGCAGCATGTCAAAGTGGTGAGCGTTATCCTGACATGTGGGCGATGACAGTGTCTTGACTCTTACAAGTCAGCAAGATGTGGGAATGGCATGCGATGAGGAAGCATATGGGACCGCTTGCAGCTTCTTGGAGTGAAGGAGAGGTATGATGAGAGCTATATCCCACGCATCACTGAAAATGAACCTGTACCTTGGACAAGCACACTGTAAGCTGTCAACCCCTGCTTTCTGCACAGGAGGAAAGAATGGACCCCTCACTGACATGATTTGTATTTTCTGTTTCTCATTATATTTACCTGGGAACTCTGCCACAAGAGATCATTTATGGAGTATTGCATATGTAACTTGGGAAAAGTCATTTTAAGAGTCCGTTTATTATTCTAGGGATTTCTGTAAGTAGGGTGGTCATATCCCAGGGAAGCTCATTGCGGCTTTACAATTAGGTGTCTCATCAGGATGTGTTTTTCAGAGTTGTACTTTTAAAATACAGGAAACGATAAGAATACAAACATAGAAATAGTCACAATAACCAAGTAACACTTGGCAGAAAAGTTTAGCGGGGGCTGGTCAGAAGAGATACCTTCCCTTCTGAGCACACTAAAAAAGCTCCTAAAAGAAAATATCCTGTTCTCATTTCCCCACCTAGGAAAAGTGCCAACACCCAGAGATGTTTTCCAGACTCCAGGGAGTTGCCTAGGTGTCCAGCAACATCATCCGTGAGCTGCATTTAGTACTGCCTCCAATTGGCTCAGTACTTTATAGTTATAAAGTGTTGTCACCTCTGTTATCTAATTTGATCTCACAGCCACAACCCTGAGAGTAAGGCAGATCTGGGGGTATTACATGAAGAGACTGATTAAATGAAACTAAGAGAGGTTCAGTGCCTTGTTCAAGGTCACACAGCTAGAAGTGGGGTAAATAGACCTAGAACCCAGATCTGGCCACTAATGATTGCTTAGTCTAGTGATTGTTCCCCTTTACCACAGAGCCAAAGCAAATGGTACCATTTCTTTATCTCTGGTATGGGAGGGTAAATAACCAAGGGAAAGGATGTTTGAATCAGATTTTTATCTTTATTGACATGGTCTGGGACTCAAATGGAAGGACTTAATGTGTCTTTACTATAATTTCACCATCAGAAAATTCAGTACAGTTTTTTTTCTTTTTTTCAAATAAAACATTATCTTTTGCTTTTTTTTACATCCCCTATAACTTCTCCATCCTTTCTTTTCTTCCCTCCCACAGAGCCATTACATATAACCAGTATTTTTAAAGAAGAAAAAGGAAGAGAAAAAAACCAACAATGCTGATTAACACATCAAAAAATTATGAAAATATGTACAATGAATAGACAGCTAGGTGTCATAGTGGATAGAAGACTCATCTTCCTGAGTTCAAATCTGGCCTCAGACACTTACTAGCTGTGTGACCCTGAGCAAGTCACGTAACCATGTTTGCTTCAGTTTCCTCATCTGTAAAATGAGTTGAAAAAAGAAAATCAAAAACCAATCCAGTATCTTTGCCAAGAAAGTCCAAACAACCATCTCTCGCCTCTACAAAGAAGGGAGTGGGGATGTTTTCTCAAATCCTTTCTTTGGAGACATGTTTGTCCTTTGTAATTTTGCAACATTCATTTTTTAAAAAAATTATCTTGTGCTTCTTTTCACTTATTCTATTATAGTCATTGTGTATGTTGTTTTCTTGACTCTTGTTTATTTCACTCTATATCTATTTCGCTTTCCAAGCTACTCTGTCTTCATCATATTTGTCATATTTTATAGAGCAATAATCTTCCTTACATTCACGTACTACAGTTTGTCTATCCATACCTCAGTGGATGGGCATCTACTTTGTTTCCTATTATTTGGTTTTACAAAAAGAGCTGCTTTAAATACATTGGTGTACGTGAGGACTTTCTTCTTATGGCTGACCTCCTTGGCGTACTAGTCTGGTAATGAAATCTCTGGGTCAAAGACCAGTGATATTTGAATCATTTTATTTTCATAATTCTAAATTGCTTTCCTAACTGCTTGTATTGCACTAATTCACAGCTTCACAAACAATGAACTATTGTGCCTATCTTCCTACAACCTATCCAACTCAGACTATTCCCATCTTTTGTCATCTTTGTTAATTTACAGGATATTTGGTGAAACCTCAGGGTTGTTTTGATATCTCTTATTATTAGTGATTTGAAACTTTCTTTCATGTGGTTGTTAATAGTTTGCATTTCTTCTTATGATAAATGTTTGTTCTTGTCGTTTGACCACTTATCTATTGGGGGACAACGTTTGGTCTTATTTGTGTACTGTCTATTAACTGAGAAATCTGTCACTGCTACATCAATTTTGTTTGTGCAGAAGAAAGAATAATTCTTTTTTTTTCTTTTTTTTTAAAATTTTATTATAGTTTGCATCATTCATTTCCACAAGATTTTGAGTTATATATTTTCTCCCTCTCTTTCCCCCACCCACCACCCCAAAACAGCCATCCCAGTGTGTCTCCCCTCCCCCAGTCT
>CM053588.1:147443349-147466658 GCA_028646515.1 Pseudochirops corinnae
TATTTATATACACATACATCCTCCTATACATATGTGTATATATATATATATATATATATATATGTATATATATATATACATATATATTACCTTCAGCTATCCTCATACTGAGAAAAGTCTTATGAGTTACAATTATTGTTTTTCTATGTGGGAATGTAAAGAGTTCAACTTTAATGAGTTCCTTATGATTTCTTTTCCTGTTTACCTTCTCATGCTTCTCTTGCACCTTGTATTTGACAGTCAAATTTTCTTTTCAGCTCAGGTTTTTTCAACAAGAATGCTTGAAAGTCCTCTATTTCATTGAATGACCATATTTTCCCCTGAAGCATTATACTCAGTTTTTCTGGATAGGTGATTCTTGGTTTTAGTCCTAGCTCCTTTGACCTCTGGAATATCATATTCCAAGCCCTTCAATCCCTTAATTTAGAAGCTGATAGGTCTTGAGTTATCCTGATTGTGTTTCCACAATACTCAAATTGTTTCTTCCTGACTGCTTGCAGTGTTTTCTCCTTCACCTGGGAACTCTGGAATTTGGCTTTACTATTCCTAGGAGTTTTCTTTTTGGGATTTTTTTCAAGAGGCGATCGGTGAATTCTTTCTATTTTGCCCTCTGGTTCTAGAATATCAGGGAAATTTTGCTTGATAATTTCTTGAAAGATGGTGTCTAGAATCTTTTTTTATCATGGCTTTCAGGTAGTCCAATAATTTTTAAATTATCTCTCCTGTATCTATTTTCCAGGTCAGTGGTTTTTCCAATGAGATATTTATTTCACATTGCCTTGTATTTTTTCATTTATTTGGATCTGTTTTATAGTATCTTGATTTATCATAAAGTCATTAGCTTCCAATTGCTCCAATCCAATTGTGAAGGAATTATTCTCTTCAGTGAATTTTTGAAATTCCTTTTCCATTTGGCAAGTTCAACTTTTTAAAGCATTCTACTCCTCATTGGCTTTTTGGGCCTCTTTTGTCATTTGAGTTAGTCTATTTTTTAAGGTGTTATTTTCTTCAGTGTATTTTTGGCTCTCCTTTAGCAGGCTGTTGACTCACTTTTCATGATTTTCTTTTCTTTTCTTTTTTTTTTTCCTTTTTTGGAGGGGGAAGGCAGGGCAGTTGGGGTTAAATGACTTGCCCAAGGTCACACAGCTAGTTTGTGTGTGTGTGTGTGTGTGTGTGTGTGTGTTTGTGTGTGTGTGTGTGTGTATGAAATGTCTGAGGCCAAATTTGAACTCAGGTCCTCCTGACTCCAGGGTCAGTGCTCTATTCACTGCGCCACCTAGCCACCCTATAACTTTTTTTTTTATGATTTTCTTGCATTAATCTCATTTCTTTTCCCAATTTCTCCTCTATAGCTCTTATTTTATTTAAAATATTTTTACCATTTTCCCCCCTTCCTTTAACCCTTCTAGAAATTCTTGCTTGACTTGTTCCAATCTGCATTTTTCTATGAGGTTTTGCTTATAGATGTTTTCAGATCATCGTCTTTTGAGTTTATGTCATGAACTTCCTTGTCATCATGATAGATTTTTGTGGTGAGGGTTCTTGTTTTTTGTTATTTGTTAATATTTGTTATTCGTTTAAATATTTATTTGTTATTTTTTACTTTGAACTTTATGCCAGAGTTGGGTTCCGCTAAATTCTTGGGATGGGATGGAGATATATGGTTTGACCTTCTGTCTTTTATGAGCTTCTGCTGCTTTTACAACTCACTAGGTGCCTGTAAGTTTTCAGTGCTTCCATGGTGGTGTGGTCCAGAAAGAAGTCTGGTCATTGCCCTGCTGGCATGCACTCTAGTTCTTATACATATAGCCCTTGCTCCTTCTTGTTTGCCCTGGAACTACAATCCAACACAGGGTAAAAGATGACAGAATTGCCAAACAGCACCTGATTCTAAACCTAGGGCTACTACAAGAGTCTCCTTCCTTCTCCAGTTCATTTTACAGATGAGGAAACTAAGGCAAACAGGGTTAAGTGACTTGTCCAGGGTCACACAGCTAGTAAGTGTCTTAGTCCAGGTTTAAACTCAGGAAGATGAGTCTTCCTGACTCCAAGTCTGGTACTGTTTCCATTATGCCACCTAGTGACCCCATCATAATAGTAGCTAACATGTATATGGCATTGTAAGGTGCTTACATAAAAGCACTTTTCATATGTTACCTCTTTTAATCATCACAGCAACACTATGAAGTAGATGTTATCATTATGCCCATTTTACAAAGGAGGAAAATGAAGCTGATGTAGGCTAAATAACGTGCCCAAGGTCACAGAACTCATAAGTGTCTGAGGATGGATTGGAACTCAGGTATTTCTAACTCTAGGTCCAGGAATCCAGGGTACCATCTTATTGCTATCATCTGATCTTATGAGTTTAAAGTCTTTGTTTTCCTCTTTAAAAACCAGACTTCTTGATTTATTAACTAAAGTGAAGCTGTAAAACATAGTTTCCTTTTGCACGGTCATTATAGAAGGGTGTGGTGGGAAGAGCTTTGGTTTTACTTACTACTGTGGGACATTGGGCATGCTAACTCACCTCTTTGGACCTGTTTCCTCATTTGTTCATTGAGGGAGCAGGGACTAGATGGTTCTTGAGGTCTTTTCCAACTCTATGATTTTACTTGATTTAATTTTTCCCTTCTAGGCCTCCAAATGAAAAAAAGGGGAGGGGGGGTCCATGACCCGAGGGGTAAGACAAAGATTGACTTCTCTTCATAAAGAAATTCATGTCTCAGATCTCTGATACTTGAACAAATCCTGGGCACATGACAGTCTTTCAAGACTTACTTGTCAATATGCCAAAAAAAAAAATTCTGCCGATTAAATCAACAGACAGAAGGAAAGAAGACCAGAAGGCATGACTTCTTCCTTGATCCTTTCCCTTTGATGCCCTAATTAGTATATCAGGCTCCATGTCAGCTTGCCACAGAAGACATAGATCAGACGGCTCCCTAGAGAAAGTTCAAATTATTTCTGATCTTAATATGATCACTAAATTCATATAAGAAATTCATAGGAAATTGCCAATATGATATTCCTAAAGCCCAGGTCTGGCCAGATCCTCCTTTTCTCTCCTCTGTCCCCTCAATAAACTCTCTATTATCTGAAAGATCAAATAAAAAAATCCTCTGTTTGGCATTTAAAGTCCCTCACAAACTGCCCCTTTCCTACCTTCCCAGTCTTCGTACATTTGACATTTCTTTATGATTCCCCTATATCTGCCTTCTTCTTGTCCCTCACATAGAACAAACACTCCGTCTCAGGACTCTGGCTGCCCCCTGTGCCTGGAATGCTCCCTCTTCATACCTCTACTTCCTGGCTTCCTTGAATTCCTTCTAGACTCAGTGCAAATCTCACCTTCTATAGGGTTTTCCCAGTCTTTCCCTCTGACATTGCCTTCCTTCTACTCTTTCCACATCTTCTATGTACTTAATTGTGCATTGTCTCCCTCATTAGAATGCACACTCTCTGAGGACAGGGACTATGTTGTTTTACCTTTCTTTGTATCACTGGCACTTAGCACAGCGCTTCATACACAGTAAGCTTAATGAATGCTGGTTGACTGCAGGAGTTGAGCCATGTCTCCCGATTCCAAATCTAGCCCTCTTCCCACTATATCACACTTACTTAGATAATATAGGAATCGTTATCGCTTTTTACTGATGAAGAAACTGAGTCCCAGACAAATTATGTGACCTACCTTAGGCCATACTGTTCATTAGTGGCAGAAATGAGGCCAGAACTCCAACTTGCCACCCAATCTAATAACTTTTTGACGCTCAGATGTTGAGAATAAGGAGAGACCTATGTCTTTGACATTATTAGAGAACATAAGACAATTTCTTAAATTATTATTTATTTTGTTAGATATTTCCCAATTACAGGTCATTTTCTAACAGTCATTTCAAAGGATATTTTCTCTCCCTCTTTTCCAAACCTCTACCCTCCTTGAGAAGGCAAGTGATTTTACTTTGATTATGCATGTAAAGTATAAATGTATACTTTAAAAACATATTTCCATATTAGCATATGGCAACAATTGATCAAGCATGAAAATATGTGGTATACACAAAAGTTATCATAGGAATTCAGGACAGGAACAGACCAGTATAGAGTGGAGGAGTCTAAGTAAGTTTAGGGTCACAGAATCAAAGGAAGTTGGAATTGAATTTAGGAGTCATCTAGTCCAAACCCTCACCCAGTAAAAGAATCACCTCCACAACATTTTAAATCCTAGGTAAGAGCTACCATATGCATTCTCTATTTCCCCTCCCAATTTCTCCAACATTTCTGGAGAAAGGGAAATTCCACTAAAACAATACTTTCTAACCTAAATTGGGTCTTTAGATATCATTTAATTTGAATACTTCCATGACTCTGTAATCTCACCCTTGCGGACACTCCCACCAAGAGTGAAGATTGTAGCCCATCTAAGCCTCATTCTATGCAATTCTTGTTTATGTTCTCCCATAAGAGCTCTAAACATTTCTTTAGAGCTGCGTCCTGGGCCAACTCCAGTCATCCTGATCCATATCTGACCACTGGACCCAGATGGCTCCAGAGGAGAAAATGAGGCTGGTGACTTTGCACAGCCCTGCCTCATTTAAATCCAATTCACTTACAAGTCATGGCGTCACCTCCCTGATGTTATGGTCCTCTTCAAGAACAAAGAACAAACAGCAGCAGCAGAGGTGGTAACACGCCCGAGCTATTATTGTCTATTCTTGCTGCAAGATTGTCCTTCATCCTTTTCTAATCATATTTATCTGTGATCATTTTTAAATGTCATTTTTTTAATGCAAATCATTGTTTGTTTGAATAGATTTTGCAGTGGCGTTAAAAGTGGTGAAGTGGATAGAGTGCTGGGCTGAAGTCAAGAAGACCTAGGTTCAGATTTAGCCTCAGATACTCAGGAGCTGTAGGATCCTAAATAAGTTACTTAACCCTTCAGTTTCCTCAACTATAAAAAGGGGATAATAATAACATATATCTCAAAGGGTTGTTGTGAGGATCAAATGAGATAATATTTGTAAAAAATGCTTAGCACAATGCCTGGAATATAATAGGTACTATATACATGTTTATTTCCCTCCCCCCCACTCCCACTCAAATAGAAATAATTCCTGCCCTTCCATATTGATTTAGAAAACCACAAATTAACATCATCTACATTATAGTGTACTTTTGTTTTTTTTGTTAAACATTTCCCAATTACATTTTAATCTGGTGCTGGTCATACTCAATTCTGATACCTGAGTTATTGCACATTTTTACCCCACGTGGCTTTCAACAGCTGTTCGGGTCACCTATAATTTTTATTCTTTCAAAACTGTAATGTTCCATGATTCACAGTCCTATAGCAGTGTCACAAAAGGTGACTGTGAAGTGTATCCAAGAAGAAGGTGTGATTGACAAGGTGTGGTCGACCATGTCAGAAGCTGTAGAGACATCAAGAAAAATCGGGATTAAGAAATTAATTATCCTCTCATGAACCTGATTACCTACCTATGTCCCTTCACAGTCTCAGTTAAGTTCATTGTCTCCTCCCTCACCCTATCAGTTCTCTTATCCTATCAGTTTTATCTCCCCCTGTGTCTTATATGCTACCTCCCCTCCTCTCATTGTCACCAACCTACTGTGGGTTTTCATTGTGTCTCATCAGGACTAATGCAACAGGCCCTAATAACCTCCCTGACCCCAAGTCTCCACACCCTTGAATCTACCCAACATACTGTTGCCAAGGTAATATTCCTACAGAGTCATTCTGATGATTTCACATTCCTGTGGGAAATCTTTCAATGGATCTTCATTACTACGGAATGAATTTCTTGTCATGACATTCAAGGTCCTCTCTTATTTTGCTTTTTTTTCTTTAGCAAAGAGGATAATCTTCAGATTGTGGAGAACAAAACAAAATGGATTAACAGGAGATTCATATGGTTATAAATTTAGAGCTGGAAGGGACCTCAGAGGTCATTGAACCTAATCTCTTTATTTTAGAGGAAAGGAAAATGAAATTTAAAGAGGGTAAGGAATTTACCCAAGACCAAACAACTAATAGGCACCTAAGGAAGGATGCTAACCCATGTCTTCCTGAGTCCTAGTCTAGCATAGCAAGGAGATGCTGAGAGTACCTAACAGGTCTTTATGAATTGAAATAATCAAGCCTGGTTGGACTATATCCTAGAGTCCTGAAAAAACTGGAAGAAGTTACTGTTGAACTTTTGTTGAAAATTTTGGAAAGTTCATGGTGAACAAATTATCTTGATTTTTCAAAAGTAGAGAAAAAAGTGAAGTCTGAAAATAATAGGTGGGTAAACTTGATCTTGGTTCCTTGGAAAATTCTAGAATACATTTTGAAGGTTGTGGTTTGTGAATATTTTGAACTAAAAGAGCAATCCTTAATGGCTTGGAGGCAGCAGGGAAGGAAGTCTCCAGTGGAGTGCTCTGACACGAGACAACAATGTGATGTAGCACCCAGAAAAGTGGATATGTTTTAAACTGCTTTAAGAGAGGCATGGTGTGCAAAATGAGGGAGACAGTAGCACTGCTGTACTCTAGTCAAACAACATTTAGAGAAATGGTTTCAAAAGTAGGGACCACAGACCCCTAAGAGGCCATGGCCTGATCCCAAGGGATGTGGGATTAAACAATTAGAAAGTAAGAAGAGTAGTAGTGTCCCAGCCTCCCCAACACAGTTCATCATACACTTGTCCCTAACAAAATCCCATCCCCCATTATAGTTCAACACTTTCCCATTCTATCTTCTCCTCTAAGACCCTCCATTTAAAAGGGCACTCAAAGAAACCTTTTCATCATTTCCCATCTGGATGAACTCTTCTGGACTTTCATTATAGTCTCTGGAATCTCATCACCCTGCAAGATCTCAACTTTGAAATTCATAACTCATCAGTACCCCCTGCCCTTGGGGTCCCTCCTCCCCTTCTCTCCCTCCCTTTATTTGAAGAGTGTCGAGGACGGACAATGGCGAGCTTCCAGATCCTCCTTTAAGGGGTGGGGGACACTACTTAGGGCAGCCATCTCATCATTTCCCGTGCATTCCTCTGTATTTCCATTCTCATCCACCCACACACTTTTCAATTCCTCCTGCGTGTTGTTCTCCTCCCGTTGGATTGTGGGCTTTCTGAGGACAGAGACTGCCTTTTGGTCTTGTTTTTCGTGTCCACAGCACTTAACATAGGGCTCCACACATGGCAGGTGTTTAAGAAATATTTATTGACTGAGTGACTGAGTCTAATGTGTACATAATGGGTACATGTTGCTCAGGATTATTATAATCTAGCTGCTAACCCAGGCTCCCAAAGCAGTTGTGCAAGCAAAATCCCCCCCCCCCCCCATCCCTTCAGCATCCCAACACCCCGCTGCTAGATCACTTCCTGGCAACTATGATTGTCCTCGTCACCAGTGGAGTCTCTCTTCTGGATGGGTGGTCTAGAAGACCTCCTACTTTATTTTATCCAGCGAGAAAAAGTAAGTAGCACAGGATGAACAGATATGGTTTTGGATATGACTCACAGACCCCTTTACATTATCCTTTCCACCAAGTCTATCCTTCATCTAAATTTTAATTTCCATGAAGGGCACCTGGCTTTTTATTAGTCTTCGAGGTTCTCCATCTTCCTATTATCCTTGACCCTTTACTGTTCTCCTCAAAATCACCAATACTGTCTTGATTCAGCAAAGCTGATAACTTTTTCTCATTCCTCACACTAATCGGCCTCTCTGCAGCCTTTGACACTTTTGGCCATTTTCTCCTCCTGAATACATAGTCTCGCTTTTCTGGGTTGCAAACACATGAAAGTGTGTCACGTATAAAAGTTCTCTTATCTGCATACTTAAAAAACTTGGGAATGAAATTTTCCAAAGATTTGAAAAATCTTCCAAAGGAAGAATGTCCCTTGAGTCTCTTTTTTTTCCCCACACTGTTCAATGTGCTTGAAATGTCCTTCCCCAATCCTCTGGAAGGACAGGCATTGCAGATTCATGGGGAGAGATCCGGCTTGAGAGCTAGGAAACCTGGGTTTGAATCACACTTTTAACATATCCAGACTAGATGATCCTTGACAAGTGATGACCTCTCAAGGTTCTAAGAAACTAAGACTAAACTACAGAAAAGGTGCTGACCTGCATTTGTAGAGGGAGTTTCCTCCTCTAGGAGTTCCTTATATCAATGAAATCACAAGTCAAGTACCCATCCCTGACCTCAAGCCTTATTTCTGCTTGTCCACCCATCATTAAAGACACAGCTTAAACACTGCAATGTCATGAAGTTACCTTTCCCTGAATTTCCCAAACAGAAATAAACTCTCCCTCCCCCGTTTCTCCTGACACCTTGGTTATATCTTCTCCTCTATCACAAGCACCAGCAATGACTCATTTACACAGTTTCAAAGTTGATAAAATGCTCTCGTATTCTGCCATATACCACAATTATCTCATCCCCCTATGTATTGCCAACTGACAGGAACTTTCCTATTTTGTGAGAAAGCTGGTTCTGTTGTGAGAGAGTTCTAAATGTCTTTAAATTTCCCTAAGTTGAGCTGAATCCTGCCTCACTGTATCTTCTTTTCATAGTTAAAAATTCAACTCCACTTTCCCCACACTTTCCCTTCCCACACCTCTTCTCTTCCTTTTAGACTCGGCCTCCCTACTTAGTTCCTCCAAGCATGTTTGATAAAAACTTGACTTCCAGGTTTCTCACAATTCCAGTTGGCTTCCTCCAGATGCAATCTGGTTTATAAAGACGTCAACATATTGGTGGAGGGAGCGAGATTTGAGCAGGATGTTGAAAAATGAGTAGGCTTTTGATAGTGGAGAGAATAGGATTCATTCCAGACAAAGAAATCAGAAAAATAATTGAAGTAAGAGTGAGCATTGAAAGGAAGGTGGGGTTGGTAGAGTAGGGTAAAGTCATAGAGCATCTCAAAAATCTCAGTTTCTTCATGCCCCAAGAAGAAAAGAATCAGTTTCAAACCCTATAAACTCTGAGTTCCCCTAAAACACTAGAAATTTTCAGAAAATTGTGTATTAGTTCTTTCTTTAAAGATCTTTGCTCTATAGCCCTCCTGGTATAACTACTACCTTCTCCCCGGGGGCGGGGGTGGTGGGAGTCATGGTCTCTTTCCACTAGCATCAGATTCCCTCTTGTCTTTTGTCAAAATTTTCGGTCTTGGGCCTTATAATCTTCCCCCTTTTATGAGATGAATAGCAACGAGTCTAGGGTTGTGCTGGCAAATGTTTAACAACAAGATCTCTGGAGAAAAAAAAAGTATGCAGGAAACACTTTTAAATTTAAACTGAATTATTAGCATTTTATCCTTCACTTTCTTAAGTCTAAACTATCAACAAAGCAACAAATCAAGTTCTGAGTTCTAGCATTTGCTGATTCCTGAAGAATAAATGCTCACACTGAAAACTGAACAAATTATTCTCCTTAACTTACTGACTCCAACACATCCCAGCAAGTAGCCCACATTCCAAATAGAGGAAGGGAATCTGGCCTTGTAGAACCCAGTTTGTACATACGACCGTGAGGACTGAGAAGAAGGGGCCAAAAATGTCTCATTTTCTCCTGAGAATTATCTTCTCATTTCCAGGAATCTAAAGATACTTTGCCATTATTTCCCCTTGTGCTAATTTGTAACAGAATTTAAAAGTTGCGAAAGCTAACATGGGATAGTAGACAGAGTAGTTAGAAAGGGGCGGGTTCAAACTGTGCATCTGACAAACACCAATGTGTTATCATGGGCAGGTTATCTGTGCTCAGGTAGCCCTAAGTTTTGAGATTATATGAGTTACAAAGGAGTTATCTGCACTGAAGGGAAGTTCCAATCATAATGGTTTCCTACCTTGATGAAGGGCAGCTAGGTGGTGCAGTGGATAGAGCACTGACTTTGGAAGACTGATATTCCTGAGTTCAAATTTGGCTTTAGATACTTCCTAGCTGTGTGGCCATGGGCAAGTCACCTTACCTTGTTTGCCTAACTTCCTTATTTGTAAAATGAACTGGAGAAGACAATGGCAAAGCACTGCAGTATCTTTGCCAAGAACACCTCAAAATGAGGTCACAGAAAGTCAGACACGACTAAACAACAACAACCATCACCTTGATGAAATCACAGGCCCAGGTTTGGTTTTTTTTAATAGTATAAATGTAGGGAGAAAGTATCCCTTAAGATTAGTGTCTTAGATGAGGATATATAGAGGGACTCAAGAGCATATGCATTAGTAAACACAAAAATTCCTGACACTCCATATTCCGCTGTTAATGTCAGAACTACTCCCACTGCAAAAATTTATTTAAAACAAAAAACTAAAAAGATCATTTATCCCCAACTCCAGCAAACACTGAGCTAAATTCTCCTCTCCACGGTTTCACAGCAAGAGCCCATTGTCTCCAATAGGAGTGGCAAAGGTTTCAGCGGGAAGACAGTCCCTAAAACATACATCATGGTCCCATCCAAATATTAACTGTGGAAGCTTTCCTACTTTCAAAACATTACATTGCTCTGCCCGAGGAGTAATTTCCCTCTAGAGAACACAATCACTTTTGTTTTTCTTTCTTTAGTGAACTGAAGCCTGACATTAGCAATAACCCTTACTTGACATTATAACTATAACTAGGAATCCTGAAATTAGGTACAAATTCAGTTGGGAGTGGGTATATGTAGAGGAAAGTTGGGTGTGATCACTCTGGAACAACCCCAGGGAAGAAGTGGAATTGGAGAAAAATGAGTGGAAAAAGAGAGCAGATGGTGAAATTAAGCAAAAGAGGCTGAGACACTCAATAAGAGAGGAATTGCCGGGAGAAAGCTGGTACCCCTTGTGCCACCATAGGACGAAGAACCAAAGGTAGCCTGAAGGATTGACCATCAAGTGTAGCCCCTTTACTGATACCTAACCTGAGGCAAAACTTTAGTTGCTTCAGACTAGTTATGGTTCTGCTTTACATTGCTCAAGGTTTTAGAAACTCAGTGCTACACGTAGCGATACCTGGTTTTCATTGTTCTTCCTTACTTGGGTTTCAAGAAGCAGCAGCTGGTGATTGCGGCCTCAGAAAATTTCTAGATTAGGAATAAAAATCAATTTAGCCTCCACTGGGTGTCTTGAAGTCCAATATTCCACAAACCTAGGGAAGAGCTGGGGCTCTTTAGGATGGGTGACTTTACTACTCACCTTATGATGGACAGGAATGTGCTGAGTCCCAGTTTTATCAGCCCAGTTTTATTTGGCCCTCAGAGGATTTCCAAAGTGACTGTATAATTTGGAACCAAAATGTCACCATTCTGATTACTAAACAAAGGGCAATTTATCTAAAAGGGAAAAAGTTTCACAACTGGGCAAAGTTGAGCTATGGTCAAGAAAATAAAAAGACAAAAAGCAGAATCTGTGGAGCCTGGTGCTGGGGTTTATTCAGTCTGATTATCGTTTTCTGCTTGGATTTTATTATGCTGGGTTGAAAAACATTTCAACGAAAGACAAGCACTGACCTCAATGTTTAATGTCATAACTGCTAATTGACTCTGCTACCACATAAACAAGGAGCAAGTATGGTAGGTTCATGTTAACAAAAGCCATGCCCTTCAGAGGTTTTGTGGGTCCAACACACCTCTTCAGATCACAGTGGCAAAACCAGGGAACCATATTGTGATGAAATGGGCCTCTGTGGAGCTAGCTAGCTTCCTGTGGATGTGGAGGTACCCCTACAAGCTGCTCCTTTCGGCATAATGTGGTACAAAATGAGATTGCTTTAAAAAGATGATTCTGAGATAGACAGCTGTCAGTGGTTGGGTAGCTAGGTGGTGCAGTGGATAGAGTGCCAGGCCTGAAGTCAAGAAGACTCATCTTCCCAAGTTCAAATCTAGCTTCAGACACTTACTAGCTCTATGACTCTGGACAAGTCACTCAACCCTGTTGGCCTCAGTTTCCTCACGAGTGAGAGAATGGAAATGAGCTGGAGAAGGAAATAGCAAACCACTCCAGTATCTTGGCCAGAAAACCCCAAAAAAGATCATGAAGAGTTAGACCCAACTGAAAAGACTGAGCAACAACGTACTGTTGAGGAACTGTGAATTGGTTTAACCACTCCGGAGAGCAATTTGGAATTATGCTAATAGAGTGAATCAATATCCGTAGCCTTTGATCCAGAGATACCACTGCTAAGCATTAACTCCAAGGGGGTCAAAGATGATGATGATGATGATGGTGATGATGGTGGTGGTAATGATGATGATGATGATTAATATAATGCTTTAAGGTTTACAAAGTTTTTTATTTCGTTTGATCCTCACAATAACCCTGTGAATAACTTATCCCTATTTTACAGAAAAGAAAGTTGAAAACTGAGGCATGTTAAATGCTTTGCCTAGGGTCATACAGCTAGTATTTGAGGCAGAATTCAAATTTAGGTTATAGAGATAGAAAAAAAAAAGGCTCCATTCTAATAGCAGAATTTTTTCTAATTGTATCAAAGAATTAGAAATAAAATAGATGCTCATCAGTTGGGGAGTAGCTAAACAAATTGTGGTTCATGAAGGTAATAAAATATTACTAAGCCATAAGAGATGATGGCTATGAAGAATGCAAAGTAGAATGGGAAATCTTATACAAATAAATATATGAAATAAAGTAAGAAGAACCAGGAAATAATATACACAATGACTATAGCAATATCGAAGTAAAGAACAACAAAAAAAAAGAAACAATAATATAGAATTACAATGACCAGTAATCCTGAAGAACAGAAGAAACAATGGACCTTCTTCCTTTCTTTGCAGAGGCGGGAGACTATGGGTGTGGAACATTGCATATAATATATTTGGTAGATATATTGGCTAATTTTAATAAATTGTTCTTTAAATCTTTTATACTTTATCATATGGGATAACTTTCTCAGTAGGCAAGGTAGGAAGAATATTTTTGGAAATTATAATGACATAAAAACAAAGATAAATAAATTTTAAAATTTTCCTGAAAGAAAAAGAAACTTTGAAGGTTTTTTAAAAATTTTTTGCCTGCTTGTGAAATTAGGGGTGAGGTGGAAACGATCACAGCCTAGTTTCTCTGACTTGTTCATTTGGCCATAAGGAAAGGTATCTGGAAGAACATATGCTTAGGACCTCTTTCCTTTCTTTGCAGAGATCAGGGAGTATGGGTGTAGAAGATTGCCTGTACCTAGAGTAGGGATTTATTCTGTGAAGTGTGGATGCAGTCAAAGGGCTGCACTTGAGGACCTAGAGGCCCACACATGGGCTTGAAGCCACAGGTTCCCCACCCCTAGATATTATCAGACTTCGTTGATGGCTGGTTGACTCTGCTGAACTTATTTTTCCTCTTTCTTCTTTAATTCCTTATTACAAGGGGATGGGAATGGAAGTGAGGAGTAATGTACTCAGAAAAGAAGGTACAGTAAAAACAAAATATATAAATAAAATTGCTTTTTTTCCTAACTTGGGAAGAAGTGTCCTGAATCATGGTGCATAATCAAGCTTTGCTGTTTTACTGCTTATGTGATCTGGGGCAAATCACTTCCACTCTCTAGGCCTGATGAGAAGCATCAAGTAATCTTACCCATTTGTGTTACTTAATCTTTGGAAATATCCTTCTCAGCATAATGTTTTTGAGTATATAAAAAACAAGTACATAGGATTTTAAACTAATTATATTGAAATAAAGATGTCATTTTTTCCCACCCAGATTCATAGACTCCCTGCCCTGAAATTGATCCACAGAGGCCTTAAAGGTCCTTGGACTCCAGGTTAAGGACCCCTGGATGAGATGATCTATAAGATGTCTTCCAGCTCTAAATCCTATGATTCTATGATCTATCCCTTCTTTACCTCAGAGTCTCAAAAGTAGAAAGAGTCTGTGGGTGTGGGTGAATACTGGTGGCATTCACACTGGGTACATAAATACAGCTATCTCCTTGCATTCTGACAGACCGCGTCTATGCCTCTACCCACAGGGAGCAGTAGAGGTCAATGGATGTGCCAAACTGATCTGGCAGGCATGCCATTCTGGTGTATACCAGGTGATCTCCTAACCCCACACAAAGGAAAACACCAGCAGAGCCTTAGCACATGAACTATTTCTCTAACAATTGTTACATGCAGTGAAAGTAGCTGTGGATGAAAATTAAGACTGCTCAATGCAAAT
Organism: Pseudochirops corinnae; assembly: GCA_028646515.1. Lineage (NCBI taxonomy): Eukaryota > Metazoa > Chordata > Mammalia > Diprotodontia > Pseudocheiridae > Pseudochirops > Pseudochirops corinnae. Next base: position 147,457,519 of record CM053588.1, read on the forward strand.
TCCTAAGGACAACCTACACTCTTGAAAGGGATTGTAAATCGTGGGCTGTGGTATCATTCCTTGGTATCAATTTTTCTTTGGATTCCTTTCTATCAGATATCATTTTAGCTCCTATTGTGAAAATTCGTAAGCATAGATTGACCCTAGCATCGTCTAAAAACACACAGTAAAGTCGTATAACAACACTAGGATGTCTAACTAACTAACTAACACTAACAACACTAGGATGGTTTGGAGTCAGGAATTCCCAGGTTTAGATCCTGTCCAGACATTTACTAGCTGTGTGACCCAAGGTAAGTCATTCTCTGAACCTTACTTTCTTTCATTTATAAAATGGAGAAAATAATAATACCTACTTCCCTGGGATGTTGAGAGAAAGAACAAAATGCTGTGTGCTAAGTACTTTACAAACTTTCAAGCACTATATCCATGTCTGCCACTTGCAATGTGAAGTCTTGTAGGTCAACATAACATTGCAGGTTAAGTCTGGATATCTCACTATAATCTGGAACAACTCTGGGATATATTTTGTGGTCTCAAGCAGTATAGCTTTCTTGAGGACTGTTGGAAAGTAGGATTGGCCCCAATTATTCTCCCTTCCATACTCCCTAAATGGGATTATGCCTCTGAATGTATTTAGGCAAAAGTAGAGTTTCCAGACCATTTTATTTTCTTTAGGAACATCAGATTAGCACATGTTATTTTTATAATTTAGTGTTTCCTGAAAATATAGCAGCCTTTTTTGATTTATATGAAATCATTTGCCACCTGACCATTTGTAGTAGTCTCTGTAGCCTGGAGATCTTTACTCCTGTGTATCTCAGTTTCCTAATCTGTAACTTGGGAATAATTCTATTCCAATCAGTGAAAAATAATCAGGTACTATTTGTGGGTCATACTAGAAATAGGATGGAATCCCTACTGTAACTACTTCCTGATTGCATTGATTTTACATGTGCCATAGTTCAGATCAAGGTCCTTCAAACATAATTACTAATCACAGAAACAACCAGGTACAAGAGAGTTCAGTCCTAAGGTGAATGTTAGTTCTGTCCACCCAGCACCAGTCCTGCACAGAGGTTCTAATGCTTCTTGTTAGCAGTTTCAAAGAAAGTCCATGGTAAGTGTAATTTTTATTCCTTTTAATAATTACCTCCCAAGAAAACACATGACACAGTGGCTGGAAAGTCAGTCTCAGAGTCAGAAAGAACTGGGTTTTCCATACTGGGACACATACTGGTTGCATGACCTTATGTGACCTTGAGAAAATCCCTTAGAACCCTCAGGTCCCAGGCAATTCTCTAAGGTTTTTTGTGCAGAACATTGGACGCTCTTTTCTTCTCCCTCTATATTATTTTGCTTGATGATCTCATCAGCTCCCATGGATTCAATTATCATCTCTATGAAAATGATTCTCAGATCTATTTGTCTAGCCCTAACCTCTCTCCAAACTTCCAATTTCAAATCTCCAACTCTCTATTGGACAGCTCAAAGTGGATGTCCTGAAAACATAGTAAATTCAACACATCTAAAACTGAACTCATTATCTTTACTTCCAAAACCCTGCCTCTTCCAAACTCTCCTATTATTGTCAAGGGTATTACCATTCACCCACACACCCAGGTTGGCAACCAAGGTGTCATGCTTGATTCCTCACTCTCACACCCAACATCCAATCAAGTCACCCACACACCCACCCACACACAGACACATACACACACACACACACACACACACACACATCCCTTTAGTGACACTCTCCAGTGCTCACTATGAGTGAAGATGATCATGGATTCTCAAAGGCTCTACTAGGAAATAACAAATGTTGGCAAGGCCTCCCAAGCTCGCAAGGCTCCAGAAATGATCCCAGTTATAGATTATATATCTGTTACCTTAGCTAAGTTAAGAAGGATTCAACACCAGGTTGACCACAGCAACTCAGAAGGACCATATTCTGAGTCCTAAAGGGGATGCCATCCACATCAATGGAGGGGTACTCACATTGACAAAATCACACGTTCTGGACTTCTTGATGTAAGGCTTACTCTTGTAAAATGACTTATAATCTCACCAGTCATTCTTTTATTTGTAAAGATCTAAGTCTTTAAGCCTGAATTTGGAATTTAGGGTCTGAATTTTATAGGTTACCCCTGCTGAGTCACTCTCTTCACCTGTGAGGGAAAAAAAGCACAGTGCTAACATTTCATTCATCACTTAGCCTTTTAATAAACTATATTGTGAAATTTATTGGGCCCCCAAATGTACTCTCTTTGAAGCAAAAAAGTACTCATATAAATCATAATTCAGTTTTAAAACTGGATATATGTACATGTATATGTAACTCATATAAGTAGATAGAATATAGGGATAGGGATAGAGACTAAACCTATGATTTCATTGATATAGAGAATTCACAGCTTAGGAAACTCTCTGGTGGAAAATCTTCCTCTACCAAGATATATAAAGTGAATAACATATGGCAATTTTGGAGGTGGAAAAGGCACCAGCAACTGCGGAGAAGAGCAAAAGCCTTGTGTACTTTAACTTTGGAAGGAAATCAGAGGTTAGAAGGGCGTAGCAGACAGCCTGGGTAAAGGTGTGGAGGTGGGAGATGGGCAGTAAGGACAACTGGATTTTGAAGGGTGTGAAGAGAAACAACACATCATATATCTGGAAAAGCAGGCTGGAATCACTCATTGCTAACCATAAGTTGGAAAGGGGAGGAATGAACATAAAGTTTCCATTCATAGAGAAAGTTTGGAATAATTTCTTTTTGGTTGTTGTTTGTGGTTAATTTGACAGAATCATTACTAAGAAGAGGGTTTTATAAAAAGAGTGCTTTTCTTTCTTCAAAACAAAACAGGCGAAGACAATAGTAACACCAACTGTGATACCTAGTGCCATTGTCTGGTCCTGTGTCCAATCTCTTTCTCTAGACTTCATAGTTTCTCCCTGGGTCTACCAGAGACAAATCTTTTTTTTTTTGCCCCTTGCCCATGTGCCAGGGGAAGGCTCTACCACCAAGATCCAACATGACCCCACACTTGTATAAAGTGCCGCCATCTAATAGCCTGAGCACTGCTAGCTTCCATAATGAGACTGGACTCCTTGGAGAGAAGCCACAATCCAATTTTCAGGGCCCAGTTCCAAGAACCCACACCTGGTTTCCCAGAAAGCACACAACAGGATTTGTACCTAGCTGGACCAGCTTCAAGAGTCTGACAGCCATTTCCCAAACACAAAGTCATGCCCAATAGCTCCTTCTCCAAAGTTCAACAGCTCAAACAGGGGCTCTCACTTCTCCAAGAATGGGGAGGTAGTGATCCCCTGAAGGAAAGAATGCTGATCTCTCTGGAGGATAAAGCATGCATGAAAAAACACGTAGCACAGACTCCTAAGCTGTAAGATGGCCCACAAGCAGCTGTTTGTGTGTGGTTTTACACAATCCTCTGGGCCAAGCATCCAGGACTCATGCTCACATAGCCCTGATCTATCACTATCTTCAGGGAGCATATTGTGACATTGTCACTACTGAGAGTCAAATGGATAATTGCCAGCTCTCACAGGGGTAAGAAAAAGAACATTGGGCTGGTCTCTCATGTTATTGGTATTGGTAAAGAAGACCATGAAAAAGTCATTTAATTTTGATGGGCCTCAGTTTCCTCATCTGTGAAATAAGGGAATTTAGACTAAATGGTCTTTAAAGTCTCTTCTAGCTTGAGACCTATGCCCCTATAGTTGTTTACCCAAGTAGTGAAGATCACTGAGAACACATCAGCCCAGATCTGTACTTGGTTATATCCAATTACTTTGACTTCCATTGAAGGCTTTCACCCCCTCCTTGAAGCTTTGGAATGATCTGGGGCCTTCCTAACTCAAGCCTATCCTCATTGACTATAATTCTCTTTTCATTCAGCACTCATAGTTTCTGTTTGCTTAGCTTGCAGAAATAGGAAAAAAGGTCTTATATCATCTGACTTTTCTCCATTCCCTCTTAGCCATTGTAGAGAGAACACAAGTGTTAGAACTAGATCTGGTCTGGGTCTGAGTTCTGTCTCTGACATTTATTGCATGACCTTGGACAAAGCATTTACCTCTCTGAGCCTTGATTTCCTCCTCTAAAAAGAAGGGTGTTGGACTTTATATTCAGTCCTACCTTTTCCAGACTCTTTCTAGACTTATTGCGTATCACTTCTTTTCACGTACCCTATGACATGGCCAAAGTGTACTATTTGCTGTTGCCCGTAGACCATATTCTGTCTCCTGACTTTGCACAGGCTGTCTGTCTCCAGTTCCTGGAATGTGCTCCTTCCTGCATCTCTTTAAAAGTTCCTTCCAGCTCCGTGAGTCAATGAGTCCAACCTCAGTCATGGTCATAAGCCTTATAAGAGAGGCATTTCTGATATGAAGGGCTGGGTTACTTTTTCTTTTTATAATTAAATGTTTAATTAGACACTTAATATTAACTATCCATACTATGTTGATATTTATTTACATTTAAATTGTCATTGAATGCATAAAACTAGATGATCCCTGGGCCTGGAATGTTCTCTTTCTACACTTTCCCTTCTTAATTTCTCTGGCTTCCTTTAGCTCAAATTTTACTCTTTCCCAGCCTCCTCACCCTCTAGTTTCTTCCCCAACTAAGATTAACTACCACCATCCTTTCTATATCTTCTATGCACCCCTCTTGTTTGTCCCCTGTTGAGCATGTGAGCCCCTTGAAGATAGGGACTGTTTCCTCCTTTCTTTGTATCCTCAGCACTAGGCACAGTGCGTGGCATATAGTAAGTATTTTTTCAATGCTTTTTGACTTACTAAAAGTTGCTCCCTCTAAATCCTCTTCTTAGGGTCGTCTTCTACAACTTATTTGCTTTCAAGTATTCTGTAATCCAGTGGCATGGTACTCCTTGTTGGTCCTCACACATGACATTCTATTTCTTTTTTTTTTCCCAGTGGATGGGCCCCCAAGCCTAGAAATCTAACCTCTCATCTCCACCATCCAGCTTTCCTGGCTTCTTATTTATGTCTCAGCCAAAATCCTACCTTCTGTAAGACAGTCTTCTCAAACCTCCTTAACACTAGTGCCTTCTCTATGAGATTATCTCCAATTTATCCTGTTTGAATATCTTCTTTGAACTTAGTTTTTTAAAATTTTGTCTCCCCTGTTAGACTGTGAGCTTTGGAGGGTAGGGACTATTTTTGCCTTTCTTTGTATCCTCCAGTGCTTAGCACAGTGCCTGGCATAGAGTAGGTACCTAATAAATGCATACAAATTTGATTTGTTGATTATTCCATTCTTTTGTCTCCTCTTTTTCACTTTTCATGATTTCATAAAGGTTTTTTGCAGATTTCTTCGTATTTTTCATACTTGCTCATCTTAATTGCTTTAAAGTATTATATTGCATTGATATAGCACCATTGACTTAACCATTCCCATTTACATTTACATGCTTCCAGGTTTTTTTACAATCACATATAATGCTACTAAGAAAATTTTAAAGTAGACAACTCTAACACTATCAGGACATATCTCCAATAAAAATATTATTGGGTCAAAGTATGTAATTGTTTCTGATTTTAATTTTTTTATTTAAATTTATTTTTCAGTGAATAAACATCTATATTCCTTTTTCCTTTCCTCCCCATTAGAAAAAAAAAGTTAAAGCCAAACCCTTTGTAACACATATAGATAATCAAAAGAAACAAATTCTCATATTGGTCATATCCAAAAATGTATGTCTCATTCTGCACTCTTTCTCAGTCAGGAAATGGGTAGCATGTTCCACCACTGGTTCTCTGAAATCAGGGTTGATAATTTCATTCCTCAGTTGTTAAATCTTTCAAAGTTGTTTGTTTTTACAATACTGTTGTTATTGTATATATTGTTCTTCTTTCTGGTTCTGCTCACTTTATTCTATATCAGTTTATATATGTCTTTCCATGTTTCTCTGAAACTTTCCCTTACATTATTTAGTAAACTTTAAGCTTCCAAGTTACTTTTCAGAAGGGATACATTTCTATTTAACTCCACTCCTACTTGCATTGTCAGAAAAAGCATCAACAGGAGCTTCTCTGCTTCACTGACCTGACTGGAAAGGCTTTGTGCTGTATGGTCTGTGATGAATCCCATTGCCCTTTTGTTGGGGAAGATAACTTAAATATTGCCTGCTTGTTGCATCTTATAATTGCTCTCCTATAAGAGGCAATGTGGTGTAGAATTAGGAATACTTAGGTTCCAGCTTTACCTCTGACACATATTCCCTGTATGACCATGGACAAGTCACTTAATCTATTATTGCTCCCAGGCAACCCTCTTAACATTTTAAACTGCATAGGAGTTATTGATCTGCATGTGAATTTCCACACTGGGAATTCCCTATTTTGTGTTTCCATTCACTTAGGGTGAATCTGTCTCTATCCTTTTCTGGAATCTCTTCAAATCAGGTCAATGTCAGCAAGCATTTATTAAATGTCTTTATTAAAGGGTAGAGCAAAATTTCCAGGGCGAAGAGGTTTCTGTGGCATGGTAGAGAAAGTCAGGAGAGTCAGGAGTGCAGCCAGGAAGGGAACGAAAATATAACTGAGATGTGAGTGTCCTTCTTAAAGTGGAGGCTTGGGGAGGGATTAGACAATTAGATGGAGGGACCACAGAGGCAGAGGCTACTTCCGTTGTGAGCAGTCCAAGAGTAAAGTGAGCTTCTAAGGGGCAGACATTATTGCAGCACATTAAAGATCTGGAGAATCAGGACTGCAGCCTGGAAAGAAAAGTAATTCAAATGTTTGTGAAGTGCTCAAGTATGGGGAGGAGTAGGGAAAAGGAGGACATAAACATTTATCAAGCACCTACTCGGTGCCAGTACTATGTTAAGTGCTTTACAGATACCTTCTCATTTAATCCTTAAAACCACCCTGGCAGGTAGGCGCTATTATTAGCCATATTTTACAGTTGAGGAAGCAGAGATTAAGTGACTTACCCAGTGAATGTCTGAGGCCAAATTCGAACTCAGTTCTTCCTGACTTGGGGCTCAGCACTCTGTGCTCTGTGCTCTAACCAGAAGCATTTCTGATCATATTGTTGATCACTGCTCTATTAGCCAAGCTCTCCAGGTAAAATCCCTACCCTTACATTAACTTAGCATGCTCATTATAATGATGATAGATCACATGGCCGTAGCCTTTGTTTTTTCTTTTTGGAGGGCAGTTGGGGTTAAGCGACTTGCCCAAGGTCACACGGCTAGTTTTGTGTTAAGTGTCTAAGGTCACATTTGAACTCAGGTCCTCTTGACTTCAGGGCTGGTGCTCTATTCACTGTGCCACCTAGTCACCCCCGACCTAGCACTTTTAAATTTACAAAATACTTGGTTGGAATTAGTCCTATAATGTAAGTAGGACAAGGATTATAATCCCATTTTATAGATGAGGAAATGAGGCCCAGTGAGGGGAAGTAATTTTCCTGGGGTCACACAGCTAGCAAGTATCAGAAATGAAGACCCATGCTGGGGCATCTTCTTTTAAAGCTACCCCACCTGATTGCAGTTGCATAACCTTTAGATACATGTGTTGACCACACCGAAGGTCCAGAGCAAGGAGGAATGTGTTAGCACAGACTTTGGAATGGATCTTAAATGTCACCTAATCGTCTCCCAGTCATTGCAGGTATCCCTTCTATAAGATCCCTATCACGTGGTCAACCAGGCTGTGTGTGAACATTTTCAGCAACAGCAGAAGACAGCCTGCCTACCTCAGAAGTCAGTCTGTTGCACTGTTATACAGCTTGTGATGTAAACAATTGTGTTTTTTAAAAATTCATCTTTATGTTGAATAGAAATCTGTTTTCCTTTAACTTGCATATCTAATTCTGTGCTATAGAATTACAGCAAATTTCGTTCCCACACGCCATCTTCAGCAGGCAGCAATCCTATCCACCATCCTTTTCTTCTCTAAACAAAACGTTCCCAGTGTTTCCAACTGATTCTCAGGGTAGAGTGGCAATGTGGACTTCTGGCACGATTTCCAGTCCTTGCAAGCGCTGACTGACCTCTGCTGGATGAAGTCCGGCTTATCAGTGCCTCTCCCAAACTGTGGTTCCAAGGACGAACCCAGCGCTCCAGATGTGGTCTCACCAGAGGGGATACAGGGACTGTCGCCTCTCCTGGCCCAGATACTTTATGAGCAAATAATATCAGCCAGTTCTTTAAATTTGACTTTCTTTTCTCGTTTTTCTGCATTTCTGTAAGGGCCCCGGTCAGTGGGCCCTCGCTGACAGGGAAAACCTGAGGCGAGTAGGAGGCATCCAGGTGTGTGCTCTGTCTTGATGGCTGCATGTCAAACATGGGGGCACTGAGCATGCACCATCAGTGGAGGAGCGCTCCCCCAAATCAGGACCCTGTTGTTGGGACACCTGACAAAGGGGCAGATGGAAAGGGAATAAAAGGGGCAGGCGAATAAGGCTTGGGGGGCAGCAGCAAGAGGAGATTTGTGAGACAATAAAGACACTTGGCCACTCCACTGAGGTGTGTCGGACTCTTCTGTCCATATATGGAGTTCTAACTCCCAAGAGTCGTCGGGGCGACTGAGAGCACCCGCAGGGCCGTGGGGGCAGCCGTGTGCAACTGCGGGGCTACGGTAGGTACTTTGGGACCCCTCGAATCCCCGAGTCCAGCTGGCCCAGACAGGTGGCGCCCGAACAGGGACTTGAGTACTGAGGGACAGATAGCCTCTTAAAAAGTGGGGTGGTTGAGGCCGGGAGAGTGTAGAGGCACTTGTGATGGGGAGTGATTTTAGCTTCCCCATCGTGACACCCTCTTTGGTGGAGGTGTATGGCAGACAAGTCTATAAACTAGCAAAAAAACAAGGAACGGAGGTATGTATCAAGCAATGCCATAAATTTGTCAGTAATCTTCTCATTGTGTCCCCCTGGGTGGAGTATGCAGGCCTCGACCCAGAAGAAATAGACATCATTGGTCATCAAATGACCTCATATGAGGAAACCTCCCCTGGGCTGCTGACGGACTTAGATTTCACTCTTTTTGGTATAGTGAAAGCAGCCCTGCGTGGAGTTCCTCGTTGCCCTCTGACTTGTCCTACACAGGCTCAGACAGGGGACTCATTGGGGGAGGAGAGTGACGGGGGAAGCA
>CM053588.1:147467158-147483682 GCA_028646515.1 Pseudochirops corinnae
CTTGGATAGTTACTGTAGGTCCAGGCGGTTTGATCACGAACATTGCTGGACATGACACCCATTCTTATGGAGGAGTTTGCTGACCCCCGTTATGCTTTTGCTGTCAACTTTAATAGTACTGGTGAATGTATAGTGCAACATCTTAATAATAGATTGTATATGTTTATGCCCTCCTTTTGCAAAACAAAAAGGGGGAGATTGTAAGGGCCCCTTAGAGCTACCTAGATGTCTGACCTCGGTCAGTGTGTCCTTGCTAACAAGGAAAACCTGAGGAGGGTAAGAGGCATCCAGGTGTGTACTCTGCCTTCATGACTGCACATCAAACACAGGGGCATTGAGCATGCACCATCAATGGAGAAGCACTCCCCGCCTATCAGGATCCTGTTGTTGGGACACCTGACAAAAGGTCAGATGGAAAGGGAATAAAAGGGGCAGGCGAATAAGGCTTGGGGGGCAGCAGCAAGAGGAGATTTGTAAGACAATAAAGATGCTTGGCCACTCCACTGAGGTGTATCGGACTATTCTGTCCATATCCAGAGTTCTACTCCCAAGAGTCGTCGGGGCGACTGAAAGCACCTGCAGGATTGTTGGGGCAACCATGCGCAACTGCAGGGCTATGGTAGGTACTTTGGGACCCCTGGAATTCCCAAGTCCAGCTGGCCCAGACATATTTCCAGACAGATAAATATATCTCTATCCTTTGGACATCCTCCCAGTGTTCTGAATTGCAGCAGGAGATCATAATTAGTTATGGTGACCCATACCCCACCTCAACTCTTCCCTAAAGGGCTACACCTTAGGTATGCAATAACTTCAAGGACATCTTAAATGTTTCTCAGGTTTCTTTTCCTATGAAGTAATGGAAACATGATGCCAATTAAGCCTGAATGAGAGCAAAAGAAAAAACCCACAGGTGACAGTAGGATAGCAGTACTTTTCCCATGTAAATACACAGGTTGACCCCAATTCTTCCAGAACAAGAGCCTTAGAATACCACAAGAATGGGTGCTTCTTCCTTTACTCTGAGAGGGTAGGGTATAGATAGGTACTGGACCTGTGATTTCACTGGTATATAGGGAATTCCCAAGTGAAGAAATTCTCTCTACCAATGCAGGTTGGCTGCCTTCTCTGCTGTTTGTAGGCCTAGAGAGTTGTCTAGAAAATTGAGAGTTGACTTGCCCAGGGTTACGTAGCCAGTATGTGAAATGGGTGTGACTTGAACCTAGGTCTCCTAGACTAGCTCTCTAACCACTAGGCAATTCATCCTTTACTTTAAAAGATGCTAATTATTTTCAAAATTGGGAGAAAGTCAATGAACATTTACTGAAAGCCCTTCTAGTACTATATTCATCCTATGTTACACTCTACTTAGGCTCTAAGATTTTTAAGCAATATTTACTGAGGAAGTAGAAGAAATTCTATAAGCAGCTTATTTTGGAGTGAAAGTACATCCTTGCCAGAGATGTCAGAGGTCATTTATCTAATCCATAACTTTTGGTCAAGTTATTTCAGCTGTTTTTTCCCGGCTTTACCTTATTCTCTGTTGGATCAATTTCCTATTCTTTTGAATATGAGAACCCACTGTAACATAAAAATGTTCTTATATCCCCATAAGATAGTACTACTCATTTGTAGATCCATTACATAAATAAAGCAATGAAGAAGAATCTATTCATCTGTCCCTGACCCTTAATTATTACTTGTCAATTGATTTCATCAGCCGAGGGCAATTTCCTCCACCAAGAGAGATTATAACCTGTTTACGACATAGTAGGTAAGTCCTAGGGAGTGCCTTGAGATATAAAGAGATGCATTGACTTGTTTAGGATCACACAGCTAGTAAGTACTGAGGAGAGATTCAAGCCCAGATTTTCTTACTAAGTACTAAGCTAAGTACACTGTCTCTACACTAGCATACATAAATTGGGGGGGAAAGCTAGTATGAATTCATTATTCGCCATATTATATTATTTGCAATAGAGTCTATGTATGTTTGAAAAAATAATAGTAATAGGTGACACTCACTTTAAGATTTGCAAAGCTCTTTACATGTTCTCTCATTTGATCCTTACAGCAACCCTGTGAAGGAGGTGCTATTTTTACTATTACCAAAGCTCATATTTCCTCGTATTTGCCTATTGATTACAAACAGTGTTAGGCACAGAATTGTCACTCAGTTCTTAGTGGGTCAAAGCTGAGTTATCCCTGTATCACACAGCAAACAAGTGTTAAAACCCAGGAAACCAAACCTTGCATCTATGGGCTATAGGTTTATTCTTCCTCATGGGAAAACAACTAGGACACTTGTCTGAGATGAAGTAGCCAAGATGAGACAAGTAACACAAATAAAGATGGAAGAGGAAACACATAACATGTGGTTTGGGCTTTACTGTAAGTATGAATTATGCTTGGCACAAATGCACACTTCTTGTTTCCACCATTCTCCAGAATAAATAGAGTTATGCTATCCTTTGCATCCTTAGCTCCAAGATCTCCATTGTCTGTTTTTTTTTTTCCAGAGGGATCTTGTTATCTAAAAATACTATAGGTCTTGTTCAAAAAGGTCTTGATTTCTTATAAAAACAAAAGGAATCCGATGTATATGTAGCCTGGTCATAAAGGAAATTTGGCTAAATGGTAAGAGGCTAAGAGGTGGTCTTTGAGGAGAAGGAAAGACAAATGAATCAGAAGGTATTCTCTTGGTCACTCTCCACATAGCTCCACAAAAATGATTGTGAAATCATTGTCAGCACCTGAATCTATATGAAACCCTTCAGTTTCACTGGATATTTATGCTAAATAAAATTTTCTTTCTGAAATTTCAAGGCATGAATATGCTATTATAGGTAAATACAATTCTTAATGAAGAGCCAGATACTTTGAGAGATTTTGCAATGAAACCATCCAAACTGGGACAATTTGAAAGCTTAGTCCGGATTCGATTCATGTCATAAGGTTCTGCAACAGAGATCTGTCCTTGTCTGCTGTTTAACATTTTTATCAATTATTTGGAAAAAGGCCTAGGTACTTGTCCATTTTGAAGATTAGGTGAAGCTGGATGACAGACTCAAGATTTAGAAACATCGCCCTGAAATATAGAACAATCAATTGACTCAAATGGATTGACTACTACAGATATAAAGTCCTAGTTTGGGGTTCAAAAAATCAATTGCATAAATACAAATGTTTGGAGAGATTTGACTCAAGGACAGTGCAAATGAAAAGGCCCTGGGGTCTTTAGTGAAATACAAGCTTGATGTAAGTCAATGGTGTGACACAGCAGCCTACAGTACTGGTGCCCTTAAATTAAATTGATGGAAGCAGACTTCCAGAAGTCACACCATATATGGAATACTGTATTTACTACATTTTAGGGATTACTCTGATGAACTAGAATGTGTCCAGAGAAGGGTGAGAGAAGTCAAAAACATATCAGGAATGGTTGAAGGAACTGTCAATGTTTAACTTGGATAAGAAATGACTTAGGAAGGAATATGAGAGCTATCATAGGCTATTTGCATGTGCAAAAGAGATTCAATTAGTTTTACTTAAGCCAAGTATTGTCAAACAAACAACCCATAGGCCAAATACAACCCACCACCCATCTTTGTGTAGCCCATGAGCTGTAAAAGGCTTTTAGATTTTAAAAAATTTATGCTAAAAATTGGAACAAAAATGAGACATTCATCAGTCATTCGACAATGAACAAAAAAAGGTTTGCTTAGCCATAGCAGGAAGATGTTCATTGAGGATATACACATAGAGAACACATAACTGAGCCAAGCTTTCTGGTTTGAGTTGCCCATTGTGTTCTACCAACCAATAGAAATTAAAATTTATTATTATTATGAAAATAATTTCAGATCAAAGGATCTGAACAGGCAGTTTTCAGATGAAGAAATCAAACCTATCTATAGGCATATGAGAAAGTGCTCTAAATCACTTTTAATTAGAGAAATGCAAATTAAAACAACTCTGTGGCACCTATCAGATTGACTAATATGACAAAAAAGAAAAACGATAGATATGGGAAAATCGGGACACTAAAGCATTGTTGGTGGAGTTGTGAATTGATCCAAGCATTCTGGAGAGCAATTTGGAGCTATGCTGAAAGAAAACCAAAGTGCACATCATTTGATCCAGCAATGCTGGATCTACTAGATCTGTATCCAAAGAGATCATAAAAAGGGAAAAGGACCTACATGTGCAAAAATATTTGTAGCAGCCCTTTTTGTGGTGGCAAGATATTGGAAACTGAGGGAATACCCATCAAATCGGGAATAGTTGAACAAACTGTGGTATATGAATGTAATGGAATACTATTGTTCCATAAGGAATGATAAGCAGGCAGATTTCAGAAAAACCTGGAAAGACTTGTAAGAATGCAAAGTGAAATGAGAAGAACCAGGAAAACATTGTACACCCATCAGCAACATTGTGTGATGACCAACTACAAATAACTCCCCTCTTCTCAGCAACACAATGATCCAAAACAAGTACAAAGGACTCAAAGAAAAATGCTATCCTTATCCAAACAAAGAACTAATGGACTCTGAATGCAGATTGAAGCATAACATTTTCCACTTATTTTATTCTTTCTTTTTTTTCCTTTTAGATCTGCTTTTTCTTTCATAACTGTGACTAACATGGAAATATTTTTACATGATAGTACATCTATAAACTATATCAAACTGCCTTTTCAGAACTTTTCAGAAAGTTCCAAAAAAATTTGGAACTCAAAATCTTGTAAAAATGAATGCCAAAGATTTTCTTGACATATAACTGGAGAAAATAAAATATTATTTAAAAAAAGAAAAAATATTTTGATCTCAGGAGCTCCCTGAAATGATCTTGGGGACCCCCAAAGGTCCACACACCATACTTTGAGAACAGCCTGTATAGGACCTTCTTGTTCCAGTGTAGAGTTGATAAGGTAACCTCTGAAATCCCTTCCAGCTCTGTGACTCTGTTATTCTACGATTAATTTCATCCCCCATAACCTTATTTTTTTTTTTTTAGAAAAATCCATTTCTATTGATGTCTTTTGTTTTTTATATCATCATAGTTTTCCCTAGTTTTCCCCTTTTCTCCTCCAGAAAGCCATCCCATATACTCCACAGCCTTTTAAGCCAATCTTACATTCTAAAACTGACAAATTGTGAAAGTGAGTGACATCATTATTTTAAACTATCTAAATTATAATTCACTGTGATATTATAATAATCAATATGATATAGATGAGGTCTCATACCCTGCTTCTACTGTTAGTAACGATGTAACCTTGAGCAAGTCACTTCCCTCTTTATAACTTATTTCCTTCACCCACAAAACATGCTTTCTGCTAGCTGATTTCCAAGTTTCCTTGCAGTCCCATGAGTCTGTGACTTTAACTCTATAACTGGAGGTCTCATCCAAATTTTCTTTCACATCAATTGGTATTACTTGCTCATTTCTACCTTTTCCACACTAATTCTCATTCCTGACAAATAATATTCCTCTTTCCTACAGCCCATCCTACACCAAAGAGCAGTGAGCTTGATGATAATGAAAGATCTGGAAAACAGAATCTCAGGATCAGGAGGGACTTTCAGGAGCCATCCAGTCCAATTCACACCTGAAAAAGAATCATTTCTCTATCATAACCAGTAAGTGGTGACTAATTCTTACTTAAAGACATCCAGTTGAGGGAGAAACCCACCACCTCTTGAACAGGTCATTCTACTTTTGGATGACTGTAATTGTTTGGAAGTTTGGGTTTTTTTTAATTATATTATACCAAAATTTGCCACTTTGAATTTACCCATTTCTCTAGGTGCTGCTTTCTGGGGCCAAGTGAAACAAGTGTAATCTATTTTCCCTGTAACAGATTATCAAATGCCTAAAGTTAGCCATCATGCTTCCCTTAAATCTTCTCCTCTGTGTTAAATACCTTCAATTCCTTCAATCAAGACACTTCACCATCCTAAATGCCCTCCTCTGCATACTCTCTAATTTAGGACCATAGGATCACAGATCTAGAGTTGAAAATCAGCTTATGGATTGTGGTTGTTATGGGAATTTTAAATTTCTTTTTATTAATTCTTATTCTGTGGAGCTCGGGGCCATTCCTCCTGCGACTTCTGGTAAACCAAAAACCTACCTTCTGTTAATACTAATCTCACCTGACCAAAACTTGATTCCTGGAATAATAACGTTAAGGGAAGACTGACATTCCTTTGATAAAAGCCAAAGAACGGTTTGAGATGTCCAAAGTCTTTTAATCATTTGTTAGCTCCCCAACTGTGTGAAAAAGGATTTCCTTGATGACGGTATTCCCAGTTTTCTTCCCCCTCAGTCAGCCTCTGTGAAGCCTAAATGTAGTTTAATCCATTATCTGACTTACCTTACCTATAGTCTGTTTTAATTAGGTTTATTTCCCTAAGGGAGGTATGAAGTTATGACTTCGCATAATTAAATTTGTTCCATTTATGACATTGAAGGAAGCATAGAATTATGATTCTCTCTTTTCTTTAACGTTCATGGCCTAAGAGGAATGTACAAAACTGCAATATGTAGTCTGTCACTCTGATATAATTTTGTCTACAAGAGGTCTTGGAATCCTAATCTTTGTTCAGGTTTACATTTTTGTTTGAGACCTGAATCTATACTTAAACGTAATAGTAAAACCTAGATTTTTACCTCTATAATTTCTGTATTGTGGTAGATATTTTGACAGCAATCACCTACCACATGAACTCAGAAAGGAGATATTTCTCCCATAACATGGTAGGGACGTTATTCTAGCTCCTGATACCCACCTCCATGCAAGAAAGGCTAGTTTTCCTTAGAAAAATATTAAAGCTTCTTTAAGGCTTGATTGAGAGGCTTAGGGCTATTAATATAATTTCCTGGTCTGTTGAATACTAAGCAGGCACAAGGAGCTGCAGACACAGTCTGATACTTAGCTGGCAGACCACAATGGACAGCTAAGGGGGGGGGGGTCACTTCTCTCAGTCAGACGTCCTCAGTGTATCTTTGTTGAATATCCTCCTGCACTGGCTAAGTAAACCTTTTGTTAACTGTTGAATGACCAATGAACGTCTCATTTTGTTCCAATTTCAAAGATAAACTACCAGGAAACTTGCTTAAGTCAAGTTCAACCCAGAACAAGGTCCATTTGGTCCAACTCCCTCATTTTATTTTTAATTTATTTTATTTTATTTTTTGGTTTTTTGGAGGGGGAAGGTAGGGCAATTGGGATTAAGTGACTTGTCCAAGGTCACACAGCTAGTAAGTGGTAAGTGTCTGAAGCCGAATTTGAACTCGGGTCCTCCTGACTTCAGGGCTGGTGCTCTATTCACTGCACCATCTAGCCACCCCCAACCCCCTCATTTTAAAAGACAAAGAAATTACAACTCATAGAGAATAAATAATATGCTTAGGGAGGAAGGAAATAAGCTTTTATTGAGTATCTACCATGTACCAGTACCAAGTACTTTACAAATATCTCATCTGATCTTTACAAGAACCTGGGAGGTAAGTTTTATTACATTTAAGGAAACTGAGGCACAAAGAGATTAAGTGACTTGCCCAGGGTCAGAAAGCTAGTAAGTGTCTAAGACAGGATTTGCACGCAGGTTCTATGGCTTCAAGTTCAGTGTCTTTTCCCCTAAAAGACAGTGCCCTAAATTGAAAACAATGCTCTACACTGTGTTCTGATCAGGGCAGAGTAACATGGAACTATCATTTCCTTGTTCCCTGAAGCTACTCCTGGTTGCATTGAATGTTAAAGGGCCTTAGGTTGGCAGTAGGCACTACAAAAAGGAGAACAAATGTTCCAGGCAATTACTCCAAAGGAAACAGAAGACTCTTCTTCTGGAAGATGCAAAGGCATCTAAATAAGACACTTAGTTCTTGAATCTTTCATGCAAATGAATGAATGATATTTATTTAGAGCTTATTATATGCTGAGCACTGCGCTAAGTGCTAGAAATACAAATGTTTCCTTCCCCCGAGAAGCTTACATACTAATGGGTAAGGAGGGAACAACATGTAGGGGAGTAGTGTCTTGGGAAAGTGTCTTGATCTGGGAAGTCAATCACAGTGTGAGTGGAGTCATGTAGCAGGCAACTGACATGTCCTTTCCAGAAGCAAGGGTCGTAATAATTTGATTACAATTCCTGGAGCAAGTAGAGGAGGGTACTGAGAAGGATGGTGGGTGCATAGGTTTGTAGGTCCTAGGAAGCAAGAAAATGCTAGGGTAGATGGCTGAAATGGGATGTGAAGCATGGTCTACCATGGAGTTGGTTAGATAGTGGGCCTTGACATAGGAAAAAGTGACCCTTAAAGCAACATGTGGCCACACTGGTGAGGAAGACTTCCTAAGCAGGTCTTGAATATTATCCCTGGGGGCGCTGATGGAACTTGGGTTAAATGCAATCATTGCTAGACACAGGAGAAAGGATAAAAAAATCCTTGTGATCCTCTTCAATCTATCACAACCCTCAAACTCTTGCTTAACTTACTTATTAAGCTGCTACAAGTAGAGAAGGGTCATAGAGAATCCCAAATAAAACTAGAAATAAAGGTTTGTGCTACATGAAGTCTTACAAGTAAGTGTAACTCCAGGATCCCAACATGAATTACATGCAACTCCTTCAGACTTCTCCACCTGGCACTGTGCTTGTTCAACCAATGACCTTTGGGCACCAATGAGCTGCTCTGTAGCCAGCATAAACATATAGGAAAAAGTACAATTCATCAGAGGTATCAGTTTTGCCTTGTAACCTTTCACTTAAAGAGGATTTTTATTCTTTATATGGTGGCATTCAGTACCTAGCAGTGTTGTGCATATAGCATATATAGAGGTCTTTCCTTAATAAATGTTTATTGTACTGAATTAAATTCACCTCAGCCTCCCCATCTGCAACAAGTATAGCCACAAACCTCATTATAAAGATAATCTCACAACATATCTATGAATAAATGAACAAATGAAGGAAGGAAGGAAAGAGAATTTTATCAAGTGCTTACTCTGCGCCAAGCATTGTGCCAAGTGCTGGGGACATAAATAGAAAACCAAGACAGTCTCTACTCTCAAGGAGCTCACAATCTAATTGGAGGAGAAACTATATATAGTTTGCTGTGGCAGATCATAAGGCAGTACATGGGATTCTAAAGGGCACAGTGAAAGGACTGATAGTAGGGCCCAGGTTCCTCCATCTTACCAGAAGGTTATAGCTGGTGACTTTCTATTCAACCAAGTGGAGTGAGAGGCCACGTTACAGGGATTACTATCCCTGTTTTAGGGCAGCTAGGTGGTGCAGTAGAAACAGAGCTGGGCCTGGAGTCAGGAAGACTCATCTTCCTGAGTTCAAATCTGGTCTGAGACACTGTCTGTGTGACCCTGGGCAAGTCACTTAACTCTGATTGCCTCAGTTTCTTCATCTGTAAAATAAACTGAAGAAGGAATAGCAAATCACTCCAGTATCTTTGCCAAGAAAACCCCAAATGGGGTCACAAAGAGTCAGACATGATTGAAAACAACTGAACAACAACATTCCCATTTTGCTAATGTGAAAACTACTTGCCCAAGATCACATACATTTTCCATCTTTTCTTTCTCTTTCTACTGTATCATGCTTCCTCTCAAAGCAGCCAATTCATTTTCACCGTCATCAGAGCTATTGTTTTGCAAAGTGGGCCTCCATCCAAGCCACAGACAAGAAACAAGTCTTGAAACAAAGGATTGCTACAAACTGATTCAGCCACTTTAAGCAAAGAATCTAAGGTACAAAGGGAACTGTTCCCATTTCATGCCTGAAGTGATACAGATACCCATAGCTATGCACACAAGGGGGCCAAAGACCTACTAGCTTGTGAATAAAATGAGAGACTAAAGTGAAAAGACCAACGGTTTTGTAATTGGGATCATGATTCAGATAGAGAGAAGCAGAAAGACTGTACTAATCAATAAATGTGAAAGTATCAAATTAAGTACCTGGAGTAGGAATGAGAAGGCCAATCCTCACTGAGAACTGGTCATCCATAAATGCCTTGATTCTGTACAACTGCCAGGTTTTCATGTGGACACAGTGAATCTAGTCCTGGGATTTGTCCATAAAACTTCATACTACTCATCTGATTTGCACTCAATGTGTTTTTTCTAGAAAGTAAAGCAGATCCTTTAGAGACAGAGAACAGAGAAAGGTGAGACAGAGATAGAAACAGAGGCAGAGAGACAGTATCTCCTAGCACCAGGGCCACTACTGGTGCAACAGCTATTATTACCATGATCTTGTTAGAGATAATGTTGAGAGGAAGAAGGAGGAGTCTGTTAACTGCAACACCTCCCCAGCCCCCAGCCCCCTCACATCTGTTGGCTAAACCAGGTTAAAGTCTGATCCTTTAAGAGACTTTAAACTTCTTAATCTTCCAAAGTTCCTCAGAAGGTGACGTTTAAATCTCTTTTGAGTTACTTGCTTCAAATTGCTTGCTTCAATTGACCTGCTTTTAAATGAGTCTTGGCTAAAAGTGCTGGTTTGGTATCACTGTACCTCTGAACAAGGAAACCAGAAATTCCTTATGGTTGAAAAGAATAAGACAATGCAATCTAGAACCAGCAAGGATGGTATAGTAGGAAGTTCCCTGAATCTGAAATCCAAAGGCCTGGGTTTGAATCTCAGCTTTGCTACTAACTACCTTGCATCAAGCATGGCAGAGGGAGAGACAGTTACCATATGGCAATTAGAATAATAGTCTGGGAGTCAGGAAATGCAAAATTTAAATCTCACCTCCAATACTTACTAGCTTATATTCTTTCTTCTCCAATCCATCCTCCACTCGGCCACCAAAGTGATTTTCCTAAAGCAAAGGTCTGGTAAAGTCATTCTCCTATTCATTAATTTCCATTATTTGGCACCTGAAACTCTTAACTCCATCCATCATGTCCGTACCTCAGCGACTTTGCATTGGCTGTCCCCCTTGCCTAGAATGCGTTCTTTCATCGTCTATGCTTCTAAGAATCTCTGGTTTCCCACAAGACTCAGTTCAAATATTACCTGCTGCATCAGGTCTTTCCCAGTCCTCTCAGTGCATAGCCCCTTCCCTCCTAAGTAGGAGGTCACTTGAGACAATGTGAAAGCCTTCAGTGCCTCTGTCTATAAGATGGTAGTCAGAGAAAAATATTCATGTGCATGTTTATAAAGTTTCTTTCTCCTTCCATCCAAAATAAAAAAGAGAGATAACTGAAATCTCGCAAGAGGTGAAAGGACTTCTCAGAAACTTCCCAGAAGTGGTGTGACAAAAAGAGAGATAGACAGACAGACAGACAGAAATAGAGACAGAGAGAAACAGAAACACAGAGACAGGGAGACAGAGACAGAGAGACACAAAGAGACACAGACTGAATGAGAGACTGACATGTTCAGACAGACAGAGAAGAGAGAGAAGAGATTGAGAGACAGAGACAGGGAACAGAGAAAGGTGAGACAAAGATAGAAACAGAGACCAAGAGACCACAGGAGAAAAATCCTTCTCATAGCACCAAGGCAACTGCTGCTGGTGCACCTGCTATTATTATCATGATCTTGTTAGAGATAATCTTGAAAGCAAGAAGGAGGAGTCTGTAACTACACCCAATCTGCTGAATCACATACTGATTGTTACAGTAAAGCACTTTGTGAACATTATGGTGCTTTGTAAATGTCGACTAATAGAATTACCTCTCATGGTTCATATTTGAAACTAGGTCCCTGTTTTTGATCCAGGCTGTGAAGGGTTTTATGTACCAAATAGAGGAGTTCATAGTTTATCCAAGATGCAATTACTGAATAGTAAGAAAAGCTGTGTTCAAGTCCCATCTCTTACAAATCTTTGCGTTTGTATCAGCTTTGGACAAATCACTTATCCTACATTGGAGTCAATATCCTCAACTGCACAATGAGGCTTTGGATTAGATGACCGCTGATGCCCTTTCCAGCTCTATGTCTAGGATCTAGGATCCTGCTCAAACCTGTGCTTACGAATATCAGTCTGTCAGCTATAGAGAATGAAATAAGGGGGGATAGATTGGTTGACCAACTTGAAGGCTATGGCAATAGACTAGGTCAGTGGTTCTCAAAATGTGGTTAGGGGATCCATAGGCAAAACCAAGACCCTTTCAGGGAGTCTGTGAGTTTAGAACTATTTTCATAATATCACTAGGGCATTTTACTTTTTAAATTTTTTAAAAAATTTATTTACTATTAGTTTACAACATTCAGTTCCATAAGTTTCTGAGTTTCAAATTTTCTCCTCTACCCTGCTCCATGGTGGCATGCAGTCTAATATAGGTTCTACATATACCTTCACATTAAACATCAGTCAAGTTGTAAAGAACTATTATAACCAATGGAATGAATAACGAGAAAGAAGAAACAAAACAAAATGAAAAATAAAGAGAGTGAGTAGTTTGCTTCAATCTGCATTCACACTCCATAATTCTTTCTCTGGATGTGGATATCCTTTTCCATCAATAAGTCCTTTGGAGTTGTCTTATAACCTTGTATTGCTGAGGAGAGCCAAGTCTATCAAAGTCAGTTATCACAGATACATTGTATTATATAATTGTGTATAATATTCTCCTGGTTCTGCTCTCCTCACTCAGCATCAGTTTATATAAGTCTCTCCAGGTTTTTATGAAGTCCTTTTGCCCCTCATTTCTTATAGCACAGTAGTATTCCATTACATTCATGTACCACAACTTGTTTAGCCATTCCCAAATTGATGGGCATCCCCTTGATTTCCAATTCTTTGCCACGACAAAAAGAGCTGCTATAAATATTTTTGCGCATACAGGTCCTCCTCCCAACTGTATGATCTCTTTGGGATACAGTCTTAGAAGCGGTATTACTGGGTCAAAGGTTATGCCCTTTGGGCATAGTTCTAAAATGGTCTCCAGAATGGTTGAATCAGCTCACAACTCTACCAACAATGCATTAGTGTTCCGATTTCCCAACATCTTCTCCAGCATGTATCATTTTCCTGTTTTGTCATGTTAGTCAATCTGACCAGTGAGATGTCGTACCTCAGAGTTGTTTTGATTTGCTTTCACTGATCAATAGTGATATAGAGCATTTTTTTTCATATGCTTATAGATGTCTTTAATTTCTTCCTCTGAAAACTGCCTGTTCATATCCTTTGATGATTTATCAATTGGAGAATGACACATATTCCTATGAATTTGACTCAGTTCTCTGTATGTCTTAGAAATGAGGCCTTTATTAGAGAACACTGGTTGTAAAAATTCCCAA
The DNA here is from genome assembly GCA_028646515.1 of Pseudochirops corinnae. Classification (NCBI taxonomy): domain Eukaryota; kingdom Metazoa; phylum Chordata; class Mammalia; order Diprotodontia; family Pseudocheiridae; genus Pseudochirops; species Pseudochirops corinnae. Next base: position 147,480,430 of record CM053588.1, read on the forward strand.
TTCTCTGCTAATCTTGGTTACATTGGCTTTGTACAAAAACTTTTCAATTTAATGTAATCAAAGTTATCCATGTTACATTTCATAATGCTCTCTATCTCTTGTTTGGTCATAAATCTCCATAAATCTTACAAGTAACCTATTCCTTGTTCTCTCAGATTGCTTACAGTATCAGCCTTTATATCTAAATCGTGAACTCATTTAGACTTTATTTTGGTATACAGTGTAAGATATTGGTCTATGCCCCGTTTTCTGTCATACTATCTTCCAGTTTTCCCAGCAGTTTTTGTCAAATAGTGAGTTCTTATGCCAGAAGCTGGGGTCTTTGAGTTTATCAAACAGTAGATTACTATAATAATTGACTACTGTGTCTTGAGTACCTATTCTATTCCACTGATCTACCACTCTGTTCCTCAACCAGTACCAAGTAGTTTTGATGACTGCTGCTCTATAATACAATTTAAAATCTGGTATGGCTACGCGACATTCCCTAGCATTTCTTTTCATTAATTCCCTTGATATTCTGGACCTTTTGTTCTTCCAGAAGAATTTTGTTACTATTTTTTCTAGCTCTATATAATATTTTTTTTTGGTAGTTTGATTGGTATGTCATTAAATAGGTAAATTAATTTAGGTAAAATTGTCATTTTTATTATAATAGCTCAGCTTAACCATGAGCAATGGATGTTCTTCCAATTATTTAGATCTGACTTTATATGTGTGAAAAGTGTTTTGTAATTGTATTCATATAGTTCCTAGGTTTGTTTTGGCAGGTAGACTCCCAAATACTTTATAATGTCTACAGTAACTTTAAATAGAATTTCTCTTTCTATTTCTTGTTCTTGGGCTTTGTTAGAAATATATAGGAATGCTGAGGATTTACGTGGGTTTATTTTATATCCTGCAACTTTGCTAAAGTTATTTATTATTTCAAGTAGTTTTTTACTTGATTCTTTAGGATTCTCTTAGTATATAATCATGTCATCTGTAAAGAGTGATAACTTAGTCTCTTCTTTACCTATTCTAATTCCTTCAATTTCTCTTTCTTCTCTTATTGCTACAGTGAACATTTCTAGTACCAAATTGAATAATAGGGGTGATAGTGGGCATCCTTGTTTCACCCTTGATCTTAATGGAAATGCATCTAGCTTATCCCCATTACATATGATACTTGCTGATGGTTTTAGGTAGATGCTACTTATCATTTTAAGGAAGACTCCATTTATTCCCATACTTTGTAGTGTTTTTTAATAGGAATGGGTGTTGTATTTTGTCAAAAGCTTTTTCTGCATCTATTGAGATAATCATATAGTTTCTACTAGTTTTATTGCTGATATGATTGATTATGCTGGTAGTTTTCCTAATAATAAACCAGCCTTGCATTCCTGGAATAAATCTTACCTGATCAAAGTGTATTATTCTCATGATAAGTTGCTGTAATCTTTTTGCTAATGTTTTATTTAAAATTTTGTTATCTATATTCATTAGGGAAATTGGTCTATAATTTTCTTTCTCTGTTTAGGCTCTTCCTGGTTTAGGTATCAGTACCATACTTGTATCATAAAAAGAACTTGGTAGGACTCCTTCTTCTCCAATTTTCCCAAATAGTCTATAAAGTATTGGAATTAATTGTTTTTTAAATGTTTGATGGAATTCACTTGTAAATCCATCTGGCCCTGGAGATTTTTTCCTAGGGAGTTCATTGATGGCTTGTTCAATTTCTTTTTCTGACATGGTATTATTTAGATATTTTACTTACACTTCTCTTAATCTAGGCAATTTATATTTTTGTAAATATTCATCCATTTCACTAAGATTGTCAAATTTATGTGCCTATAATTGGGCAAAATAATTCTTAATTATTGTTTTAACTTCCTTCTCATTGAAGGTAAGTTCACCCTTTTTATTTTTTATACTGGTAACTTGATTTTCTTCTTTCTTTTAATCAAATTGACTAAAGGTTTATCAATTTTATTGGTTTTTTTCATAAAACCAACTCTTAATTTTATTTATTAGTTCAATAGTTTTCTTAATTTCAATTTTATTAATCTCTCCTTTGGTTTTCAGTATTTCTAATTTAGTATTTAGTCGAAGATTTTCAATGTTCTTTTTCTAGCTTTTTCATTTGTATGCCCAATTCATTGATCTCTTTCTCTATTTTTTTTCACGTAAGCATTGAGAGATACAAAATTTCCACTAAGAACTGCTTTTGCTGCATCCCATATGTTTTGGTATATTGTCTCATTATTGTTATTCTCTTGAATGTAGTTACTGATTGTTTCTATAATTTGTTGTAAGATCCACTTATTCTTTAGGATAAGATTATTTAGTTTGTAGTTAGGTTTTAGTCTATCTTTCTTTTTTTTTAAAATTTTATGTTTATCTTTAATTTAGTTTATTTTAGTTTACAACATTCATTTCCACAAGATTTTGAGTTACAAATTTTCTCTGCGTCATTCCCCTACACCAAAACAGCAATCCCACTGAATACTCCCTCTGCCAATCTGCTCTCTCCTATATCCTTCTCCATCCCCCCTCCAACTTTCCAGTAGGGTAAGATGGATCTCCATAACCCAGTGCCTGTATATCTTATTTCCCAGTTGCATGTAAAATAATAATAATAATAATAATAATAATAATAATAATTTTTTAAACATTTGATTTTAAAACTTTGAATTCCATATTCTTTCCTTTCTTCCCTCATCACCCCTCCTTACTGGGAAGATAAGCAATTCTATAAAGGTTGTACATGTGTAGTTATGCAAAACATTTTCATAGTGGATGTATTGTGAAAGACTGACTATATGTCCCTCCATCCTATCCTGCCCCCCACTTGTACTGTTTTCTACTTTGACCCTGTCCATTTTCAAGAGTGTGTGCTTCTAACTACCCTCCCCCCAAATCTGCCCTCCCTTCTATCATCCCTCCTCTTATCCCCTTTCCCCCTACTTCTCTGCAGGGTAAGATACCCAATTTAGTCTGTACATTATTTCCTCCTTAAGCCAAATTCAATGAGAGTAAGGTTGACCCATTCCCTTTTGCCTTCCTGTTCTTCCCCTCCTTTGCAACAGTTTTCCCTTGCCTCTTTTATATGACATAATTTGCCCTATTCTGTCTCTCCCTATCTCCTCTCATTATATTCCTCTCTCATCTCTTAACTTCATTTTTTAAATATCATCCCTTCCTATTCAATTGATCCTGTGCCTTCTGTCTGAGTATACCTGTATATATATATATATATATATATATATATACA
>CM053588.1:147484182-147531122 GCA_028646515.1 Pseudochirops corinnae
ATCTATTTTCTAGGTCAGTGGTTTTTCCAATGAGATATTTCACATTGCCTTCTATTTTTTTCATTTGTTTGGATCTGTTTTATAGTATCTTGATTTCTCATAAAGTCATTAGCTTCCATTTGCTCCAATCTAATTTTGAAGGAATTATTTTCTTCAGTGAGTTTTTGAAATTTCTTTTTCCATCTGGGCAATTTGGCTTTTTAAGGCATTCTTCTCCTCATTGGCTTTTTGGGCCTCTTTTGCCATTTGAGTTAGTCTACTTTTTAAGGTGTTATTTTCTTCAGTATTTTTTGGATCTCCTTCAGCAGGCTGTTGACTTGCTTTTCATTATTTTGTTGCATGATTATCATTTCTCTTCCCAATTTTTCCTCCACTTGTTGTACTTGATTTTCAAAATCCTTCTTGAGCTCCTCCATAGCCTGTAAGCAATTCATATTTTTCTTGAAAGCTTTTGATGCAGGAGTTTTGACTTCATTGACTTCTTCTGGTTACATATTTTGATTCTTTTTGTCCTCAAAAAAGGATTCTATGGTCTGATTGCACTTCCTCTGCTTGCTCATCTTGCCAGCCAGTTACTTGACTTTTGTGCTTTTCGCCATGGTAGAACTCTGCTTCCAGAGTGGAGAGAGCTATGTCTCAAATTGCTGAGGTTTTCACAAATGTTGTGAAAAGTCTGAGGAGGGCACCCTCTCTACAGACACCTCAAGCTCTGGCACACTGGCCACACACCCCAGGACCACCATCCAAGACCACAGTCCAGATCGAAGCAGGTCAAAGCAAGAGTGATTATCCTCCAAATGGTTGCTTGGTCCCCCTATGATCTGTGGGACAGGAGCTCTGGAGGCAGCCACACAGCAGTAGCCGTGGCCACCACACCTCTGCCACCTCTCACCCCGGGGTCAGGGGCTGGACTATGCTCTTGCATCACCTGGTTCCAACAGAGCTCTCTACCAACCTTTTATTTTCTCTTTGGAGTTTATGGGTTGAGAAGTCTAGAAACTCCCATAGCTGCTGGTGATTCACTCTCCTGAAGTCTGCTATAGCCAATCTGTGCCACTGCTTGGGGTCCCTCACAGCTCAGAAGGGACCTGTGTTTGGCTCCCAGCTCAGTGCGATAGACCCTTCCTGTCAGCCTGCCAGGCTGTTGTCAGCGGGAGATTTGTTTCTCTCTGTCACTTTGTTCTGCAGCTCTAAAATTTGTTTAGTCATATTTTACAGGTATTGGAGGTGATTGGAATGGGAGCTCACCCCAAGTTCCTGCCTCTACTCTGCCATCTTGGCTCCCTGCAACACTAATTTTCAGTTGTTTTGTGGTGGTTGTTCTTTCCATGCACATTGTTGTAGCAATTGTGTATACTGTTTTCCTGGCTCTACTTACTTTGCTTTGCATCAGTTTATATCAATTTTCCCATGCTCTCTGAACTCATCATATTCATTATTTCTTACAATACAATAATATTCCATTACAGTCCTAAACTGTCATTTGTTTTTTAGTCACTAGCCAGTCCATAGGTATCTACTTTGTTTCCAGTTCTTTATTAATACACACACACACACACACATCATATATATTGCTACTATAAATATTTTGACGTATATGGATCCTTTCTTTTTGTTCCCAACTCCCTAGGGGTATATGCCTAGCAATAGAAGCTCTGAGTTGATGCATCATAGACTTTTAGAGGTAGGAGGGATCTTAGAGGTCACTTAGTTCTTGGACAAGTCACTTATTTTCTCTGGGTCTCAGTTTACTCATCTGTAAAATGAGATTAATAGACTAGATAAAGTCCAAGGTCCCTCCCAGTTATAAATCCTATTATAATATTTATATGTATGTATATATATATATATATATACACACACATGCACACACACACACACACACACATATATACATATAATATATTATATTCCCACCTGATGTAATACAAGAACCTACCTAGTCAACAAGAATTTGTTAAATATTTACTTTATTCCAGGCACTATGTTAAGTTCTAGGAATATGAAGAAAGGTAAAAACATTGTTTGTGACCTCAAGAAGCCCACATTCTAATTGAGGAGAAAAGCATGTTAAAAAAAAACTTAGTACAAACAATTTTTGTTGTTCAGTCATTTTTCTGTCATGCCTGACTCTTCATGACCCCATTTAGGGTTTTCTTGACAAACATACTGGAGTGGTTTGCCATTTCCTTTTCCAGCTCATTTTACAGATAATAAAACTGAGGTAAACAGAGTTAAGTGACTTACCCAGGGTCACACAGCTGGTAAGCATCTGAGGCCAGATTTGAACTCATAAAGATGAGTCTCCCTGCCTCAAGGCCTGGCACTCGGTCTACTGCACCTTCAGATGTCCAAGAGCTTTGTAACTGGGGTGAAGATACACCTAGTTTAAAACCCCAACAGCTCTCCTTCCCGGCTTCCCACACCTCCTTCAGATCCTAGCTGCTACAAGGAGCCTCTCCCGGTCCTCTCCAATGCTGGTGCCTTTCCTCGGTTGTTTATCTCCAGCTTATCCTGTTTACATCTTGTCTGTATGTCGTTTGCACGTTGTCTCCCTCATTAGGCTGTGGACAGGGCCTATCTTTTGCCTTTTTTAGTAGGCTTTGTATTCTTTGTATGAGGCAGCTAGGTGGTGTGGTGGATTAGAATGCTGGGCCTGGATTCGGGAAGACCCTGAGTTCAAATCCTACCTCTGACACTTAGTAACATGTGACCTGGAGCAAGTCACTTAACTTCATTTTCCTCAGCTCTAAAGGAAGAGATTAGACTAATTGACCCTTAAGGTCCTTCCTTTTCTAAATCTCTCATTTATGATCCTAACTACGCCACTTGTCCTCTGACCTCTGGCACTTAACGTCCCCCACGCATGTTTTCTTTTCATATAAAATTCAAACAACACTACCAATCTCTGTGCCTCACAAAGTGTTATGAGTGAGAAGCTGGATTGTAGGCACAGTTAACTTCCAGTTTTCTTACACCCAAAGCAGCATTATTGATTCCCTGGGATGGCACAAACTACATCACTATAAGGATTTCTGGGCACCTGCCATGTATAAACCTGGCACTTAGAGTACATTAAGAATTGAGGCTTTTTCTGCCCATCAGTTGGGGAATGACTTGAACAAGTTGTTATATATGATTATAATGGAATATTACTGTGCTATAAGAAATGAACAGACTGATTTCAGAAAAACCCGGAAAGACTTATATGAACTGATGTAAAGTGGAGTGAGTAGAACATTGTACATGGTAACAGCAACACTATGTGATAATCAACTGTGGATAATTCCAAAGGACTCATGATGAAAAATGCTATCTACTTCCAGGGAAAGAACTGGTGGAGTCCGAATACAGATTGAAGCATACTATTTTTCACTTTCTGTGTGTGTATGTGTGTGTGTGTGTGTGTGTTTCCTTTGGGACTGTGTCTTCTTTCATAATATGACTAATATGGTAATATGTTTTGCATGACTAAACATGTATAACCTATATTAAATGCTTACCATCTCAGGGAGAGGGAAGTAAGGGAGGAAGAGAGAAAATTTGGAGCTCAAAAAAATTATTAAATGAATGTTAAAATTGTCTTTACATGTAACTGGGGGAAAAACAAAATACTATTTTTTAAAAAGAATTCCAACCTTTCATATCAATGTCTAACTCCATAGTGCAGACTGAATCAGTTCTCTCTCTCTCTTCCTCCAGCTTATCTGATCACTGAGGAACTAAAGTTCTTTCTATCAATGGTCCAGACCTTGAGTCAAGAATTATTCTCAGTGAAGCTTCCCCAGTTCAATGGTTTGCTTAGATTGTACACACTTACTTCCCCTGCATTATGAACCTGCTTCTTTCTGGGTAGAGCCCCTCCAATTAATTCTCCTTATCTGTTCCAGTTCCCTTAAAGTTTTTTCAGCTTCCTGCTCTACACAGCTACCAACCCTAAATCCATTAACCCCTCTTACTTCATACTTTCTGTGCCCACAGACATTCTAAAAGCCCCAAATGTCTTCACAAGCTTGTTCTCCTCTACTTGTGTCCCAGGTAGCTATCCTACAAGACAGCCAGTTCTATAAAGGAAGGGACCACACCTTATCTCAACTGTGTTTCTCCCCTGAAGCCAAGCAAGAGGCTCTTTGCAGAAAAGCTGCTGACTGAATGGGGATTTTGGAGTAAAATTTGTTGAATTATCTTGGATCTCCATATTCCCCCCTAGAGTCATTTCTATCAAATACATAACTCTTGGTCTGTGGTCTCAGTACCAACATTGACACAAACAATGTTTTGTTCAGAATTGTGATTTCATCAGTCTAGAAAACTTCTGCTATGGAAACGCCTTTACCAATGAAGATTGGCAGCTATATTTGAGAGAGTGGGTAGCTTACCCACGGGCACATAGCTAGTGTGTGCCAGATGCAGGCATTGAACCCAGTTCTTATGCATCTTAAATCTGCTGCAGTGAATCTCTCAGAGTCAGTCAGTCAACTAGTATTTATAAAGTGCCTACTATATGCCAGACACTGAGTCAAAGTGTTTAAACAAACAACACTTTTCCTAAAATCGTGTTTTGATACGCTTAAGCAGAAAGACTTCACAAGGGCGTCCAAAAGACAAAAACAAATAAAAGCTGGAAGCCAGAAAGTTAAAAAGCAGTCAACAATTAGGTTCCCTGGGGTCTTAGGAATGAGGTTTTCTGTTGCCCAAAGGGCCACAACTGGGTCCTAGATTAATCCACCTGAGGAGAAAATCAAATCTAGCTGCTCCAGGGTTGCCCCATAAACTCTTTGTTTGCCACAATCTCAGTTCATGCTGGGGGGGGGGGGGGGGGTAGGGAGTTGAATGCATAGCTCTCCAGTTCCTGGACCACAATGGGGAAACCTTGAGCTCTTCCTGATTCCAAGCCTGACATACTAAACCACCCATGCTGACTCAGAAAAAGCATTGCCATCTCTGAAATCAAATTGTTCTTTAATTGTCCAGTCCCACCAAACCTGCCTTACTCTCAGTCTACCAATCAGTTTGGGGGAAGAGTTTTGCTAAAACCTACATTGAGAGAAGTTATCTAATGGCTAATGTGGAAAGTTGTTTTGCTTAATGACACATATTTTTAAATTTTATTTTTTTAATTTATGTGATGATATAAGTATTTCCATGCTAGAGTATAATAAAAAATTATCTATATGTACAGATTACATATTTTTTACATATTATTTTAAATAATATGCAAATATGTAAATATTTTAAAAAATAAAAAAAATTACATATTATTTATAACGGTTTTGTTTTTCTTGCTTACCTTCTCAATGGGTGCCAGATTGGGAGGGGGGGCGCAGTATTGAGGGATGATGGGAGGGAAAGAATTTGGAAAGCAAAATAAAATAAAATTGAATTTTTTAAAAAATAGAGCAGTCATCTGGTACACATTGGAGCCATTCACACAGACTGGAGACAAGAACAGTGATAATTAGAATACTATCTAATGTTGATGTTGGAGTTGCTGTGTTTTAGAGTGATGTTACGTCCTTCCCACACCAGGGCTGGCATTTAGAGTGGGGCTCTTGAGGTGAGCTTGTTTGGTCCTTATCCTCAATTCAGAGTTCACCAAGTATGTCATGAAGTGCCCTTTCAACCCCATTGTGCAGATGTGTAGGCCAAGGCAGCTCAACCCAAGGTTGCAAGACATGCCTGGGCAGAGCATGTCAAGCCCACAAGCATTCCCCACCCACAGCCAGATGCCCAGCACCGTCTCAGTGTATGAGTCTAAATTCTTACCTTAGAGACTTCCTCAGAGCACCGCCCTTGCTTGGAGGGGGAAGAGAACTCAGGAGAACAGTTTAAACCTGTGTGACTATAACTATGACCCAAGAAACTCAGGGTGCCAAAGAATGTACCATAACTAGGATGATGATGGTAAAGTACCAGATTTTCTAAACAGCTTCTGAAAGAAGGCCTTAGGATCATATGATCTGGATGTGGAACTGGAAGGAATCTTGAAGATCATCTACCCTAAATCCTTTCTTTTACGGATGATGGAACAGGCTCAGAGATACTGACTAGCCTGGGGTCACACAGCTAGGAAGCTTCTAATTTGAACTCAGGCCCTCCTTAGTCTAGGTCTGGCCCTTTTTCTGGTATAACAAAAATCAACCCTAATAGATTTTGATATTTGTCTCTCTATCTTGAGCATGATCACATCCAAGAGAACCTCATTAGAATAAGCCCACTTCTCATTATACTCTTCATTCTCTCATTACTTGTTAGACCATCAGAGCTGATTGTCACCCACTCTTTCAAGAACATATAAGCATTGAGTGGGTTCTGTGAAGGGTCTTTGGCATTCAAGAGTGTCACTGACCCCTTGTATTCATTTTTGCTAGCATGATTAATAAAATGATTAATTACCCAGAAATTACGTCACATCACTGAGAGTGCAAGGTTCTTGTTCAGGAGTAGATAGCCAGTATATGTCAGAGGCAGGACTGAACCCACATCTTCCTGACTCTAAGACCAACTCTCTACCCAATATACTCCAGTAAAAGCGATTACTAAACACACCTGTGATCTTATCTATGCAGGCATACCTTCCTTCCAGCAGTACAGATTACAACTCATATACGCCTAGCCATCCTGTAAGACTCTTACATATCAGATGAACGCATGTGTATACACATACACACATACATATATGCATGAACACACACATGTACTTCTAGTGCATTTGCCATAGGAGGTTCATCAAGTGTACTGGGCCCTCCCTCACTTTCTCTCAACAACACAAGCAAATAAACGGAGTGTGTGAATCTATTGAGCCACAGTGGATCACTGAGAAGTTAAGGGGCTTGCCCAGGGCTGGGCAGTCAGTATATGTTCAAGGCCCATCTCAGTAGCTCTTCCTCATTCTTACCATATGACTTGCTGGTCTTTTTCACTCTTATAGTTATGTCTTTGATGATCTTTTTTATTGTAATCTTATTTTGAAATTGCTTATTAGTAACGTATTAAAGCTTACTCATGCCCATTATGTGGCTCTCCACTGTCCTGAATATACATCTTGGGGGGGGGGGGGCAATTGGGGTTAAGTGATTTGCCCAGTGTCACACAGCTAGTGTCTGAGCCCGAATTTGAACTCAGGTCCTCCTGTCTCCAAGACCATTGCTCTATCCACTTTGCTACCTAGCTGTCATCTGAATACATATATTAAAAAACTAGAAAGCTAAAAAACAAATCTAGTAAGCATAGTAGAGGTGATACTAACAATCACAGAGGCAATAGATAAATTTGGAACCAAAAAAACCATAGAAATGATCAATAAAACTAAAAATATGGTTATTTGAAAAGATTGATAAAATTGATAAACCCTTGGCTAATCTGATTTAAAAGGAGAGAGCAGAAAATCAAATGAATAAAAAAGCAGATGAAAAAAGGAGAAATCACAACAAAACCTGAAGAAATGAAAAGGATAATCAGAACCTATTAGGTACCACTAGATGCTAATAAACTGGGCAGCCTCGGTGGGTAGAGTACAAAACCTGTAGTCAAGAAGACTCATCTTCTTGATTTCAAATCTGGCCTCAGAGCCTCACTTAACCCCATTTGCCACAGTTTCCACATCAGTAAAATGAAGATACGATGGAGAAGGAAATGACAAACCACTCCAACATCTTTGTTAAGCAAACCCTAAATGAGGTCACAGCATAAATGAAAAACAACTAAACAACAAAAATAATAAATTAATAAATAAATAATAAAACTGAGAACACACAAAAAAAGAATACCTTCAAAACTATAAACCACACAGACTATCAGAAGACCAGACAGAGAGTTTAAATAACTCAGTCTAAGAAAAGAACTATCAAAAGAAACTCGTATTTCTTTTTTATTTGAAACTTGTTTGTTTTTTGTAAAAGAATTACCAAAGGGGGAAAAGTTTCCTACTCCTGATGTGTTCACAGGAGAGCTCTACCAAATTAATGAAGAACAATTAGTACCCATGCTTCACAAATTATTCTCAAAAACTGAGAAAGAAAGCACCCTACAGAATCCCTTTATAGACAAACATAGTCCTAATACCTTAACCAGAGAAAGATACAACACAGAAAGAAAATTATAGACCAACATCATTAGTAACTTTTAACCAAAATCCTGTCAAACAGACTACAGTGATTTTTCCAAGAAATCATTCAATAGGACCAAGTGGAATTTATATGATAGATACAAGGATGATTCCTTGCATTGAGAAAACAATCAACATAATTAATCATATTTAAAAATAAAAACATCCAAAATCACATAATTACTCAATAGATGTTGAAAAAGCCTTTGACAAAGTACAACATTCTTTCTGCTAAAAACAGTCTAGGCATAGAGGAACCTTTTTAATATCATAAAAAGCACCTTTCTAAAACCAAAAATAAGCACCATATGAAATGAGGATTCTAATAAATCTGGGAGTGAAGCAAGGATATCTACTCTCCCCACTATTATTTGATATGGTTCTAGAAATGCTAACAATAAGACAAGAGCAGGGATTTAAGAGAACAAAGATTGGCAAAGAGTAAATAAAATTATCCCTGTTTGCTGATGATATGATGGTTTACTTAGAAAAGTCTAGGGAATAAGCCAAGACACTAATTAAGACAACAGTTTCAGCAAAGTTTTAGACTACAAAATAAATCCTCAAAAATAAATTGTATTTCTATACAATGACTTAAAAAACACAAGAAGCAATAATAGAAAGGGAAATCCCATTCCAAATAACTACAAAATACATAAAATATTTGTGAACCAACCTCCCAAAGCACACAAAAGACTTGATACATTCCATTGCAAAGTGTTCCTTAAAGAAATAGAGAGCACTGTAACTAGCTGGAAGAATATTTGGTGCTCATGGCTAGGCTGTACCAACGTAATAAAAATAACATACTACCAAAATTAATTTATACTTTTAAGGCTATACCATCAAATTACCAAAGGGATGCCTTATGAAACTTTATAGAATAATAACAAAATTCTTTGGAAAAATAAAAGATCTAGAATATCAAGGGAAATAATGAAAAGAAATATTGACGAAAGAGAAATAGCACTTCCATACCACAAACTATATCAAAAAGCAGCAATCATAAAAATTGCCTGATATTGGTTATAAAATACATCAGTGGAACGAACTACACAAAGAAGAATTAGAAAAAACAGAACTTAATAACCTTGTGTTTGGTGGATTGAAACACATAATTTATTTGGGGAAAACTAACTGTTTGATTAAAAAAATTCTGAGAAAACTAGAAAGCAGTCTGACACAAACGAGGCTCAGACCAATACCTTACACCATATTCCACAACATATTGTAAATGGATACTTGATCTTAATATTAAAGATCATACTACATAAAAATGTCAGAAGAAAAACAGATCATATACTTCATACAGGTATGGGTAGGAGACATTCTTAACCAAACAAGAGACAGAGGCAATTTAAAAAGATAGGACAGATAATTTAGCTTATGTGAAGCTTAAAAGTTTGCACAGACAAAATTATCCCATGTAGCATGAGAAGGGAAGTAGTTGCATAGAAACAAATTTTCGTATCAAATTTCCCTGATGAGAGTTTATATTCAAGATATATAAACAATTAATAAATAAAAATAAAACTAAGAGACATTTCCCAATGGATAACTGGTCAAAAGATATGAAGAAGTATTTCTCAAAAGAAGAAGTACAGAGTATTCACAACGACATGGACAAAATTTTCCAAATCACTAATAATAAGAGAAGCGCAAATCAAAATCACTTCGCACCCTGCAAAATTGTGAAAATGACAAAAATGTCAATAGTCGATGTTGTAGGAGGTGCAGAATGGCAGGCACACAAGTGTATCATCAGTGGAGTTGTGAGATGGCACAATAATTTTAGAAAGAAATTTGAAATTAGAAATGCAAATAATTATTACTCAAATGTCCATAACCTTTGAACCAGAGATTCCATTATTCGATTATTGGGTTTATACCCCAAGGAAGCCATCAATAAGAAGAAAGTTCTCAAATACACCAAAATACTTATAGCAGCATTTCTTGTGATAGCTAAGATTTGGAAACAAAGTTGATGCTCATCAGTTGGGGAAGAGTTAAACAAACTGAGGCACTTTAATAGAATACACACACATAAAATATAAAAACATACGTATATACATATACATATACATATATATTATATATGAAAGTTAAGTCAGCATTTTTAGTGAGAGCAAAAACTGGAAACATAGTGAGTGTGCACTTCTTTGGGAAAAATTGAAGAAATTGTTACATATGAATATGATAAAATATTATGTCATTACAAATTTAAGTAATTCAGAGAAACCTTGTATTAATTGACACAAAGTAAACAGAGCCAAGAGAATAATATTCAAAATGATTACCATAATTCAAAGGACAGCAATATTAAAAGATATCAGGGCTTTCGTTATTGCTGCTATGATCAGACATTAGTTATTGCATCAGATCAATGCAGCATCTAATCTTGACTCCAGAGGACTAACGAGAGAGGTGGTGGTTTACAGGTGTGTGTACACACCGTCAGACATGATCAATGTGTCTGCTGTTTTGCTTATAAGCATTTGTTTTAAGTCAAGATTCTAGGGCTTATTGGGATACGACAATAATTTGAAAAAAAAAAAAGCATAAAAATTTTAAAAGGAAAGAAATAAGCAAGTTATATAATCAGAAAAAGGGGGGAAAGGCTCTACACTTGTAATTAGGAGACCTGATTTGGGTGCTGGTTTTCCTTCTTAGTATTTTTTTATATCTTAGACAAGTCACCTAGGCTTTCACTTCCTCGGTTTCCTCATCTATGAAATGAGGTGACTAGATTAAATGATCTCTAGAGTCCTGGTACATAGTAGGCATTTAATATAGGATTATTGGTTGATTAATTGATTCCAATTGTAACATTCTATGATCCAGTGTAAATCCTGGATAATATCAAGTGGGGCATGACTCTGAAACTGATTTCCTATCTGTCCTTTCTCATCTTGGATCTAAGAAGCCACATGACCATGGCAAGGAACTGAACCAACTCTAGATGCTACATCAGAATTACAGGCTGTTATCATTTTATATTTTGGCCATTAGAAAAGTCATTCAATAAGCATTTGTTAAGCACCAAATAGGTGCCAGACACTGCGATAAATGCTAGGGATACATGGATAAAAATGAATTAATCCTCATCCTCAAAGAGCTTTCATATTATCAAGGGAAATAACATGGAGGTATGTATATTATGTTATGTGTATGTGTGTATAAATATGTGTGCATACATATGTATGTGTGTACATGCATATATGTAGATGTAAATATACATATGTACACACATATATTGAGCAAAAGCATAGTAATATCAGGGCAGGGGGAGGCACTGGCATCTGTAGGCGGATCAGAAAAGGCCCCAGGTAAAACGTGGTATTTGAAATCAACTCAGAAGGAGACCAGATATTCCAACAAGAGGACAAGGGGAACATTCTAGGGTATGGGGGACAACCAGCGCAAAGGCACAAGCAGAAGATGTAATTTCATGTGTGCAGGTCCATTTGGTTGGACTATAAAGTGAGTACCTGAAGGGACATGATGCATGTGGAAAAGCAGGCTGGTACTAGATTTTGAAGGGTTTTAAACGCCAAACATAGAAATATGTATGTGATCCTAGAGTGGAATAGAAAGGTGCTGGAGCCTTCTAAGCAGGGGACTGATATGGTCAGACCTATGCTTTAGGAATATCACTTTGGCAGTTGAATGGACATGGATTTGAGAGGGGGAGGTACTGGAGTTAAGAGGCTATTGCAATACTAAGATAAAAAGTGATGGCAGTCTCAACAATGGTGGAGTTTGTGTGAGTAGGGAGAAGGGCAGAAACGTGAGATGTGTTGTGGAGTTATAAGCAACAAGACTTGCCAATTGATTGGAAGTGGGAGAGCAAGGAAGCAAAGTGACTAAGGATGGTTTCCACTCCTGACAGAAACAGAGGGGTTTGGAGGAGGAGGAGGTTTGGGGGAAGAACAATGAGTTCCATTTGGAACATGACGACTTTGAGATGCCTATCCATTTGGAAATGTCTAAGAAGGTATTAGTGGTGCCAGAAACTCAAAAAAGGAAGAACAGGCCATTTATACTACCTTGTAGACAGCTCTTGATTGGCTCAGGCACACTTAGAACTTTATGGAAACCATGCTAATTATCAGAAGACAGAGATGAAAAGAAACTAATTCAAAGCATAGGTATGAAAGTTAGAGGCTTACACAGCAATTCTGCCTGTAGCATACCTATCTATGTAGATAGATGTAATTTTTTAAATTGTGCATTTAAAACACTCCTATTGCACCCAGGCCTCTGGCCATAGTCAATGAATAATACTTCATATTTCAAGTATAGACATTAAATGAAATTATACAGTAGCTTGACTCTCCATTCAAGAGAACCAACTGCCCAGTATTGTTCCATCTGTTAGCAAACACCAAACTGAAAAGCAGTCAAGGCATCCAAAAATATGTACTTTTTTATGGCTGCTTTTTATGCTGAGGATTGCATTTTCAAATTTTACAACTTGAATTTAAAGACCTTTATTCTCAAGTTGTTTGGAAAATTGGGTTTGACCTGTACCTACATGTACCCCCCTTCCCTTCCTCCATAAGCTTGTTTGATCTATCCATTGTGGCAGGAAACTCCTGGGCTCTGGAGCATGACTCAGCAGTACCTAGCCTCCTGGAATTTCAAAGGGAGATCCCAAAAGGTATGATCAGAGAGCTACTGGGTTGTTGTATTTTTTTTCACTTTGAAGATCAGAACCCAAAGATTATCTTTGTGGGCTTGTCCAACTATTCCTTCATTGCCTTTCAGTTCTGATACAGAGAAAAGTCCTTCTCCAAGACTTTTATGATTGTACAATTTTTGACATTTATGTTGGAACATGCTGGGTATCCGCACATGCTCACACAGATGCTCTAAACTACCATGGCATACTAGTACTTCCCTGATTTTCTATGTCACCATCTGGACTTCCTTCTGCTTTCTCCCAAGTACATTTGAAATGGTTCATTGATGCTTTTTTCTGTTTCTTCTTCTTTTGACATGGCATTGCTATCACTTTCCTCCCACCCTTCCCTCATAATTCTCTCTCCCCAAAAATAAAAGACCATCTTGCTAACAAATTAAAGTCAGGTAAAACAGATTAAAACATATTGGTGATGGCTGTAAATGTATGTCTCATTCTATACCTTTCTGCCAAGAGATGGGGAGCATGCTTCCTTGGCTAGTCCCCCTGGAGTCATGACTGTTCATTGCATTGACCAGAGTTCTTGTGAAGCTGTTTTCCCAATATTCCCACAGTCCTGAGTTCCTCTTCAGGATTGAGCCCAATTTAGCAAAATATGACTTCCTTACCTCAAGTCACACATCTGAGTTGCTTAGCCTTTATCTGAAAGTCAGCTTATTTCTGTGACTACTTTGACAGATCACATTGGAAATTAAAGAGTAGTTCCTTTTGCTTTTTAGCTCCCCAAATGCAGTTCATTGTAACATGAGAACAATTTCCTATTCTCATTCAGCTCTTGAGCCACCCAAGGAATCTGAGCCTGTTTTTGAGGAGCAGTATGCAAAGTGGCTCAGTGGATAGAGTGCTGGGCCTGGAATCAGGAAGACCCGAGTTCAAATATGACCTCAGATCTGAAGGAAAAGACTGAGGAAAGGCCACGTTAGGCTAGAAAAAAGGGTAGAGAGGATCTCTTACTAGCTGGGCAAGTCACTTACTCTGTTTGCTTTAATCCCCCAGAGAAGAATATGGCAAACCACTCCAATATCTCTGCCAAGAAAACCCCATGAACAGTGTTGATGTGTTATGGTCCACGGGGTTGTGAAGAGTTGGACACAACTGAACAACAACATAGGGGGCAGGAGAAGCAAAGGCTAGAAGGGATATATGGCAGACAAAGCTACATGGAGTTTAAAGCTAGAGTGGGTAGGATGTGGTACTTTAACTGGGCCCTGAAGGGGGGGAGGGTTTGCAGAGACAGAGGTGAGGAAGGAGAACACTACAGTCATAGAAGACAGCCTTACAAAGGCATGGAGACAGAAGATGCACATCCAGCAGGTTTGGCTGAAAGGAGGAAGGCATGATGGTAGTAATGGGTAATCAGCCTAGAGACATAGGTTGGAGCCACTTTGTTAAGGGCTTTAAAGCCCAGAGGCATTTTCATTTATCCTTGAGGCAATAAGGAGACACTGAGGCTTCTGGAGCAGGAGAATGGTACCTGTAGTTTAGTAATGTTAATTTTACAACTCTGTGGAAGAACTAAAGAAGGAAAAGGCAAGATGAAGAGAGACAGTTGGGAAGTTAACCCAGGAGAAAGGTGATGAGGACCCGGCTATGGATGCGTGAGTAAGAAGAAAGGGATGAATGCAAAAAAAAGTTTCGTTCTAGAATTGGCAAGCAAGAATGAGGAATACAAACTTCTTTGAGCCTCAGTTTCTTTACCTACAAGTTTCCTTTGGTGTTAGAGGTGTCACTTGGCCTCTTAAAGCCCACAACATTCTAAGCACACAAAAACCAAATTAAATGTAATTGGGAAATATTTAGCAAAATAGATAAAAATGCAAATCGAAAATAAATACAGATCTAACAGAACATAGGCAAGTCAACATGCGGTCCATAGAGACCTTTATATATAATGAGTTTGGCACCACAGCTCTGAGAAATATGTGACTCCACCCAGTGTGGATGTTCCTTCTACCAAAGCAACTCTCAGTGCCTCCACAACTCCTTATCATATTCAGTTCTTGTCCATGTGTTCCCATAAACCATCCAAACTCACTGAAGGGGACCAGTATACCAAATGGACTGTCCATCTGTTGTCTTCCATTCTCTACATGCAATCTGCTTTGCCATACACGCAGGTGTTGTCAATAAAAATGAAAGACTTAGTGATTTTTCTGGTTAGGCAGACTTTGAGACTCTCTTGGCTATAGAGGCCTTCACATTCAACTTCGGCTTTGCATATTTGTTTGGTCCTGATCCTAGACAGACAGTCCTGGACAAAGATCCTCACTACCCTTTGTCCAACCCAACATGGGCTTTTCCTCAGCCTTTTCCTACAACCCAGAAGGCCAGTCAAGCTCAAAGCCACCTGGGCACTCTAGGCAGCACGTTCCAAGCAAGATCTTTAAGACCTGGGGAATTCTGGGAAGTCTGACTGACTAGTCAAAAGTAACTTCCTACCAACTTCTGAGTCTTGAGTTTTCATGGCAGCACATATGGCAAAACAGGTTACATGCATAATTGGCCCACTCTCTTCTCTGATGATACATATCCAAAATAATGCCATTTAGATTAGCACATCTTAAACTGTGGGTGTCAACTCTATATGGAGTTGTAAAAAATTTGGCAATAGTAAAAAGTTTCTGTATGTGCAATGACCAAAAATTAATCAAAAATCAAACACGTAATGAACCGGAGGTGTTTCTGGCTACACTTGCCCAACTGGTATCACAAAACTCCAATGCAGCCTTGATTCTGAACACAAAGCATTCGCACTTTGCACTGTGCATGCCCTCAGGCCACACCATGCCAACAAATGCTGCTGAAACCCAAAACAGGGTCCTGAGCAGAAAAAGAAGCCCTGATTTAGACAACTTCTTGCAAACAAGTTATTATTGGTAACATGCTGCAGCCTGCTTATACATATCATCTTTCCATTTCCCTTTGGGCTATTTCGAATTTAAATTCTTCTGAGATGGCAAAATCCCATGGTTTGAAGCCATATAGCATTACCTAGAGAATATTGGCATTAAAATGAAAGGTGGTAGGGAGGAGTTAGACAAATTCTGTTCAACCCCTGAGGGAAGAGTTAGGGGTGGATTAAAGTTGCAAAGAAGCAGATTTAGGCAAGAAAAAATGTCCTAACAATCAGAGCTCCGTATATATGGAATAAGCTGCCTGAGAGGGTAATGTATGTTTCCTTTCACTGAAAACCTTCAAATAAAGGTTGGTGACCTTTCCTGTTTAGTTAGGGGCCTGCTTGAGTGGAGGACTTTTGAGGTTACAATAAATTCCAGGATTCTATTGGAATTATATATAAAGCACTTGACAATTTCCCATATGTGATTTGACCTGACTTTCTTTTCCTCTTCTGGGCCTAATACAATGTCCATCAGCAACAATTTTCCAAAATAAACTTACTTCTTCAACATTTCAATGGATGGATCGGTGGTCTCCCTGAGGTAGGAAGTATTCCTTTCACTGACACAGACTGCAACCCATGCATACCTTCTCATCCTGTGCTACTCTTGTCCATTCTCCCCTGGCCCCCATAAATTATTCACAGGGGGTTGACTCAGTGTGCTGGACTCAATTAACAATCAACAAGGATTTATTAAGCATCTACTACGTTCCAGGCTCTGTGCTAAGTGCTAGAATTGCAATGAAAGGCAAAAGACAGTCCCTACCTTGCAGGAACTTGAATACTAACTCCCATTCTAAGGCTACATAAAAACAAGATACACACAGGATAAAATGTAAAATAACTGACCAAGGGAAGGTAGTATTTTTTTCAGTTTATTATCTAATTTATTATTTGGTCCAACTTGTGATCAACACTCCTCCCCATTCTATTCCCTGTGAACTTTCATTCTTTGTGATATTAATCTTTTTTTCCAATTTATTTATTTATTTTTAGTTTTCAACATTCATTTCCACAAGATTTTGAGGTAAAAATTTTCTCCCTGTCTTTCCCCTACTCCCAAACCCCAAGATAGTGAGCCTACTGATACCCCTTCCTCCAATTTGTTATCTCTTATATCCTCTCCGTTGTAAGGTAGTAGTATTAAGGGAACTTAGCAAAGACTTCCTAAAGAAGGCGAGATTTTAGCTGGCGCTTGCAGAAGCGTCCTTCCTCTAAAAGTTTCAACATTGTGTGCGGAGAATCCACAAGCTATCAATTACTGTTCACTTTCACATACTTCCATTTCAGTCATATACCTTTTGAATGGCACCCTCAAGATGCAATATGGTATAATAGATATGAATGTGGCTGTGAAATTCAGATGAGTTTGAATCCTGTCCCTATTTTTTAATAAGTTTGTTCTGATGTCTTTTTTTTTTTTTACATTATCAGGTTTTTGTTTAAGTATTCCTCCTTCTTCCTCTCCCAGAGAGCTGTCCATATAACAAATATGGCAGATTTTTAGAATCACACCCACCCAGACCAGTGTTCTAATAAACCTTGTCTTTGGCTGAAAGAAGACTGGGGTCAAATTCATTTGGGCAGGGCCTACGTGTCGTTATTTTGGGGTCCTAGCACCTCTAAACCTCAATACTACCTCTGTAAAGGGGTGGGGTGGGGGCATCTTCTTATCTTTTTCCCATGTCCTGTTTTTTTTACAACTTTGCTATTGTTATAAACATGCTCAGTCTAGGAATAAACAATACTTGTTGGAAAGCTAGGAAGGTTTTCATTATCTTTATTTTACATTTATTCTTTCCTGAATAAACGGACAGACTCATCAAAAGACTACAGAGAATCAGACAAATGCAAGCCCTTTTATGCTGCTTCCATTTGAATTTCCTGCCTTGTTCCTCCCTTCAGAACTGGGATTGGTCCCAGCTCTTCTGGATTACAATCTTTCTGACCTGCCCACTACATATATGTTCCCTAGTATGGTTCCCTCCTCCCAACATGAGCTGACATGCATCCCATGATCAGATAGTGCAGCTCCAATTCTATGCGGGGTGTGTCAGTTACTATGCATAAGGCTAGTTAAGCATGCATGTTAATGAAAAGTTGGTGACCATCCTTTGACTCCCAGTTGGTCTGAGCCAGCTGAGCTTAGGCCTCTTCCAAGGGTAAACTTACAGATTTCTTCTAGCTATATGACTGGATAGTGTTCCTCTGCCCTTCCTCCCCTCACCCTAATTTATACCTTCCTGCATGTCCTATGCAGCATCCATTGTTCTTACAGAATTTGTGGAAACCAAACTACTAGCATTCCTCACACTATGTTCCCCGATTATTTGGGGGTGGGAGGAGGTGATGATTTTTCTTTGCATTTGCATTGTTGTAGTCATTGTATGTAGTTTTCTTGGTTTTGCCCACTTCCTTTTGCATTAATTCATTCACTTTCTATACTTCTCTATATTCATTATAATTGTCATTTCTTATAGCTCAGTCATATTGCATTATATGAATTTACCATAATTTATTTAGCCACTCCCCAAGCAATGAACAATTATTTTGTTTTCAGTTCTTTGCTAACACAAAAAGTGCTGCTAAAAATACCTGGACTACATGGGGACTTTTTTCTCAGTGGCTTCCTTGGGTATAAGGTTCCATGGCCAATGGACTCTCTGGGCCAAAAGGTTGGACCACTTTAATCACGTTATTTCTTGCCAACATTTACTGTGTGATCCAAGTCATTTAGCTTTTCTTTACTTCAGTTTCCTGTTCTGTAAAATGGGGATAATAATAACAGCATTTCTTGTCTTGTGGGGGTCACGGTGAGATTCAAATGAGAGAAAATCTTTATTTAAAATACCTTAGGTGGCACAGTGAATAGAGCACTGGCCCTGGAGTTAGGAGGACCTGAGTTAAAACCCGGCCTCAGACACTTAACACTTACCAGCCATGTGATCTTGGGCAAGTCACTTAACCCCAATTGCTCAGCCTTCCCCCGCTCCAAAAAGCAAAAAAAAATCCTTATTATCTTTATTTAAAACTTTAAGGTACTATATAAATATCAACTAGTCTTATTCTTTATATGTCTTATTCGTATCATAATTCTTTATTATTAGTTTTTATCCTGCGTAATTCTGCAAGGGCAACTATTTGGTGCAGTGGATAGAATGCTGGGTCTGGAGTCAGGAAGATTCATCTTCCTGAGATCAGTTTTGGCCTGAGACACTTACTAGCTGTGTGACCCTGGGTAAGTCACTTAACCCTGCTTGCCTCACTTTCTCATTTGCAAAATGAGCTGGAGAAGAAAATGGCAAATCACTCCAGTATCTTTGCCAAGAAAACCCCAAACGGGGTCATGAAGAGCTGGACCCTACTGAACAAAAAGGTAGCCTACTCCCATCAATTGCCCAATCAGATGACCCATAATTTTCATTTTTGGGAGGTTTTGGTATTTCATGACTGGATACCATCCACAATGTTGAAATAATAAAGATATTTAAAAGGTGACCCTTTGTTTCACTATTAAATTTATGCTGGTTAAAGGCAAAGCATAGTTTCCTGAGGCACTCCAACTCACCCTCCTCTTCACTTCTGGTCTCTGCTTATTGCTTTCTGCACTGTCTGTCCAAGAAATACGTACTGATATACTGATGTGTTACAAACAGTGCCCCAGGAGTTAAAAATTGTATTAAGGGTTGACTTTGTGAAGCCCCTAGTTTATTCCGTAACCTAACAGTGCCCTAAAGTCCTTTCCTCCTTATCTTGAACCTGTACCAAAAGAATTGCTTGTCTCCCTTATCTTGGGTTTCCCCTATTCTTTAATTTTTAACATGTGTCCTCCTGCTCTGGCCTTAAATCTTTAAACCATAAAGAATTCCCCTTGCCTCCCTCATCCTATGTCATCCTGTCCTGTCTTTAATCTTTAACCTCCCAAACAACTACATCATCATTCTGAAACCTCTATATAAGGATAATTCTCCCAAATGTCAGGGTCTCACTTAGCTTTCTTGCTAGGAGACTCAAGCTGCTTTTTCACATAAAATAAAGCTCCCAATGGCTACAGAAAAGGTCTAAGTCAGTGGTTCTCAACCTTCCTAATGCCACAACCCTTTAATACTCATATGTGGGTGTATCTGCATGTGGGCAGACCCGCCTGGAGACAGATAGAGAAGCGATGTCTCGGTTCCTAAGACCATCGGAAATATGTGTTTTCCGATGGTCTTAGGTGACCCCTGTGAAAGGGTAATTCGACCCCCAAAGGAGTCATGATCCACAGGTTGAGAACCGCTGGTCTAAGTGGAATCTTTACACCTGAACCAGCTCTACCAACTCAAAACTTCATCATAGACCACCTTTATCTTCAACCCACAAAGATACATGTAGCTATGGACTAATTGGACTGGCTTCCTGTCTAGGTGCAAGACAGAGCAATGCACTTTTTTAACATGTATTTGTTTTCCAGTTTTGCATCAACCTCTTTCACATTGCAATGAATTCCACTAATGAGGATTTATAGTGTAGATCCATTCAATTACTGCACTGTCTTCTAAAAATAGGGCCATTCTTCATCTACAGTATGGAGATACTAATATGTACTCACACGACCAATACCTCCCACATAAGCCGTGACAATCAAACGAGAGAATGTACATAACATTTTATTAATCACACAAAGTCAACGTTTTTCATTTCCCTTTTATCACAGAGCAACTGAAATCTCCATATCAAGGGAGAGAAAATTTTCTCATTTGTAATCTATATGAAGATGACAGTCAAACAGGCTTTTTTAGAGAAAGAAAAACAAAGCATTTCAGCAGGGATCTTTTGTTTTCAGATCTCCAAACAAACGTACACCAACACAGACAAAAAAACAAAACCCAAGCTATGTGAGTATGTTCCCACAAATACAAGCCAAGCTGGGAGGTTTAAGAACTTAAACAAAAAGCCTAGAACATGGGTTTTTAACCTTTTCTGTGGCATGGACTTCTTTAACAGGCTGGTGAAGCATCTAATCCCCTTCTCAGAATCATGTTTTTAAGTGCATAAAATTAAACATTATCAAATTACAAAGGGGACAAATTATAATTAAATACAGAAATCAAAAAATATTTTTTAAACAAAAAAACAAGTCACGGTCCCCAGATTAAGAGGGCTTGGACAAGTGTCTCATTTGGGTTTAGCCTTAGAACAAAAGTATCCTGATAACACCTCTTGGGAATATCTGGAACCTCCCAATGCTCCAAGTCAAAGATGTCAAATAGGCATGGTGTTGTGGCCTTCAACACTCCTGAGTGTGAACTAGAATAAAATGTAATTGGAATATATTTAGCAAAATAAATAATAATTTATAATTTATAAATATATAATATTTAATAATAATAAATATATAATATATTATATAATATTTATATATAAATAAATATAAATATAATAAAATATATAATATAATAAAAATAATAAATATAAATAATAATAAAAATATAAATATATATAAATATATAATTTATAAATAAATACAACGGAACATAGATAATGTTAATACATGGTTTTCTAAGTTAATTTGCAGATCCCAAGGATCCCTATATAGAGTTTATTGGCCTCTGTTTCCATCTGAGTTTGACACCCCTGCTGTAGGTAATCAGCTTTAGGATCTTTACTTAAGAGAAGGGAAAAGTGAACAGTTACAGCACTTAGGGGACATTCCCCTCATCAGCAGGGAGTTAGTGATAGAACAAGAATGGATTTCACAATGGGAAATAATACGGTACAGTGGAAAGTGTGATGAATCTGGGGTTAGGGACCTGGGTTCCAATCCTCGCTCTGCCATTTACTACCTGGTATAACCTTCCTTCACATGCAAAAGGTGAAGATGGACTTTAATGCCCCTTCTGATCCCGAGTCTTATGGTCCTATGGATAAAGTATGGCATTTGGAGTTGCAAGACCAGAGTTCAAACTCGGCCCTGATTCTAGCTGTAAAAAGAACAGCTTAACGTAACTTCGGTTCCTTCATTTGTAAAGTGGGATAATGACCGCTTCACAAGGTAATTGCAAAGCTCAAGGGAGGCAACATTAGTAAAGCATTTTAGAAATATTCATGTGCTTTGCAGATGTAAGTTATTTTTATTATTGCTATTATTATTTCTAGTTCACACTGTTTCTCTGACCCAGAATACAGGCAGAGTTGGGGAGGAAAACGGAATAAACATTTATTAAGCACCTAATATGTGTCAGGCAATAGCCCAAGTGCTTTACAAAAAATATTTCATTTGATACTCACAACAGCCCTGGGAGGTAGGTGCTGTTATCCCCATTTTATAATTGAGGAAAGTAAGGTAAACAGGTTAAATGACTTGCCCAGGGTCATATAATCAGAAAGTATCTGAGGCCGGATTTGAACTCAGGTCTTCCTGACTTTAGGCCTTGTGTTCTGTCCACTGTACCACCAGCTGCCTCAAGAGTTGCTCTCTTCACTCCACACACTGTACTATTTCTCATAATAGGCAACAATAACAGATAAATGAGCCCCTGCTCCACCCCTGGTTTTTTTTGTGTGTGTGTGAACCTTAATTTCATTATTATATAGAATTCCCATTGAGGAAACTATCTCTTCCTATAAAGATTAACAATTTAATGGCTTAGACACTTGCCCACAATCATATAGACAATCTATATCAGAGATGGGACCGGAACCCGGGGCCTTCCTGACTCTGCAGCTGGTTCTTACTTGTCCTCTCCAGATAAAGCCACTTCTATTAAAATACCACCAACCAGCACAGGCCATCTGCTGACTTTGTGCTAAGCATAGGTTTCTTTACCCATGAACCAGGACTAAGCACCATCATTGGCTGAAAGACTACTGAGAAGATGAATCAATTTATGAAAATCAGAAACTTTATTAAGAATAACTCTTACAATGTAAATGCATAGATAGTCACGCACAGTGCTTAGAAACGATTATATGGCATAGTCAAGGATAAATGATTTGATGCGAAAACATTTCAACATAAATCAAAGCATCATGAAGCTGAGACAGAATCATGTGTAGTGCTACTATCCATAATCACAACAAAAGCAAGAGGACGATGGATCTCATCAATGATTGTTTTTGTTGTAGATAGTCACTGGTGATTGCTTCATCAGACTCCTTGCTGTCTCTGGTGCCAGGACAAACAGCCCTGGGGTACCTTGGATTGTTTAGTGCTCCTGGAAACACACACCTACCCAGATCCATGTTTCTGAGAACACCAAATGTGCATTCTCTGCTAGCCCTAGTTGGCATTTGCCAAAAGTTGATCAAATCAAGGAGTGAGTTCTGGTGCTAAATGGGGAGGAGTCTTCTCTGGTGCTAAAGGGGACTGAGGGTTTTCATTGGTTTAAAGCAATCAGATTAGACATTTCCATGATTACAGCCCAGAAAAGTGCTTGCCACATGAGGCATAACAACAGTGTTATTATGAGAAGCTTTACTCAGTCTGCATTTGGCTTTTCAACTTGGCAAGCTTCATAAGGCAGTCATCTCGCCATTGCCTCCTGGCACCCAGGTGTGCTGGATCAGCAGGAATGTGGGCACTCATAGCCTATGATAAAGGAAAAGGGAGATGTGGTGAAGCAGTGCTGAGAGGGAGATCTTGGTTCTACTCTCTTGGCACACCTTCACATCCACCATGATTTTCTCATTTCCCAGGCAGCACAAGAGATGGGAATGTGAATCTTAGCATGGGGCTTCTCAGTGTCTGAGGGGATGCTACCTCAGCAAGTTTATCCTGAGACCAATCAGTCATGAATTTCCAAATGAAATGGGTATTCATTACAGATGCTGCTTTTGAGCCCTTGAATGATCTCTCACAGGTCCTGGTGGCTCTCATAAGGCCTGTGTGCTCATTGTCTCCGGAAAAGCCTCATCAGGAACCATATGGACCTTCGGGGGCCAGTGAGGAAAGCAAAGATTACACCAGAATTCCATAGAAAGCTGGTATGGGAGAAGGAAAGCAGGAGGATAAGATGTGAATGGGATGTCTAAAGCTCCAAATTGCAGATAAGGGGCTGATATGAATCGGTGGAGGGAATTACCACACCAGAATACATACCTGATGAACATTCTCTAAAGTTGCTCCAGAAAAGTCTGGAATTGGCCCAAAAGATTTTAAGACACGCTTCATACCTTCACTATATCGTTCACAATAGTTTAACATGCCTGAAATGATGAGACAGGGTTCAGTAAATCAGCAATATAAATATCACTTATCAGTGATGGTCCCCAATCAAAAAAAATTTTTTTTTAATTAACAGGCTTGACTTTGAAGGGAGATCAGATCTAACCGGTCCTTGTTAAGCTCAGCAGTGACTGGGCTAGAATTAGGAAGATTACCAGGTGAAGCTCTTTTTTTTCTTTTCTTTTCTGAATTCAGGTCATGAAATCCAGGGGAAAAAATCTATGTGACTTTTCAAGTCCAACACCTTATCATGACCAGTAATTAACCCATGAAGGAAGCTACCAGCCACATAAACCCTAAGGCAGGTCATGGGACTGCCTCCTTAAACAATGTGAGGCACAAGGAAGGTAAAACAAAGGTGAGATAACATTGAATAGATTTTCTAAGAGCTTTATCAGTACAAGTTCAATCAAGGAAAGAAATAATCCCAGGCAAGGAGAAGACACTTTTGTTGGAACCCTCCTAAAGTCTGCTTTCTCTTCTGATAAGATCTTCTGGCATCATAACCTTTGGATCTTCACTGGTCCTGGTTCCTGCCAAGTCTTCCATGTATACAGATGACTCCCACCTTTCCTTGCCAAACCCTTTTCTCCCTAAATCCAACTGAATACCCAATGTGGTAGTGTTGAAAAAGAAAATAACTCTAGCAGGGAATGAAGAAAGAAGAGAATATAAAACAAGTGGTACAAGTGCTTCTGATAGCCAAGTGCACAATTGTTAAGAAATGTTATTCTATGTAACCCTCTCCGATCTAAGAAGACGTTGGGAAAATCCAGAGACGGAGATTCCCCAGTAATGATTTTTGAATTGCAGATGATATTTCTATGATGAGAAGCAATATGCTATGGTAGACAGAGAGCTGGCCTTGGGATCATGAAGACCTGGGTTTAAGTCTTGCCTTTGACCCATACTGGCCGTGAGCCTGGGCATATCTCTGTGTCCAAGCAACCCTCTAAGGCCGTAAGTTGCAGACAGGGAGTTTCCACACTAGAAATGCCTCACACTTGAAATCCCAGACTTGAACTGCCCCGCCCCCCATGCTCCATTGAAGGAGGGGGCTCAGAACAGGTCCTCATTTCCCACCTCATTGCATTACTTTGGAACTACTCTGACTTCTCTATCATCCTCTGGGAAGCCTTACCATCTGGCAAGACCTAATTCATTTTGGTGCTCACACTCCATCACCTTCCCTAATCCCCTTCAGCTTCTCTTTATGTGCTGCCATCCCCTCATTAGATTGGAAGCTCCTTGAGGGCAGGGACTGCCCTTCTTTTTTTTTTTTTTTTTTGTATTTTGTATATGAATTATAGGACAATAATTAGGGTTAGACCAGTTAGAGCCGGTCTTTTCTAATCCATTTGCCTCATTTTACACTGCTTTTAACCAAGCTCATTTAGTAACACATCCAAACCTATGTATGCCCTTCCCAAAGGGTATTCTAAATCCATAATTCTTTCTACTCTCCCAATCTGTGCATGAGTCATCGAAGTTAAGATCATCACTCGGAATCCTGATGTGCTAGAAAAGTCACCCTACTTCCCCCTGTTGTGAGAGCAACAATATTGTCTCGACATGCTCTGTCTGTCCTCATGAGTTTCTCCCTCATATTCCACTGCCCGTTCCTTCCTGGGAGGCAGCTACAAATGTTATTCTACTCACTTTCTAGGAGGAAGGAGGAAGGTGAAGTTGAGCCAGGTGAGAGAGTTTGATTGGAAACCCAACCCAGTCAGAGATAGATCTTGGTTTTCATTTTTTTCCTTTAAAGAAAGAAACTGAAGTCCCTAATTCCTGACAGAACATTCTGTGTATGAAGCTATTCTTGCTCCTCTTCCTCTTGCTGCTGCTCCACCTTTGGCCCATTTCCAACGTGTCTGAAGCCACAAAAAGTCAGCACTGTGTGCTTTTAACTCAGCAGTCAACGAGGAGGCCATAGAGGAAGAAAAAGGGAAGGATGGGATACCAGAACACGTCAGTGATCACCACCCATCAAAAATAGCAGAATAAGTCATTTACAATTAAACAATCAGTCCTTGGGCTCTGAAGCTCAACATTTTTTTCTTAAAGAAAAAAAGAAAACAAAACCATCTTCTTCAATACTCAGTTCATATTTGCTCCATATCACAGGACTTGATCCTAAACTTGATCGAATTTGCCTCCAGTACATTTTTCTTATATTCCCTTATACTAAAACATTATCCATTTTCCCACTTAGAAAAAATAATTTAATGGGAAAGCCAAATATAATAGAACTGTAGGATTTGAAACTGGAAGCAATCTTAGTATAACTTTATTCCCCATTATGTTACAGATAAGGAAACTGGGACTCAGATTTAGTAAATTGCTTAAGATTCTACAAGTAGTAAATAGCAGAGCCTAGATTTAAACCCAGAGACCTTCATTCCAAATTCTTCAAGTTATTCCAAGTTCTTCTAGGGGTTAAATGTTATAATACTTTTTTTTCATTCTGTTTATGTATTATAAGTGACCTTAACAGTACTGGAACTTGCAAACTTTTTTTCTTCCTTTTGTTGTTCAGTTGCTTTTCAGTCAGGTCCAACTCTTTGTGACCCCATTTGGGGTTTTCTTGGCAAAGATACTGGAATGGTTTGCCATTTCCTTCTCCAGTTCATTTTACTGTTGAGGAAACTGAGGCAAACAGGGTTAATTGACTTCTCCTGGATCATACAAGTAGTAAGTGTCTGAGGCCAGATTTGAATTCTTCCTTTAGGCACCAGGATATATGATGAATAGCTCTCTTTAAATCTGCTGAATAATGTTACTATGGGGTTTAGCTTACTCCGGAAAAAGAAGCCTTCCTTGTTTAATGATTTTTTAAAGAGTAATAAGTAAAGGTAGAGCATTTGACAAGTAAGCACTACAGGAAACCCAAGCTGGTTATGGCTGATTCCTGTACTTTTAACAAGAATAAAAGAACCAGGAAGTGTCAAAAGACATTGTTTGTGAAGAGGGGCACAGACTCACTGGAGCTAGCTACATGGTCACACTATTAGAAGGCAAACACATACTAAGCTGAGCCAGTGACCAGAAGAGATAACACAGAAGAACAGCTTTTCCTTCCCTCAGGGAGAGGTGATCCCCCTGCTAGAGCCTATTCTTGTACCCCCTTTTCACCTGCCCCAAATCAATGCTCCATCACAAGCACTGGATCTGGAGTCACATGAGACCTGGTTTCAAACCCCACTCTGCTCTTAGTGACCTAGAGTAAGTCACGTCCCTTCTACAGATGGGACTCAATTTTCTCATCTTATTAAGAAGAGGTTGTTGTTGTTGTTGTAGTTGGTTTGTCCTTCATGCTCAAAGAAGACCATGACATCAGGGAGATGGTGACATGACTTGCAGTTGACTTTGATTTGAGGGAGGGAGGGCTGGGCAAGGTCACCAGCCTCATTTTCTCCTCCAGAGCCATCTGGGTCTAGTGGCCAGATATTCATCAAGATTACTGGAGATGGCCAAGGATGCAATGGGAGACTCTGGCCCTTTTAAGTTAAGGTCTTTTCAGGTTCTCCCTTTGAGTGAGATAATAGCCATTGAGTAAATAGACCTCCTTAAGAAGTGAGTCAAGGGATGGCCCCTTTAATCAAAAAAAAAAAATTCAAACTGGGTCCTTCTAGTTCTACTTTTAAACATGATGATGTCCTTAGGGAAAAGGGCACAGGTATGGCACTTCTAAATTCCAGAGGTTTGTATTAATAAATATTTTGAATGGGACAACTAATTTGAAGTGCTTAAAAAAATTTTTTAAACCCACTTATTTCTTCAAATAGAACTAAAAACAGTGAAACCTTTTACTTATTGTATGCTACAACTTATATGTTCCTTCAGTTTCTATAGTTAATTTCTCCATTATGTGGGTTCAAGAAATACTTGGGAGATAACTGTCTTTTGTGAAATGAGCAGACTGACACTGTTTCTTGATAAGTTACTAAGGAGTCTGTCTACTTTCTTACTCCTCTGTAGCCTCCATGAATGTTAATAAGTGTTTAGCACCTTTGGAGATGCCCCTAGGATAGAGTGCTGGGCCTGAAGTCAGTGAGACTCATCTTCATGAGTTCAGATCTGGCCTCAGACACTTACTAGCTGTGTGACCCTGGCCAAGTCATTTAACCCTGTTTGCCTCAGTTTCCTCATCTGTAAAATGAGCTGGAGAAGGAAGACCCCAAATAGGGTCATGAAGAGTCAGACATGACCAAACAACAACAGTAACAACAGGTGCTGATAATTAATGCAATACTGAAGGAAGACTTCTAACAAACTGTACCTTTAAAAGATTTTCTTGGTTGTCTGGAATGAAGAAAGTGCAAAGTAATCCTGGATCACAGAAGTGGATGTGGAAGTGGAATCTAATCCAACTCTCTTCATTTTTACAGGTAAAGGAACTAGGACCAAGAGTCACTTGCCCAAGACCAGTCAGGTGTTTAGCGGCAAATTTAGGATTCTAACCCAGAAACTTTCTGGTTCTATACCACACTATCTCTATCCAAGTCTGCTCCATGTTTATGATTTATTATTACTATTTATATTAAACTACAACAAATACTATTTTATTGCTATCTAGCAATTTTATTATCATCACTTTAAATTTAATATTCACTAAAATTAATATAATAGAAGTTCATAGTTTCTATGTACAATCCTCTTTTTATATTCTCTGCATACTGAAATGTTCATATTTGTTGATCTTTGTTAAGTTCATAACAAAAGAAATGCAATTAAAATTTTTTTTAAAAAAAGATAGATTCAATAGATGAAGATCCTGCTCTGGTCTTCACTATTCTGGACCAGCCACAGAGCCTTCAAATCCATTAGGGAAAGAAGTGAAAAGATAGTTGCCAGGTCTATTCACTGAAGACTCTACACCAGAGGCGGGGAACCTGCATCCTTGAGGCCATGTGTGGCCTTCTAGGTCCTCAAGCCTCCTTAAAGGAATTTGTTCTGTGAAGTTTGGATTCTGCCAACAGGCCAGCCTTGAAGACCTAGAGGGCCACATGTGACCTCGGGGCTGCAGGTTCCCCACTCCTGCTCTAAACCTTTCCCTTAATTCATTAATTTTTATTTGTTTTAATTTGTATTAATACCTTTTGTTTCCATTTCACCTTCATTCTTAGATATCTCTCTCCCTGCTCCCTTACCCACTGACTAATCCCTTAAACAAAGAAAGGAAAAAGGGTAAATTTCAGAGAAACGAACAGATGCATCAGCTGAATCTGACAATATACAACATTCCCAAACTCTAGCCCCTCATCTCTGCAAAGAAGGGAGGAAGATGGATTTTCTCTTCCCCTCTTTAGTATCCAGTTTCCACAGTACAGTTCCATCTTCTTGTTGTTCTTTCTATTTGCATTATAGAACTCCTTGTGTCTAATGTTCCCCAGGGTCTTCTCACTTCACTCTTTATTAATTCACCTGAGGCTTTCCATGTTTCTCTGAATTCTCTCTAGCCAGAGTTTCTTACTGTGCAGTAATATTCCACTACATTCATAGTATTCCACTAACTATATTCCACAACTTGTTTTAGGTGCTAAGTGCCTAAGGTAAGCACTTCTATATTATTATCTCTCATATATGAGGTGACAGATTCAGGGAAACCTAGGAAGATTTATGTAAAATGCTACAGAGTGAAGAGAACACAGCCAGGAGAAAATCTGTACAATGACTACGGCATTGTAAAGGAAAACAACTTTGAAACACTTAAAAACTCTAACCAATGCACTGACCAGCCACAACATCAAAAGACTGATCCCCTACTTCTAGATATGCAAAATGAGACATACTTTTTCTAGATATGGTCAATATGTGGATGTGTTGCTGACTATACTTAATTGCTACGAGAGGGCTTTTTTGGGGGGAGGGAGATGGGAGTGTAGAGGGGAAAGAGGGGAGTAGTAATAATGATGCCAAAAGAAAAGAGCATCAATTAAACATTTTAAAAACACAGAAAAGGGAATAAGGAATGTCCTATTAAATATAGTATGCATTATATATGTGCACATCATATATGTGGATAGATAGGTAGTTAGACAGATGGATAGACAAAGACAGACAGACAGACAGACAGACAGATAGATAGATAGATGGACAGACAGATAAACAGAAAGATAGATTTTAAAAACTTATGTAATAGAGGCACAGCTTCGTACCAGCTTCTTTTCCGGGTCTTTGTATATTGAAATGTTCATGTTTATTGACGCTCATCAGGTTGATATTAATAAAGAAAGTGTATATGTATATGTACATGCATGCACAAATATATACACATACATGCAAACATATTTGAGTTGGAAGCCAAACCTTCTTCATCATGACCAAGAAAGACAATGAGTTCTTAAGTCACAATAAAAGGGTCAGTGTCCAGAACACAGGAGGTGATGTTCTTCCTATATTCTGTCTTGATCAGACTACATCTGAAATGCTGCATTCAGTTCAACTGCCTCTTTTTAGGGAGGACACTGACAAACAATGGAGTCAGCTAGAGGCCAGTGAGGAAGGTGAGGAGCTTCCATCCCAACCAGTGGAGGGTCAGTTAAAGGAAGTGTGAGTGTCTAGCCTAAGGAAGAGAAGACTAAGAACATGGCACAGAGCCTAGTACACAGCAGGTGCTTCATTCTTGCTGACTAACAGGGTAGCTGTCAGCTGCCGTCAAGAATCTAAAGAGCTTTCGTGTGAAAGAGGGATTCGATTTGTTCTGATTGGTCCCAGCAGGATGAACAGTGGGTAGAAGATGTAGTGAGGTGCTGGTAGGGAGATTTCAGCTAGATATAAAAATATTCTAAAAACTACAAGTGTCCAAAAGTGGAATGGGCTGCCATGGGAGGTAAGTGATTCCCTCTCACTAGGGGTCTTCAAGTGAAGGCTCAGTGACTGCTTATGAGGGATGCTAAAAAGGAAACACTTAATCAAAGAGGAGTTGGATTAAATGGTCTGCAAGGTCCCTTTTGAGCAGCTAGATGGTGCAGTGGGCAGGGTGCCAGGCTTGGAATTAGGAAGATTTGTCTTCCTGAATTCAAATCTGGCCTCAGGTGCTTACTAGCTGTATGACCCTAGGCAAGTCATTTAACCCTGTTTGTCTCAGTTTCCTCATCTGAAAAATGAGCTGGAGAGGAAATGGCAAACCACTTGGGTATGTTTGCCAAGAAAACCTCAAATGGGGTCATGAAGAGTTGGATAAGACTGAAAACAACTGATCTACAAGATCCTTCCAAATTTGATATTCTGCGATAAAATAATGATAGCTAATATATATACAGTTTTACAAAGTGTTTTCTTTTGTACAGCCCTATAAGGGAGATAATAAAACATAGCTGATAAGTGTTAAGTTTGAGTTGTTGTTAGTGAGTCATTTCAGCTCACCGACCTTACAGATGAGGAAACTGAGACAAACAAGGTTAAGCGACAGGCCCAAAGAAAAATCTCAGAGATGGTAAATAAGGGTTTACTGAAAAACCCCAGGGGAACCTGAGCTTCCATGGCATTTGTAGGCACATGGTATGAAGGTTCTGAACAGGAACAGTTGTATTGCCATGCCAAATTAAGGAGTTTGATATTCCAAACCAACATGGATTTCCCAAGGTTGATGCTCACAACTTGAATGAACCTTTCTGGTTTTAAGAGACACGTTTTCACAAGCTTGTTGATAAAGTTCAAAAGCAAAGGGCTCCAGAGCTCAGTTTTCCAAGTGACGAGATCTAATGCTTTTTGAGAGCACCTAAGTCCTAGCAGAAGGGGTCAATTGCCTGAGGATGAATGAATCAACAATACACCAGAACTAAGACTTCCTAACTCAATCAAGACTTCCTAACTTCCAAGGCTCAATCAACTGGCTGTTTTATCTAAAATGAATGATACTGTCATATAAATGAATCAAATCCATTCA
The DNA here is from genome assembly GCA_028646515.1 of Pseudochirops corinnae. Lineage (NCBI taxonomy): Eukaryota > Metazoa > Chordata > Mammalia > Diprotodontia > Pseudocheiridae > Pseudochirops > Pseudochirops corinnae. Next base: position 147,515,988 of record CM053588.1, read on the forward strand.
TTGGGTAATTTTTAATTATAACCACTATCTATGTGTGAGAAGGGAAATTTCCCAGGAAAGCACAAAGAATAAGCAGATAGTCTTCCTTACATGGTGATTTCTAACTACTGCTAAGTTCAGGGACCAGATAAACAGATAAAAATAAATGACAAAAACCCAGCCACCAAATCTGATTTCTTTTAAGAAGACTGCTCTCTCCCTGACTCCAAAGTTAATGCTGCTTTCTTAGTTCATTTTTGGAACCAAAAGTTCACAAATGGAGGAGAAACCAAACAGATCTAAGTTCTAGATACTGCACAATTGCACTTAGCTCTAGTTGGTCTCAGAGTAAGATTTCACTCCGAGCAGAAAAGTATTCTGACCATAAACCCACCTGGTATTTTCCCAAAAAATTATTTTTATGACTTAAAAAAGAAAAGGGAATGCAAAAAAAACGATAGTCTCAGTTATACAGAGTTAACAGATTATAAGAAACTGATTCAAATTTATGAGAAGCATTCCTCAATTGATAAAGAATTGAAGAATATGAACAGGCTGCTCTCAAGGGAAGAAACCATAACTATTTAGTCATATGAAAGAAATGCTCAAAATTACCAACAATTAGAGAAAAGCAAATTAAAACAGCTCTAGAGTTCTCCCTTACATCCATCAGATTTGCAAAGTAGAAAAAAAAAAGAAAAAGAAAAAGACAGGTGTTGCCAGGGATGTGGGCAAACATTCACATTAATGTACTGTTGGTAGAGTTGTGAATTGGTCCAGCCATTCTGAAAAGCAAATTATTAAATTGTGCATGACCCAATGATAACATTATTGTACTTCTGTCCCAAAGATCAGTGAAAGAAGAAAAGGTTCTCTTTTTTGTGATGGCAAAGAGCTAGATACTAAATGGGTCCCCATCAGATGGTTGAACAAATTATAACATGACAGTTAACATTAGGTCTGATGGCAAAAATATTTGCTTTGAGGTAACTCCACTTAATAGGTGATGTTCTTATAAAGACCCTGGCTGTCTGGCCTTGGGATCTGAACCTTAGTTTTCTTCTCTGCCCTGTAGTGAATCAGTCACTAATACAGTCAGAAAATGAACTAAAATCTCCTAATTCAGACAGGGCCAAAGCTTAATCAACTGTACTCTATGTAAATGAACGATACCTTCATGTAAATGAATCAAACCTTTCCACTGCATTGGGTAGTTATTAATTACAAAAATTGAATCTGTGTGTGCGGAGGGAGATTTCTCTGTAAAATGAGGGTAATCATATTTGCACTCCCCATTTCTCAAGGCTGTTGTGAGAGAAATTCTGTGCAGGCTTTAATGCTCTATATAAATGTGAGTACTTATTATTATCATCCTAACAATCTGAGGAACTAGAGTTAGGGCAATAGTAGCCACAAGTGCCATTTGCAAAAGCAATAACTTTTGACATTTTCACATGTCTACATACCATTAATAAACAGAAATTAACAATGAATGGATCTAACATAATCATTTAGAGATATAAGTAGAAATCCTGTGGCATAACCACATTTTCCTTCCTTCTCTCCCTTCAAAATTCATTTAATACTGGCTTATGCATAAGGCATAAAACTACATGTAAGAATCTTCTCACACTTGTATTCTGGAAATCATACATGCTGGGGGGTTATATTTTAGTTGAATTTTGGGTGACAGGAAAAAAAATCTCAACCAAGTAATTTTATTATGTCTGAATATACAATTGCTGCATTGGCTTTATGAAAATAACATCACAAAACACAACAACAAAGAAAACTATTTTAACCTCCAATCTTTGTTGATCCTTATTTCTGTATGAAGGGCAACTAGGCCTTCGATGTATTCTAAGTCAGTTCTTACATGTCTGACCTTTTGGAATGCTCTGAGGTTGAAATCCATGTTACTGTCATATGCAGCCAACTAGATAGTCTTATCAGATGTCTCCTGTTTAAAAATTATTATGGGCCTCCATCCTGTCTGCTGCACACTATGACTTCTCACATTTCTGGTTTCACTGGCCTCTGTGATTATTTGTTTGAAAGGTGAAGCTCTCCTCAAAGCCCTCTTCCCTGCTGATTTCTGTGGGTACCTGGGATATCTTGATTGTTTTCAGTATCTAGCACAATGCCTTATACACAACTGGTGTTCAGTGGATTTAGGAGGAAAGGAAGGAAAGTACAGCAAGGTCACAGCATTTCTACTTACACCTCTAAATAACTAAGTGAGGTTCATTAGTTGTTAATGTCTATGTGTGTGTGGTATATAAATAAGTGAAAGTGTCCAAAATTATCATTTAAGCAAATGACTTTTCAGGACGCTATTCCCTTAACCCTGATTCCCCAGATTGTTATGATGATAATAGCAGCTCAATTTGTTTGGATAGTACTTTACACAGTACTTTCCTCACCACAACCTTGTGAAATCAGTAGAGCAAATATGATTATCCTCCTTTTACAGAGGGGGAAACTAAGGCTCAGAACCCAAGGTCAGACAGCCAGGATCTTCATGAGAACATCTTATATTCCAAGGAGTGAACTCAACACTAACCCTTTCATCATCAGACCTAATATGTCAGCAGTCCTGAGAAAGAATACCCCTTAGCCTTATCTGTTAAGAGTAAGTGTCTAACTTTAGAACACTACTATGTTTCCTCTATACAAAAATAAATCCGATTTCTATTTGCTCACTCAGCTTCTGAACCATGAATGGTTGATCCAATCATCTCTTGTCTGGAGATGACAAACAACCTCAGAGTTAAAGCTTTGAGTGAGTTAAAATGAAGAGATTTCTGCTGATCCTAAATTAAGGATCAAAGCCCTACCTGACAGCTATCTATCAAAGAGCAAGACCAAGGAATCCAGGGCATTCACCCATCCAGCAGAGATGCTATGTTAGGAAGAGCCCTGAGGCTGTACAAACCACCTATCTCATCTATGAGCAGCTGTGTTACCCAGCCTGGTGAGGAGCTCATACAACCAATTGCCAGGTGATCAGCTTGACCCAGATGAGCAGCAGACTGCCCATCCAGCTAAAACACCAGGGCCCCCAAAAGGAGCAAATCCCAGCTGAGCCGCCTGTCCAGCAGAGACATGTGAGCAGAAGAGTGACCTTGTCCATCATGCCACACCCACAGCAAACATCATACAGGTTCTCTGAAGACAACGAGCACACTGAAGACCTGAATTTCCAAGGATGTGAGCTGTTTTTGACCACTTGTGCAGCCTGCAAAATGTGCCTCATTTAGAACTCTGAAGCATACTTTTGGAAGAGCGTCCTCTTGGTGTTGAGGGAAATGCCTTGGAACTACAATTCTTGCTATGCCATCTGAACAAATGCAGATGTCAAAGTACTGAGGTTATCTGCTCATTGTTAAGAAGCAAATCAGTGGGGATTTGTGTACTCAGCACAACAGTCACTCATAAGGTTGGCCTTTGAATCCTGAAAGTAACAGAAGCTTCTGATCTTGGGACTCAACCTGCTGGTGCCAGGGAGAGCAGGGTGAGGGAGCCCTGAAGAGTGTGTCACACCAAGAATAAGGTTTCAAAGAATGTTTACTTATTTCCCCCATGATCATCACACTTTTTTTTAGTTGGAGACAACAAAACAATTTAGTTATTCATAAGACCTTTATGTTAGTTAACAAAATTAGTTAACTTTTTTTTGTGGGGGGGGGGGTTGGGTGATGTTATTTTCATCAAGTCATAACTAGTAAAATTACTTAGTTGAGATTTTTTTCTGCCCAACAAAAATTCAAATGAAATAAAAATGTCACATAGCAAGAAAAACGGTACCTTCTGCATTGAGATGCATTGTTTCCAAGGGCCCAATAAAGGCATATCGCATTCCGAGACCATCTGACATCACGAGATCAAGATCTGTGGGAGATACTAGTCCTTCCTAAATGGAGAAAATGGTATGAAATCAGTCAATGCTCTGAATAGCAAAGCAATTTGGTTATCAACATCACTGCAATTAAGACGTCTTAAGGAGCAGAATGTCAAGATATAACCTCCAGTTCAGTCAATCTATAGTAATATACTATATTATATTATATTATTATATATTTAATATATAACATATATTTATATATATATATGTGTATATATATATATGTATATATATATATATATATATATATATATATATATATATATATACACACACACTATGTTACATATTATATACTTGTTCTGGTCAGTGGGGTACAAGGATATGCAGATTTCACAACAGATAATGGGATAAATAGATACATGAGGCAGTTTAGGGGAATTACACCTGGACAGATATTCCAGAAATCCCGTATAGACTTGAAGTGGATTCCTTGTGAGGCCTACTCCACCCAGAACATGGCTTTCCAGCCAGTATGACCATGAGCAAAGCACTTCTGATTTCTGGGGCTTAGTTTCATCTAGAAAATGAAGGGCTTGGATTAAATGATCTCTTAAGATTCCTTCAAGTTCTAAATCCTATAATATACCAGCTGGAGCTTTTAAGAAAGGGGAAGAGGAAATAAAACAGAGGAAATAAGGGGAAAAGTTGGATGGGAAGCTGAAAAAGTCCTCCTTGCTATTTCTATTCTATCAGGAGTAGGGATGGAATTAAATTGAAGGTGCCAAAACAAATGAATACACGCCACATTGGTGCTGCTGTGCAAAAGAACAGGTGATAGCACCACTCTCAAGCTCTCTGCACCACAGAATTACTGCTCTTTCCTCAGGATACCTCAAACACCTCATGTGACAACGTTACTGTCTGACATACAGGATAAGTGAGAGTATTAGTGTCAACCCATATATTAAATATTAGTAATGTCTTATTTAAAAACATCTTTATCAGCATTTATAATGGATTTTACAAATGTATAGAGGAAAACCAAAAATACCTTACTCTTTTCACATCCTGTTAATCAGCAGTACCTGATCTGCTGCTATAAGCAAACACAGGAGGTTAGACAGGCCTTGGATCTTACCATTGGCAAGTTGAGGGGCACAGGGTGTGGAGAGAGCAAGCTTTCACTTGCTTAAGGAAGTCAGGCTGTTACAACTGGAGGCTAGAACTGTTGTGTTTGTCCTTCATTTTTGAGGAGGACCATGGCATCAGGGAAATGATGACATGACTTGCAGTTGACTTTGATTTGAGGGAGGGAGGGCTATGCAAGGTCACCAGCCTCACTTTCTCCTCCAGAGCCATCTGGATCCAGTGGCCAGATATGCATCAGGCCGATCAGAGATGATCCAGGATGCAATGGGAGACCCTGGAACTTTTGGACTAAGATCTTTTCAGGTTCTCACTTTGAGTGAGATAATGCCCATTCAGTGAATGGGCCTCTTTAAGAAGTGAGTCAAGGGATGGCTCCTTTAATTAGAAAAAAAAGGGGGTGGGAGGGAACCTGGAAAGGGAAGACCCTCAGGGTGGCGGTTCCAAAGAGAAACAATTACCATTGACATTCACTCTAAGCCAGGAGGGCCCAAAATACTCTTATCTGAAATATAGCAGATGAACTTCAGTTAACTATGCTGAGACACTGATGTGGGATGTGCTTGTAAATGGCTATTCCTGGGGGACTGCACTTTGTTCTTCGACTCTGCCTTTAAACTCAGCCATACCTGTAAATAACAACCTAACTAGATTCTTCAAGCTCTTTTTTCTTTAGGGAGTCATGCTATTCAACCAGGTTTCAAAGTCCTCTTATAATTTTGGACATATTTAGTGGTTTCTCAAATTCCAAATTTGTTTCTTTAGTAACATAGCTCTGAAGGAACATTTTTCTTGTCGCCACCTTCCTGTCTTTCTTGGATTTGGGTTCCTTAAATCTCTGAGCTGTTAGAGAGTTATTTTCCTCTTTTATAAGAGCACTTATATGTAGCAGTACAGTCAATTCTTTATGCAAACAGTTCACAGCTGGTTGTAATGGCAGCATCAGAAATCACAAGAGAGAATAACCCCAACTGCCATTCATCTGCATTCCCCGTTCCTAGGAATGTTCCATTTGAGAGGCATTAGAATTTTTTTTAACCTAATCTATATAATTCCTTTATTAGGACTGTTGAACAAAATTTTCAAACAAGTCATTCATAATCAAAATTCTCTTGTTGATGAAAACAAATTTTTTTTGCTTTTTTTTTGAAGGGGAGAGGGCAGGGCAATTGGGGTTAAGTGACTTGCCCAAGGTCACACGGCTAGTAAGGTTAGGTGTCCAAGGCCGGATTTGAACTTAGGTCCTTCTGATTCCAGAGCTGGTGCTCTATTCACTGGGCCACCTAGCCACCCTAATGAAAACAATTTAAATAAGATAGTTACAGTTCCTATAAAAAAAGAAAAGAAAAGAAATCTTATCATGAAAGACATCTCCTTTTTATAATAAATCAGGTACTGGACAACTATTACTCATTGTTAGCCGTGTGCAACCAAGTCTGCCCTTTCTGCCTTCTTAATGTCTGCAAAGATCACTTTTGTTTTGGGGATATACACCTTGGGGTTCTCCATGTATTCTCTCCCCAAGTGATACCTTTATTTTTGTGGCCATCTGTGTAAAAGAAGCCTGGAGACTGACCAGTCCTTCAGCCAAAGAGTTCATGCAGATTAGTCCATTCAGATTATACTTGCCTCCTTTTTCAACCGTGTGGCAGTTCTTCTGAACAAAAATCTTGGTGCTTTTCTCAACATCACCAATTGTGAATGTGGTTTGACCTGCACGCTCACTCCCCGCTGCCAATCCAATTAGCACTTTCTCTCTCAATGGCATTTCTTGAAGGGCCCAAACCAATGACTCACAGTTCACATGAAGGTCTAAAGTCCATTTCCAAGACAAAGTTTCAGTTTCCCACTCTTTTCCATCAGAAAATGAAACTAATTTGCTGAAAGCACCTGCAGACCTTAGCAGGATGACATCTGTTCCCCTCCATGTTTTTCTACCTTCATTTTTTGCCTCTTTCTCAATATGTTGACATCAACCCCAGTCAGAGATGCTCTTTTGGAATAATTTCCCCACCCATCTCTTCTTCAAAGGTTTCTCTAATGTTTGTCTTGTGTTTCTCTAATGTGTCTTGCATTTAATACAGGCTTAAAACTCCTCTTCATATATACTCTTTGGTACAGCAAGTGACCTTCTTGCCATCTCTCACACATGGCAGTCCACCTCTAATCTCTAGGCCCTTTAACTGGCTGTCCCCAATAGCCGGAACATACTTTCTCCTCATTCTTAGAATACATAGTTTCCTCCAAGACCCCATGCTCAAGACCATCTTTCTCCATAAAGCCTTTAACTGACTTCCTCCATCCCAAGTACTTGTCTTTCCCTCAAAATTATCTTATATTCATTTTGTCTCCATTTGTATGTACTTATATTTATATGCACATGTTGTTTCCTCCAAGAGAACGCACACTTCTTAAGGGCAGAGAATACTTCAATTTTATCTTGGTATCCCCAGCTCCTGGCACATCGAAGGAGACTATTAGCTATATGCTTGCTGATTGACTGTCACCCTCCACCAATCCACTGGACCAGGTACCTGACCTGACTGCTCCTAGTAGGAGCCCCGTGCACCCCACGTCAGCCTCCATGGCTTTCCCAACCCCAGACTCCTCAGCTCTGCTGCCTTCACCCAGTCTCAACCCAGGCTTTTGTTGGTCTTGGTCCCAATCCAAGTCTAGCACTGCCACCCCCAATGTCCCAATGGAGTAGGTGCCTGTTACTTTTTCTCCTAACCTTTATAGGGAGGTGTGGGAAGGGGATAGGAACCAATAGGTCCTTTGGTTGCTGCTGCTTCCTATGAAGTGACCTCTTCAAGAGAGGCTATTTTGGCCAGAATGTAGAGCTGCCTAAAGGACAGCAATGTACAATAATCCTGAAAATTCAGGCCAAAGCCAGACTCAGCAAAGGGGAGTTGTTTATCTTCCCTCACCCCCCCATCCCATTGTTATTTACAAGGCATGAAAGGAACTATGTAAGAAGTTTGCACTTCACCTCTCATTCTTATCTCCTGAACTAGAGCCTTCTTTCACAGATGGAGCATCATGTGAGAAGGAAAGACTTCTGCCCAGGAACCAGCCCAAACAGATCACCTCCAAGAATGCCCACCACACCCTCGGTTATGGGCCACTATCATTTGCAGCTTTCTGCAGCACCAGCCTGGAGCTGGTGTGCCCCAGTTTAGCGCCCATCTCCAGCGGCAGACGAGTGAGACAACCAGATGAAGAGCTCTTCTGTTGAAAGCTCAGCTCTGCAGTTACACTCATGGGGCACATTTACAAACAGTGCCACACACACCTCCATGTAACCACAGGCTCAGACAGGCAGGGGATCATTTGTTTTACTACAATTTACTGGGCAAATCCTTGAGGCTTTCCTTGAAAGGGCTGCCTATTGTATCCCAAGAGGGTGCTACCTTTCAGCCAGGGTGTGTATGTGTATATGTGGAAGCATAACCAACCTTACTCAAGGTTGCTCCAGCCCCTCCCTTCAAACTCCAGGCCACTTTGATAGAGACCTCTCTGCCATTTTCCATGTTCCCAAGTGGGTGGAGAAGCTCCTCCCTGCCTGGCCCAAGTTGGGCCCGTCTCCCATCTCCTCCCACTGTGCTCAGAGAAATGGAGGCTGGAGCGCCCTCTACTGTTTCTCCTCTTCCTCCCCATCTCTCCAAAGATTTTGGGAAACTCAGTTGCCTGTTCTATGTACTGTCTTTTCATGAATGACAAGGGTAAAAAGCCCTAACCAGCTGATAACTGGAAGACTGACCCCTTTCACCCACCCACTTGGCGAATGAGTAAGAACAGCTTCTCCAAAAGTTCTGATAAATTCACGATCCTTCCAAATAGAGTAAGCGCTCAGGAGCACTGGAAAAAAGATTTAGACATGGAAGAAATCTAATTTGGACTTCTCATTTTACTGATGAAGAAACTGAATTCCAGAAAGGCTAAGTAACTTGCCTAAAGTCACACAGCTAGTTAGCAACAGAGGGAGAATTCAAACCCAGGTCCTCTGGCTTCAAATCCAGTAGTACTCTTTCCCATTTTGTTATGCATTAAATAAATAACAAAAAAGCAAAAATGGACAAATTAAATCAGATCGCTGAATTCTGACATCAGTTCTTCCCATCAAATTGCTCATCTGAGCAGTTAACAAAAACAAAATTGTCAGACTGCTGGAAGTTTTTGCCTCATTTTCCCTTCCTTAAAACCGCATCGAGATGGACTAAAAATGGTCTGCCAAAGTGAAGGGGTGCAGAGAGAGGAAGAAAAGTGACCCCAGTTGACTGTAAGCTCCTTGAGGCCAAGGAATATCTTTATTATATTTTTATCTGCTTAGCACAGTACACGACACATAACAGGTACTTAATAAATGTTTATTGACTGGCTGAGACAATCCAGAGTCTGGAAATTAACCTGGATAATCCAGAGATTAATTTTTAACCTAGATAATAAGGAATTCACTATTCTGAAAATAGTCAGGAGAGTGTTCATCAATTGCATACATTTTCCCCTCTCTCCCCTCAAAATGGTGTGTGTGTGTGTGTGTGTGTGTGTGTGTGTGTGTGTGTGTGTGTATGGGGGTGAGGGTGGAGAGTGGCGGTGGTATTCCTAGCCTTATTACCAGTCTACTTAATGGTACCTGTCTTGATATTCCAGAAGCCCATGGGCATCGTAATGTGTAATCAAGCTGGGCAAAGGGAAACTTGTGATTAGTTTTTAAGTTAACACTTTAGACAGCTGTAAGTTTTAATTTTTACATTTCAAATCATGAAAAACATAAAAATAGTGGCTATGCCAATGCAATTCTTTCATATAACTGTACCCATGTATATTTTCTGACTTGGAAGGATGCTAGAATATTCCACTGACAGTGAAGATTTAACAAAAGTTTACTTTTATAGGCATAATCAAGGCTATCAATGATTAGGCTTTAAACAAGGCCAGAAAGGCCACTACCCAGCTCCCAACTGACTGTGAGCAAAGAATTCTTTCATTAATTGCCACATTTCCTTCACCCTTTTCTACTTTACATGTAAAATGAATTATTCAGTCTTAGAAAGGTAGAGGATACTATTGTTTCTTACTCATATACCTATGCTATAAAATCATAGCTTCAGATCCAGGAATAACCTCAGAGATTATCTAATCCAATACCTTCGTTTTGCAAAGAAGGCAAATTTAGACCCCCAAGAAATAAACTGTCTTGCCTAAAGTCACATGTTTTATTAGCAGCAGAGCTGGAACTCCAACCCACAACTTCTGACTCTAAATTCATTGCTCTTTGCTCTTTTCCCTGTATGACATGCCCTTCTCTAATGGTGCTATGTGCTATTCAGAGAGGTTGGGATCCTCCTTGCAGACCTGAGAGGTCAAAAGGGTATAGATTTTGAACTGAAAAGAACCCGAGAGATCACACGATCCAAACCCCTCATTTTACAAATTAAAAAAAATGAAGCACAGGTGACTTGCTCAGAGTCACAGAGTAACAGATCCAGGGTTTCAGCCAAAATTGTTGCTTACACGAGAACAATTCTATGCTGTCTTTCCTGTAAGTGAGCTTTCCAGCCAGTCAAGGCAATCTCTACAAAGTGTACCCATAGCGCATTGCACTATACATAATGCTCAGCACTGTATTAGGGGTTTCAAGTCCAGGTCATTCTACAGAGGCTATCGCTATCAATCAATCAACAAACATTAAGTGTCTACTATATACCGCCTATCATGTTAGTTCTGGGAATAAAACTCAGTCCCTGTTTTCAAGGATCCCTTGGTGAGTGAACTATATATGCCATTTTGCTGATGAATTCAATTCCAACCAAACAAATACATGACATAGCTGGCCTTGAGAATATCAAGAACTGAGTAAGAAACTGAAGGTGTCATTTGTTTCAGCTCAAAAGATTAAACTGGCTAAAGAATCCTAGGAGAATCATCAGTTAGTACTTTGCAGACTTTCTGGATTTTTCAAACTCTCTGCTGTGTTCTCATGGTCTGGTTAATTGACTATTATTGTTTTTATTAATAACAACAATAATAAAAATATTGCTATTACTGCTGCCTCAATTTTTTACATTGCTTTTTTTGGAATAAAATAATGGCAGGGTATAAGTGGAAAGAAACCCCAACTAGTTATGCAATTCTTAACATACAGGAAACACAATAAAAAGACTGTATTAAGGCTTAAGACTACATGTCTTGCACCATGCCCGGAAAGTCGGTGGAGTGGGGCCGTGCCAAAGCAAAGCAGATAAAGAATCCACCGAAGAAGTCCCTTTAAACACAACTTCCCTGCTTCCACTTCCTTGTGGATGAAATTTGGGAACTGTCAGAAGAACACCTGGAGGATGATCAATCCATTAGTCAGCGGCTTTCTGCCTGGGCTCCAGTAAACCCTCCTCAGATGCCTCAGGGTGGCAAGGCAGTGACTCGGGCTTCTTAAGGGCTATACCAGCCCAGGCAGGTTCTCCCACACCAGAGAGGTTTTGAGGATGGGCTCAGAAAAGGTCTTTACAGGGTGTCCTAAAAGTCTTAGAGAACTTTCAAGCTTATTGATGCTTGTTGTCTGTATGTTGTCTAAGGGGCAGTCTGACAAGTCTGAGGGAGAATCATCACCATATGGCCACGATGTAATGGATTTTTTGGCCACAGCAACCATCGAAGATTCATTAATTATTAATTAATTAATGATAATTTATTAATATTCCTTAATAGAGAGGTAGTAATCTCTGTCAGTGCAGGAGTACCCACACCAATGAAATCACAGATCCTTGAAGTACTGAATTTAAATTACCTATCTGGATCCTTGAAGGTGACTCCCTTCCCTTTGGGGAGCTTGCAATCTAATGTTGTTTGTTGACTGATATGTTCTGTCTTGACATGACACTTCCCAACAGACACCCAATAAAAACCTTGACACACAAGGTACATTCCTCAAAAACATTTAAGGCAGAAGTTCTTAATATTTTTTGTGTGATGGATCCCTTCGGCATTCAGGTGAAGTTTATAGATGGAACCCTTCCTCAAATAACATTTCTTAATGGAAAAAAATGAAATATATAGAATTACAAAGAAAATCTATTATATTAAAATATGTTTATCAAAATATTAAATAAACAAGTTCATGGATCCTCAGGTTAAGAACCCCTGATTTAAGCAAACCTTCTAACGGTGTGACTGAGAATATAGCTATTTTTTCCTGTGACTTTCCCCACTGTGGTTTCAATGTATCACAGGTTGACATAAGAAATTAAAAGGGAATTTTTTTGGAAATTCTGTGGAAGTTACAGATGACATGCAAAGGCCCAAAGACACAGAAATGATTTATAAATGCATAAGATATATGTATAGTATTACATAATATTAACATATTTTATCTTTTAATACCATAATAATTCATATTTCTCTGGTACAAAGGGAGAGCCAAAAAATTTTACATGGATTTTCCAGATTGTGAGGGCACTGCACCCTTAACCTCTGTGATGTGGAAGGGATTACTATATACTTAAAATGTAGTTGGAAAATCAAGACACATGAAAATAACTAGTGATAAATGAAGGTTTCCATGGATAAAATAAATAGATAAGGACAGGAAAGGGGAAATACATTCAGTCTAGGGATGCAGCAGTTATAAAGTGGGAGAGGTAGGCTCTAAGGCAGCAGTTCTCAACCTGTGGGTCACAACCCCTTTGGGGGTTGAACGACCCTTTCACAGGGGTCGCCTAAGATGTTGGGAAAACATATTTCTGATGGTCTTAGGAACTGAGACACTGCTCCTCTCTCCATCTCCAGGTGGGTCCGCCCACACACAGATACGCTCACATACTTGTATTAAAGGGTCCCAGCATTAGGAGGGTTGAGAACCACTGCTCTAAGGCAATAAATATCCTAATTACTTACAATTTTCACCTACATTTTCTCCTGCCTCCTCTCTCCTACTTACTAATAAATAAATTCATTCTCTTAGGACATCTACCTTTCCATCATCCCCTTCTGTACTCTGAATCATTCATCAGCTTATGTACATTCCAAATAAATTTTTTTTGGTTTACAAAAGGACTTCATCCTCTTATATTTTACTGTGCTGTTAACTTTTTTTTTTTAAAGTTTCATTGGTACCATTTGTTTTTTAGACCACAATCATTTCCCCCTCAAACATCTTCCCTATCAAACTTTCCTCTGAAAAAAAAAGGAGGGGCTTTGGGATGGCCAGGTGGTACAGTGAATAGAGCACCAGCCCTGGAGTCAGGAGGACCTGAATTCAAATCCGGCCTCAGACACTTAACACAAAACTAGCCATGTGACTTTGGGCAAGTCACCTGATCCCAACTGCCCTGCCCTCCCCCCTCCAAAAAGGCAAAAAAATAAATAAAAAAAGGGGAGGTGGAAAGAAAACTAGCTACTGGAAGGCATATGCTATGTTGCCCATTTGTAGTGCCTCTTGACTCTTCTGATGGGAGAGAAGGTGCCAGCAGTTCTCTGGAGCCAAAAGTTAGTCATTAAAATTAATCAGTTTACCTTTTACTTTAAGAATTTCATCACATCATCTTCCCCACCACCTCATATATCCACCTATCTCAATTTTCAACTTATTCATCCTCCCCATATTCCTTTTCTTCTATTTTCTCTTGGTTTTCTCATTAGGTTAATTGTTGTTGAGTCATTTTTCATTCATGTCCAACTCTTTGTGATCCTGTTTAGGGTTTTCTTAGCGAAGACACTGCAGTGGTTTGCCATTTCTTTCTCCAGCTCATTTTACAGATGAGGAAACTGGGAAACAGGGTTAAGTGACTTGTCCAGGGTCACACAGCTAACAAGTATCAGAGGTCAGATTTGAACTCAGGAAGTCTTCCAGACTCCAGTCTTGTTACTGCACCACCTAGCTGCCCTTCTCATTAGATTACAGCATTTTAAAGCTGGAAGCAACTTTAGATATCATATTTTGGTAGAACAGAAAGAGCCTTGAATTTGGAATCAAAGAACCTGTGTTCAAAACCTGGCCCTGCTAGTGAATCGTCTCCACCATTTCAGTAAATCAGCCCATCTCTTTGGGTCTTCGTTTTATCACCTCTTAAATGAAAGTGTTGCACTAAATGATTCATGAGGCTCCTTTCATCTCTAAATCTAATGATCTACTCTAACCTGCACATTTTATAGATTAGGACATTGAAGCCCATTGAGGTTAAATGGTTTGCTGGAAGTTACATCCATCTGAGGGGTTGAAGATTCAGAATTAGAACCCAAGTCTCCTGACTCTCAGGTCAATACTCTTTTCACTATATCATCTTTTTTTTTTCATTCTTCTTTCATGCCGCTCTTCCTCAGTTCTTCTTTCTAATTTCTCTCCCCCATCCCTTTTCTGGCTAATTCCTGACTTCAAAAAGACCTTTCTCTTACTTTAGCATCTATTATTCTGTTTTTAAATCACAATTTGTCCAGCATTTCATGTGTGTCTTACTGGGGCAAATACACCTTCCATGTAGATTCTCTGCCTCTCTTAAACTATGATCCATGAAAAAGCCCATTTGACCCTCATCTACAAAGAAGCTAAGGGCTCCCAACCAGCCTCCAAGTACGCACAAAGTAGGAAATGTGTTGAAGAGGGCTACAGAACATTCGTCCAGGTGCCTTACCATGCACTAGGTGCTGGAAAGTACAAAGGCAAAAATGAAACTGTCTCTGCCCTCAAGAAGCTTATATTCTGTTGAGGGAAAACCATGTATAGAAGCTCATGAAATGATATTAACAAGCTCATGAAATGATATTAACAAAGAAGCAGCCATAGAATGGGTATTTGGTAACCGCAGAGACATATTTTGGATCCCTGATTTGGAACATCTGACTGGTGAGACATTATTGCAATAGAGGATGGTATAGGTGCAGAATTCAAAGCACCTACTGTAAAAGCCAGGTATCAGACAAATACGGCCTTTCCCACGGGAAACTTTAAGACAGTTCTGGATATATTTCCTTCTTTTACAATATGTTCACTTAACCTGCATCTTTCATACTCAGCAATATGAAGCTGGCCCTAGGGGAAAATCTTCATCAACTCTATTCCACCCATCACTGTGTTCCGGCAGAAGGTGAGGCAGATAAATTTAGTAACAAAAAAGAAGAAAAAGGAAGGAAGGAAGGAAGGAAGGAAGGAAGGAAGGAAGGAAGGAAGGAAG